>CM054945.1:23130748-23541898 GCA_029168755.2 Tillandsia fasciculata | reverse complement strand
TTTCTAGCATAGAAATTTGCCTCAACTGTTGTCTTCCCCAAATAGGACAGCCTTTTCCCATGTAATGGACAGCACCTTTTATGTGGATCTCTCGCTGCATTTTCTATCAACCATTGAAAGTATTAATTGAATATCTCTTTTTTTATTTTTATTGATGTCAGACATTTTACAGTTAAAGTGGTAATTCCTGGTACATTTTGACTGTTAATACTGGATCCATCAGATGTTGAACTGAAGTACCGGAATAAAGTGTCCTGTGCACTTAAAGAACTGCATCACAAGCTTTGCCAATCTGTATAGAATAACTTACTCCTGTCAAAGCTCGACACTAGCATATTCCAGTTGGTTCCCCCCCCCCCCGCCCCCCCCCCGTCCCCCCCCCCGGTAATGAACTCTTTCTCACCTTTTCTGATGCCATGTGAAACTAATGATTGGTAGTGTCTCTTTATTGACATACTTAGTTCGCAGTTGAAGCGATCAATTATTACGTTCTTGTATCTGATTAGTTTATGAGACTAACAAACTACTGAATCAAACAACAAGTGACTGTATGCTTTGGGGTCAGCATATCAATCTTTTTTACCAATTTAGCTCTCTGTCATGGTTCCGAGTCAAATAACTTTTACCATGTTTTGACACTATTTCCTGACCAAATGACTGATGCTTTGTTGAATTTATAGATTAGTCATTATTCTTTGTTATTTTAAACTAAAAACTGGTTTTTGTGATTCAGGACCGAGATAGGGGGTCCTATGTTTTGGAGGGTTATAAAAAATAGGAGTTAAAGTTGCTAAACAAAAAAGTAAAATTTTTGTTATTATTGAACAAAGAAAAATAAGAGTTGGGGAAGAAGAAAAATCAAAATAGATTTGAAAATTTTTATTTTTCTTTGAAAATTTCTGAGATTTTTTTTATTTTTAAATTTTTTGTGATTTCTAGAAATTTTTGCAGTAACAATTTATATAAATTATGGAAATTAAAGAAACAAAATAGAAGATCCTGAAAAATAAATAGAAAGAAAAAAGAAGAATGATGGGAAAAAAACATTAGGACTAACTGTTGACCTGAACTCACTTCGGGCTAAGATTCACTCTGGTGCTTTATTCACTCTAGGGCATGCTTGAGCAAAGGAAAATGTGCTCCAAAAGCTCCATATAAATTTTATCAATTTCCAATGTCATTTATGTATTGAAAAGGGAGGCTTGAGGCCTTATTTGTAGAGTTCTTATACAGCAGCCTAATGTGAAAAAAAAAAATCTAATAAAATCCAAATCCTAATTCCTAAGAAAAAGAAAATTGAAATAAAATTCTCTCCATATATAGATCATTTCTCATATGGTAATAAAATAAAATTCTTCAAAATTAGATCCATCGTCGTTTGGTATCTCATATTCCATGTAAGGCAAGAGAGATTAATTTGGTTTCTAACCAAATCAATCCCAAGGTCCAGTGAATCGAACCAATGGATCTAGCCAATTGGATTTGTTTGTTCCTGCATCAATATGTTTTCTTTTTTTTTTTGTGTTTGTTATTCTTTTTATATGGTTTAAATTTTAATTTTTTCTTTTTCTGGTCCTAGCATTGCAATTGGACGAGAAGGCGGAATTGCACCTCTAATTGCACTGGCCCGATCTGAGGCTGAAGTAAGTTTTTTTTTTTGCCTTTGTTAAGCTGCTTTTAGCTGCTTAACTTTTTTACTGTTTAAACTCCTTTTTTTGTCATGAAATCACCTGCTGAGTTATTAGAATTATATTTTAGAGCTAATTTACAGTTGAAGCTAATTTATGTTTTATGTGCTTGGTGATTTTTGGAGTGGTAAATCCGGTGTAGTAGGCATATTGACTTAACAGAACATGAGACAACACCTAGTCACCTTCAAAGACTGCAAACAAGGGTTATCGCTTCTTTTAATGTCTCTTTCACACTTTAAGCAGTTTGCATGACTGCAATTAAAGAGTATTGTTTTTATTATTGATTCTTCCGTGTATAATTTTAAGGCTTTTGTTTTGAGAGCAATTTATGTATTGGTAAATGCATGTTAAAGGGTAACGAAGTGGGCTTTTTGTTATGCCTATGCGTATGCATATGCCATAAATTCAGCGAGTCGTTTGTTTTGTAATGTTTGCTCGTCTTGTCATGTTCTTTTATATATAACTAGGAGTCTATAATTTTGTAGGCACTTGTACAAATGCATGATGTATCAAAACAGATATTGTGTTCTGCCTATGCCAAAATAGCCAATCTGCGAAATGCCACGAGCACTTGTGTATATTGTATGATGTAAATAAGGATGCAAATGGATCTAGAATGGTGGAGCTTTCCCCTTAATCCTCCCTGAATGGGATAGTAAATGGGAAAAACAAAAGATTCGTGGTAGTTTTTATGATCAAAAGATTAGATTGGTGTACGAAATGGAAAAAGTTTTGATCCGCTCCGAATTTGTCTTGCCACGATCAGTCCAGAAAATTATTTATATTTTAATAAAATACTTGTAAAAAATAATATATTCATAAAAAAGTTGGTGTTTTTATTTTTCATGTATTTAAAATTTTTTGAATGTTGTTAAAATTGAAATTAATATCTTTAATTTTTTAATTTTTATAGTTGATGTTGTTATTTAAAATTAAATTCGTGATTCGTGATCGGATCGCGAATCAAGGCGATCGACTATTTCGATCAGGGCGTGATTCCGTGTGGACGCAAGTAGAAGCCTGGCGCATGCGCGGTCTAGCAAGGACGAACAATTTTTAAATCGTCGGCTTCGCGGTGCGGTGACTCGACCCGCGCAAGGTGAAAATTAAATCATAATTGATAAGATCAATTAGATTACCCTTATTAACGATCTAAAACAAAACACGAGGTGATCTTTGGTTTAGAAAAATTTTATTTGCGTCTCTTTCTTCCGCTGCGCATCTCCGACTATTTTTCTTACAGTGGTATCAGAGCCACCCTCGTCGTTTGTTTTAGATCTAATCTCTTTTTCGATGTTGATTGGGTTTTCTGAAACGATCAAAATCAAAACAATGAAGATTGTTTTTGCGTACATTATTTTGATTGTTTTGAAACATTAATTAAAATTAGCGCACGATGCACTATTGGCACGGCACTAATGCTAATTAAATTAGTGCATGCGGGCAAGGTGCTGCAATGCTAATTAAATTAGTGCATGCGGGCAAGGCGCTGCAATTCTAATTAATTAGCATTGCCATGCATGACGGATTAGTGTATAGCAACACTAATTGATTAGTTCATGGTTTTCATTGCACGTGCTTGCCGCAATGTGTTTTGAACGCATTTACATGGTGCAGTCATACGCGCCATGTGGTTGCTTTGTGCAAAATCACAATTTAAAATTAATTCGAACACAATTAATTAGAAATCGAATTAGAGAATTTTATTTTATATTATATGCCTGTGATGTGTATGAGGTGATGATCATGGATAGCAACCTTGTGATGTACATGTATCATGTGATGATGTGAATTGGTGTAATTTAATAAGGACCCAGTGTTAGATTTATTTTGGGTGCCTGCGTGCACCAATTATATTATGTAATTTGGAGACCTGCGCGTCTCATTATTATTATGGGTTGTATTGTAATTGTTGCAAAATTAAAGGGTAAAAGGGTAGTTCAGGTTCCATGACGATTTGTTCCATTCAAGAGTTGATGCGGTGCATATCAAGTTTGGACCAAATATTGATCGAGGGAGCCGACAAGAGTTGATCTACTCAAATCCAATCAAGATGCAGAGCAAGTTTTTTTTTTTTTTGTGTGTGTAATACCCTCTGACCCGATTCCGGCCTAGTGGCTCAGGCCCGACTCAAGTTAAAATCCATGATCATCACCGGTAGTTATTATTATATATATGTGATATATGTGTGCATATGATGTGATGGTTTGCATGAGATGTAAATTAATAATAAATTAAAACTGATGAGATAATAAATTTTCCTAAATAAAATATTAAGCTAGTGTTGTTATGAACCCATTAGTGGCCTTCCATCGTTGTAGGGTGTGGGCGTCCCTGTAGTGTTGATTGATGCACCCGGACACGGGGGTCAGTTGCATTAGGGAGCCGCAACCATTCTATTGGCATGAGATGCTATGTGGTAATAAAGGGGTTGAATCCAAGACTCTGTCTGGATGAGGATTCAATGACTTTTTTTTATTTTGCATGATGAACGGTGGGTCTAACTTAACCAAAAGATAAGGTCAAGAATCTGTTAGGATGAGGCCTATATTTTTGAAGGCCAAAGATGAAATTGCGATTTGCTTGAGAAGCATTGAACAAGGGTTGTCCACTCATTTTTTTTACTCATTGCCAAGAATCTGTTAGGATGAGGTAGTGTGCAAACAGATGGGACCGCAATTCCCACTAGAAACTTTTAGTAAAGTTTTCGTTTTCTCCACTCGGAGAGTGTGGAGATTCGCTAAAATTAGTGGGAGGCACCATTTAGATTTAAAGACCCTAATCAAAATGGATTATGATTAAGTACACAACTAATTAGAATCTTAACCATCTGCAGAAAATGGCCGCCTCTAACTCATTTGTCAAAATACTATACTAATCGCTTAATCGAATTTTACCGATTGGCTGAGGAATTTGAGAATTGTTCTCAATCCTGAGAAATTAGCCTATGAATTTCAAATAAAATTTTGAGGCATTTAAAATTCTAAATAGAATAAAAAAAATTATTTCAAATAATTTATAATAAAATAAATAATTAAAATAAATTATGTTTGAAAAATTGAATGGTTTAAAAAATAGACCTATCAAATAATCAATTGTTTAAATTCAAATAATATATTTAAAATTAAATTTAAGTTTGAATATAATTTAAAACTTTAATTTAAAATTTTGAATCAATTCAAATTTTAAAAATTCTAAAAATATTTATACATTTTTTTAAGATTTTTAAAGATAACAAATTTTAAATTCCAAAAAATAGGAGACCCGGCGAGGCCCGGCCCGGCCCACCCAGACCAAGCCCGTCCCGGTCCGTAAAAAAATATATAATTTACAAATTGTACTACGGGCCGAAATTTAAATTCAATTAAATTATAAAAAAATATATAATTTTTGTTAACTCTTATTCAAATACTTTTTAAAATTTTAAATTTAATTTTTTGGTATAAATAATTAAAAGGTCTAAACTTTAATTATTTTTAACTATAATATCTTATTAATAGTTAAAAAAATATTTATATATTTTTTATAAATTTTTCAAGATAATAATTTTTAAATTCAAAAAAAATACTAGGCCCGCAGTTGCCCTGTTCGGCCCGGCCTAAAATTTTATACGGGCCTAAAATTTCGAGCGAAATTGGAAAATTATATTTTTTGGGTCTGGTCACTCGCGGTGCACTTACCCACGTGCGCAACAACCTCAAATTTCGCTCGGAAATATTTTTTTCGTTGGTTGTTGCCTTAAAAAATTCGGGGATTATCATTAATCGGTAGTGAGAGTACCGCATGATTTGAGATTGATGGAATCTTTATATATATATATATATATATATATATATATATATATATATATATATATATATATATATATTTGAGATAGATACAACTTTAAATAAATAAATAACTATAATTAAATAAAAGTATAATGGTTTAAACATATAAAATAAGCAATTTTTAAATTCAAATAATAAATTTAAAATTAAATTTTAGTTCTAAATTTAATTCAAAAATATAAATATAAATTCAATTTGTAATTTAAATTTTGGAATCTACATTACTATAAAAATTTGTATGTCATGGAACCCATTTAAAATATATTTAGAAACAAATCAAATTTGTAAATAAATTAATTAAAAAATAGATTTATGGCATCAAAAATCATTTAAAGTTTTAAATTTAAAACCCAAATTTAAATTTTATTTAAATTTAAATTTTAAATTCTAATTTAATTTAATTTACAAATGGGGCGTAACAAATATATTCTGTTATTTTCATCGAATTCGGATGAATCAAAATTGTAAGTATGTGTTTTAATTTAAATACAATACAATTTAAACTCAAGTTTTAATTTAAACATTATAAATTATATTTTAAATTATATAAATAAATTAAGATATGAGTAATATATTTTTAATTAGATATAAATAAACTAAGATACATTTATTTCATATATTTTATAAAATACATATTAAGTATGCATTTTAAAATAAATGTATCAAAATTTGAATTTTATTTTAATTAAAAAATTTAAATTTAATTTTTCAATAATTTAAATATTTTTTAAAAATTATGATCCATATACATTTAACATTTAGGTCTGGCGCGGCGCGACGCGTCGGAGCACCATATTAGGCCCATTAAGGACCAGTACTCTTTCCACATATTTGAAACTAACAAGGTTTTCTAAATTACATAATAAATTTTTGCTCAAATGTACCTAACATAAGATGTACCCCCAAATATTATTGATGAGAATAATTTTGTTATTCACGGACAAAATTATTATGTTAATTTGCTAAATCATTAATTATTCACATAAATTTTTTTTTCATATGACCATTCTTAAACTTCATTGTATATTTATTCATGGAATGCGTGTATTATGCTCTTTCTTTTTGTTTTCTCCACAAATTACTATCCTATATATATTATGTTAACACCTTCCAAAACTTCGGCGTATCTAGTATTAAAATTTATGCTTTTTTAAATTAAAGTTAAAATTTGTGTTTAAATTATGAATTAAATTTTATTTTGAATATCAAATTTGAATTAAAAAAAATTAAAATTAATAAATCAGAAGAAAATTAAATTTTAATTTTCGAATTAAATGCAAATTAAAATTTTGATACATTTATTTTAAAACACATACTTAAATTTTAAATTTATTTAAATTATTCAAAAAAATATATAAAAATATTTAATATATATCGGCAATCATATAAATTTAAATATACATATTTTCTAACGAAATTTAGGCCGATAATTCAATTTAGTATTTTTTATTTTAAGTAAGTGGGCTCCCGTAATGAACTTTGAGACTTTGGCAGAGCAAGTGGGCTCCCATCTCCTCACTCCCAAGGACTTAAGAAAGCCCATATATCTGCTCGGACCGAGATTCCTTCATGTTTGGATTTCAGTCCAAGTACGGCCCAATTCCGGTTCAATACCGGTCCAAATCCGGTCCGATCCTGGTTAAATTTGAACCAAATTTTTTTCATTTTCGATTTTTAAACATTTAAAAATTATTTATATACAACAAATTATAATTTATAATTTAAAAACTTTTGAGTCACGTGAAATTCTAAATAAAATAAAAAATTATACAAAAATAAACTACAAATATAAATACAAATTACGTTTGATGAATAAAATGATTTAAAAATAGATATATCAAATATACAAGTGTTTAAAATCAAATAGCAAGTTAAAAAAATAATAATAATAATAATAATTTTTTCATAAATTTAAATATAATTTAAAATTTAATTTTAATCCAATTTAATATCCAAAATTATACTTATCTCATAATTTAAACTCAAATTTTAATTTAAAAATTATAAATTTAATTTAAAGTATATAAATAATTTAAGATATGATTTCATATATTTAAATTAGATATAATTTCGTATAACTTTTTAATTACATATTAATTATTTTTTTTTTATTTTCCGTATGAATCCAAAAGGTAAGAAATTGTTTTAAAAATAAATATATCGGCATTTGAATTCCCATTCAATTAAAAAATTAAAATTTAATTTTTCTCGAATTTAAACGTTTTTAAAAATTTTTAATTCAAATTTATTATTCAAAAAAAAAAATTAAATGAATGATATACATTAAACTAATTTTGATTTATAAAATAAAAAATTATACAAAAATAAAATACTAAAATAATTGAAAAATATGTTTGATGAATAAGTTGATTTAAAAACACATATGTCAAATTGACAATTATTTAGATTTAAATAATAAATTTGAAATTAAATTTTTATTTCAATTTTTATCCATAAATTTAAATATAGTTTATAATTTAAATTTAATCCACTTTAATTAAATATCATTTTTAAAATAAATATTTCAAAATTTGAATTTTTATTCGATTAAAAAATTAAAATTAAAATCTCCTATAATTTAAATATTTTTAAAAAATTTTAATTCAAATTTATTATGTAGAAAAAAAAAATAGCAATATATAGTAAACTACATTTTCACGCTCCTAAGTGGGTCCGATTTACTGCCTGGCCCGATAGCTGCAAGATCTCCATCCCGATTTGGGCCCGCTCGAATCCCTACTCGGACCGAGACTCCTTCATGGTTCGATTCCGATCCAATTCCTGCCCTGCCCGATAAATGATTATTGGTTGATATATAGCAAACCACATTTTCTCGGGCCTAAATGGGTCCAATTCCGGTTTACATTGAACCGAATCTTTTATTTTGGGTTTTCAAAATTTTCACTTATTTACATACAAAAAGTTGAAATTTATAATTTGAAAAATTTTGAGTCACGTAAATTTTAAATAAAATAAAAAACTATACAAAATTAAAATACTAAAATATTTAAAAATTATGCTTGTTGAATAAGTTGATTTAAAAATAGATATGTCAAATCGATAATTGTTTAGATTAAATATTAAATTCGAAATTAAATTTATATTTAATTTTTGCGTATCTATCAACACCTTCCGAAATTTTTGCGTATCTTGTCCCAATTTTACCCGATAACCCAATAATCCAAAACAGCCCAAATTATCGGATCCGATAACAACTCCTTCACCCGAAACGGCTCGGCCCGGAGCAGTCTGTGCTGCCCGGCCCAGCCCATTTCTCAACTGTATGTGCGACCGGCCTGGCCTGGCCTGGCGCAGTTTGTGCGGCGCGGCCCGGTCCGGCTCAGACCGGCCCGGTACGGCCCGGCCCGGCGCCACGCGGGCGCCACGAGGCGCCATGCTGGCGCCACGCGGCGGCCACGAGGGCGACATGCGGGCGCCACGCGGGCGCCACGCGGGCACCGCGCGGGCGCCACGCGGGCGCCAAGCGGCAGCTACGCACGCGCCGCGCGGCGCCACGCGCGCGCCACGCGGCGCGCCACGCGGGCAGCCACGCGCGTGCCACGCGCGCCACGCGCGGCCACGCGGGTGCACGCGGCAGCCGCCGGTCCGGGCCGGGCACCGTGGGGCCGGGCCGGGCCGCGCCGGGTCGGGCCGCGCCGGGCCAGGCCGGGCCGGGCCCGTGCCAGGCCGTGCCGGGCCACGCCGGGCGGGGCCGGGCCGGGGCGCGCCGGGCCGGGCCGTTGCGTGCCGCGCCGGACCGGGCCGGGCCGTTGCGGGCCGCGCCGGGACGGGCCGCGCCGGGCCGGGACGGGCCGGGCCGGCTCGCGGCTCGGCTCGGCTCGGCGGCTCACGGCGCGGCGCGGCGGCTCGGCCCAGCCCAGACCGTATTAATTGTATGCATGTCCCTACAAATATGTCGAATTGCAAATATATCCCTGCAAAATTCAACTTTTCATATTTATCTCTTCAAAAATCTACCGTTATTCAAATAGGCCCCTCTGGTTAATCTCCGTTTAGAATCTGTTTATTTTTTAACAGATTTGATGTAAAATTATTTTTTTGCCCCTTTACAAATATATTCCTATAAAAGTAATACCATTATACTTGTTACAAATATATCCCTCCAAAAGTATAATATAGAAAGGGTAATATGTAAATTTATTTTTTAATCTAACTAAGGTTAAGCATTTAACCTAGGGTTAAATCAACTTTTCTAACAGAGATAAACGGTAGGGGCATATTTGAATAACGGTGGATTTTTTAAGGGATAAATATGAAAAGTTGAATTTTGTAGGGATATATTTACAATTCGACATATTTGTAGGGACATGTATGCAATTAACCCTAAAAAAAAATGCGGGTGTCGTGTGGGCACCATTTCAAACCCTGCGGATTTATGGATTGCGAAAACCGTTTTGAAAATCTGGGTGTCGTGTGGGCACCATTTCAAAACCCTGTGGATTTATGGATTTCGAAAACCTTTTTGAAAAACCTGGGTGCCGTGTGGGCACCGTTTTTAAAACTTGTGGATTTATCCTTTCAAAAATTAGTCGGCCTCTTTCATACTTATGGAAAAATGGTTGTATGTATCCGACTGATGAACTAGTGTGGTTAAAGTGATGATTGTATGGTTGTTGTAGTCGTGACGCCGTGCATATACAAAGGAGACTCTGCCCGTTCGCAGAGTGAATTTGTATATGCGGCGGGTCTGGGCACGTACCGAGGGAGTTTGGTTTCAAAAAAAAAAATAAATAAAATAAATATACGTAAATTCAAAACTTTTCAATGGTCGTCTTCCGCTTAACGAAATCCCCGGGGCGTGACACCGCGCCGCGTCCGCTAGCCAATCCGAGACTGTCACGTGGCACAAGGCCGGTCCAGGCTTCCCCCATGCACCAAAATGCGTAGAAAACTTTCGGGACTTCGTTTTTGGGCATCCGGACTCCGAAAAAGGCAAGTAAATAGCCAATTTTCGACGTTTTTCCGCGCTGAATCCAAATATGACCTCAGATTAGCCTAAAGCCCTTTCTAAATTCTGACAAAAACAGTCGGAAGGCAGGCTCAATTTCGAAGCCTCAGAGAGTCCGTCCAACGTGTCCATTTGACGCGTTGCGGGTCCGACACACCAACAATAGGTGTTCTACATCATGGGTCGTGGAAGAAGCTACACGGGGATCGGGGCTACTACACCACGCAACGTATGCCGGCCAATTCGGGAATGCCACGTGTTCTCCGCCTAGTCCATGCGCCACCTTGCGCCTCTTCGTGGACCGCACAGCGTGAACCGGCCAATGACAGGCCGCCACGTGGCATCCAGCCGGGCCACGGCTTCCCCCATGCACCAGAATCCACTAAAAACTTTCGGGTGTTCATTTCTGGGCATCCGGACTCAGAAAAATACAAGCAAAAAGCTATTTTTCAACGTTTTTCCGTACTGAATCCAAATCCGACCTCCTTTTAGCCTGAAACCTCTTCTAAAATTCGGCAAAGGCAGCCGAAAGATAGGCTTGATCCAGAAAGCTCACCGAGTCCATCTAACACATCCATTTGATGTGTTACGGGCCCGACACACCAATAATAGGTATTTCACACTGTGGATTCACGAAAAAGCTACATAGGGATTTGGGCCACTACACAAGGATTGACCTGCAATGTTTCCGTGATCATTTGTAAGACTATGTCCCCTTCTACTCCTGTGCAACCTGTCAATGAAAGGAGCCTTAAGGTTGCATTCCTTTCCAAGCTTCTGAAGATTCTAGCAATATTATTTGGTTCCATGCTTCCGTCCTCACAAATGACTAATTGAACCATCCTTTAATTTGTCTCCAACAAGCGTAGGATTGCTGTTACGCCACATCTACCTATTCTCATTTTCCCTACCACAAAAGTTAATAATTTTAGGCTATGTTTGGTAACGGGGATAAGGGGGGGATAACCCCCTTTTCCCCGTTATTATACCCAAACATGATTTATAACCCGCTAAGGGGTGGGTTTAGCAATTCCCACCCCCAGGCAGAATAAGGCTTGAACCCAAATTGGGCTCGGTTTCCGAGGAAGCATCGTTCCCCCACCCGCCTCTCTCTCTCTCTCTCTCTCTCTCTCTCTCTCTCTCTCTCTCTCTACACCCCCTCCCCCTCTTTCTCTCTCTCCCCATGTGACACCCCCGGAATTTGGATTAGTCCTCTATATAAATAATATAATAGGACTAAAATCTCTAACCCGGCTATAGCATTTTGGATGGTAGCAAGATCCAAGAGGAACATGAGAGTTAAGCGTGCTAGAGCTAGAGTAGCTCTAGGATGGGTGACCCCCTGGGAAGTGGGGCGTCACAGTTGGTATCAGAGCCATTCACCAGCCGGAAATGTGAGATGAGTCTCGGCTGAGCCAGGGTTATATAGCGGGTAGAGCGAGGCTCCCCGGCTAATGACCGTTGTGAGTGGAGTGCAGCTCCTCACAAGGTCGGCTAAGGCTAGCGAGACGAGTCTCACATCGCCTGGTGCTTGTGAGTGTGCTTGAGCCTGACGTGGACGTCAGGGCTTAAAGGGGGGGAGAATGTGACACCCCCGGAATTTGGATTAGTCCTCTATATAAATAATATAATAGGACTAAAATCTCTAACCCGGCTATAGCATTTTGGATGGTAGCAAGATCCAAGAGGAACATGAGAGTTAAGCGTGCTAGAGCTAGAGTAGTTCTAGGATGGGTGACCCCCTGGGAAGTGGGGCGTCACACCCCAACTATACGTTAGAGAAGAGGCCTTTCTCGCCGCGTAGGGATTTTTGTTTCCTCGCCACCACCACTCTCCCCTCGTCGCAGTGACGTTCTCGCATGAGGCGTTGGAGGGCGCGGGGATCGGACCCGGCTAGCGCCTCCTCCACTGCAAGAGCGTCAACCGCAACGGCGAGGCGATCGGCCGCGGCGACGGAGGGGGCCGAAGATCGGCTGCGCCGCCGAGGATACCGTGCCCGTCTGTTGCGGCGGCGGAGGAGGAGGAGGAGGATGAGGGAGGGGAGGGGGGAGATCGCGGAGGTGCGACGCAAGCTTCTCGTCCACCTTCGCGAGGCCGCGGACCGGATGAGCCTCATCCCCTTCCCTACTCCTGCTCCAGGGCTGGAGCCAGATCTGGAGCCCGATCCCTCGTCCTCCGCTGCGGCGGCGACGGCGGCCCGATCCCTCCGCCCCCGCCTCCGAGTTTAATATTTAATTTATTGTAATTAAATTATTATTGTAATTAAATTTAATTGTAATTAACTTTAATTTATCGTAATTAAATTAAATTACAATAAATTTAATTGTAAATGTTATTTGAATTTTTTAATATTTATCTAAATTAAATATAAGGTTGATTAATACCATAAATTTATTTAATTTTAAATTATATCATAATTTAAAATTATAATTTTAAATTATATCATAATTTATTTAATATATGATATAAATTATATATCATAATTATGATTATAATTATATGATAATTTAATGTCATAATTTTAAATTATATCATAATTTATATTATAATTTTAAAAGGCAAAATAGTAAATAAAAATATTTATTCTCTCAATTCTTCTTATTCCTCTATACCCAATCATACATAATTTTCTTTTATTCCTCTTATTTTTTTTATTCCTATATAATTTACCAAACACAATTTTCTTTAAACCCGGTATAACTCTTAAATCTAATCAAACAGAAATTTACACTAGTTCCTGCTAATATCATAACTTATACCTATCTCCGGTATAACTAAATTTTTCTTATCCCCGAACCAAACGCAGCCTTAGGGTGTTATTGGCTCAGCTTTGCAGTGGTGAGAACCTGCTTATTAGACAGTAAATACTCTACCCCAACTCCACTGAACCAAGTCCCTTCAACCCGCACACAACACATATACCATCTTACACCTCAATTAGTTCAGTTTTTTCTCCACAGTTTTTTTTTTAGCTAGATGATGATAATATATGTTGTATATATGCTGATCGAATCATATTTGCTGTTTAGTTTGTTCATTTTGCTCTCGTAAAGCTCTAATATTCAGTTTGCTGAAGATATATGCTGTAAATCACTGAATCATATCTTCCTGCTCACTAAATTGTAGTTAGGTTGATAAAATTTGTGTGATGAATTACTAATTTGATGTCCATTCAGCTCATTTTGCTCTCCTAAATTCCAATACTCCAATTTAGTTAGTTTGATGAATATATGAGTTGTATATGTGCCGGATGTTATCTGGTTTGTTCCTTGTCGTCTTAAATACTAATTTTTTTGACACGATGTTTGACCTGGTTGCAAGACTACAATTGTAGTTTATTTATAATAGCAATGATACGAGGCTGGGGGGTTCTAGTAATATAAGCATTGAGGCGGGGATCTTTGTATTCATAAGGTACCACTGATATTTCAATTTGCTCGCACAAAACTTTAATCATCGGTTGGCATCATGAGTATACGCTGGTTAGTGTTGAATCATTTCTTGTGATCTAATTAATTTGCCAATATTGATACACTGACACTAATACTAAATCAATTTGATGATAATATGTGGATTTTGATTAATGTATATCGTGGAATCTTATTTTGCTCTCTAAAGTGTATTGTTTGGCTTAATTTTACAAATAAAATTTTAATATAATTATTTCATAAATTATAAAATTTTAAAAAGTTATTTTAAAAAAAAAAACTCCTTTCTCTTTATCCCTTCAAGTGTTTTTTTTTTTTTGTTTTTTTTTTAAAAAAAAAAAAAAAAAGAAAAAAAAAAAAGAAAAAAGAAACATTCGTAGATGCTTAATATTATATCTAAAAAAAATAATAATAATAATAATAATATTGGTCCAGAGAAATAGAGTCGAGAAATTCGATAGAGCTCCTAAAGCCTACGATGCAGGGATCGGATTGTGGATTGTGGCGTCTGCAGCTAGTGAACGTGATGAGTACCACCTTGGGCCCGAAGGCTGAGCCAATCAAGGATCTCGCCAAACACAAGTTCGACGTTGTCGTCGGGCTCCCCGATGAGCTGATGCCACATGCCTGGGTAGATCCGGAGGGTTTTGTCCTTGCTGGAGGCGCGGCGGAAGAGTTCCTCGACACAGGCGGGATCGCAGACGACGTCGTCGCCGCCGTGCACGATCAGAAGCGGCAGCGTGACCTGCTCGAACTTGGACTGCACCTCCCGGCACACGCGGAGCAGCTCCAGCGCCGTGGCGGCGCGAGGCCTGGCGACGGTCCGGCGGGGGCTGGACAGCGCCAGCTTCCGCTTCCGCTCCACCTTAAAGGAGAGGTCCGGGATGGAGCCCCGGGTGAAGGCCACGCGCCACGTGGGCGCGACGGCAGCGGCCAGCCACAGCAGGTGCTCCAGGGGCCAAGGTGGCTTGAACTTGGGGCTGATGCCGCACATGGCTCCGTTGAGCACCGCGCCGTCCCAGCCCCTCCCAGTCCCCCGCAGGTGGATGAGCAGCGCGATCGCCCCCCCGAGCGACTCGGCGTAGAGGAAGCAGGGCAGCGAGGGCGGGTAGTCGGAGCGGAAGGAGTCGAAGAAGGCCACGCAGTCGTCGACGACTGGCTCGACGTCGGGAATGTGGTTGACGAGGCCGTCGGAGAAGCCGTGGCCCTGGTGGTCGAGGGCGCCCACGGCGAAGCCGGCCTTGGCGAAGTGCACCGCCGTGAGCTGGACCATCCAGCTGGACTCCCCCGTGAAGCCGTGGATGACGCCGATGCTGCCCACGATCTCGGCCGGGGGGAGGGGGGCCCAGCGCTGGGTGAATATCCGGAGACCGCGGGGATTCACGAAGGAGGACGAGGAGTGGGAGATGGAGTGGCGCGCGTAGAACTCGGCCGCGCTCAGAGGCCCGAACGGGCTCCGCTCGTCCGCCTCCGCTACAGGGTGCACCATCGATCCCCTTCCTTGACAATCTCTGTTGTCTCGTTCTCCCCCCTCGTGGCCGTGCTTGGAATTAATATTTGGTAATGTTTAAAACAAGACAAGCGGAGGAAGAGGAGGAGGAGGGGCGAAGATGATGACGATGATGATGGACGCTGAGCTTTATCTGGGGAGGGATCTGAGGGAGGAACCCTAATTGGAGGGTTAGGGTTGGAATGTCTACCGTCTAGTGTCTACTCGAACATCAATGATATTGCGACGGAGCGTCGGTGGCACCACCAACCAACCTGCTAACCACTTTCCACTTCGCCCTTTAACTACGGTCCCCGTCAGGTACCGCGTCCATTTATTTATGTGTGACTCTCTCCTCCCTAGCTAAGACCTACCTTCCTTTTCCCCAATTAAATTCGGGTAGCTAGAATAGAACCAATTCATTTACAACTGAAACCATGGTACAGCTGGGTGGTAGTTAATTGGCTGAAGTGGTAGTTAATGGAAGAAGTGATAACAAGATCGACCTTTTAAAAAAAAAATTAATTTTTAAAAATTTTATAATTTATCAAATAATTATTATTTGATCAAATAATTTTATTTGGGATAATTGCCTGTGTACCCCTGAAATATGAAGAAATATCTGATTTACCCCTCTTATTTTTTTCTTTCCAATATACCCTTCATACGTTCCACCGTTATTAAAAATACCCCTACCGTTTCCCTTTGTTAAGTTAACTAGGGTTAAACTAGAGTTAAATAATAATCGGAGTTGAAAACTATCAGATATACCTATTTTGCCCCGGTTTAGGGTTTAGGGTTTAGGGTTTAGAATTTTTTAGGGTTTTAGGGTTTAGGGTTTAGGGTTTTAGGGTTTAGGGTTTAGGGTTTTTTAGGGTTCTAGGGTTCTAGGGTTTTAGGGTTTAGGGTTTAGGGTTTTAGGGTTTAGGGTTTAGGGTTTAGGGTTTTAGGTTTTAGGGTTTAGGGGTTTAGGATTTTAGGGTTTAGGGTTTAGAGTATATTTGAAAGGACAAAATAGTAATTACACACAGATAACGGCAGTTTCAAACGGTACACTAACAGAGTTTAACTTCAGGGGTATTTTGGAAAGAAGTTAGAACGTAAGAAGGGTAGTTTTAATATTAGCCTTCTAAGAGGGGTAAATCTAAAAACAGAGAAATTTTTAGGGGTACGTAGGAAATTGCCCCATTTTATTTTATCCAACTAAGTATTAAAATATTATTTCTTTTTATTTTTTTATATAATCATCTTATCAACCACACAAAAATTTTAATAAATCATGTATAATTCTAAAATGCTATTGTATTCTAACAACCTATCCACACAATTCAAAAAAAAAAAAATTAATAATTTCTATGAAATTTTAAAACTTCATAAAAATTCTTACAATTTATAAAAAAAATAATAACAATATTAAAACTGTGAATGATCGGTCGCTTTTCTTATTTTTGTCCCATAGTTGGCTAAATAAAATTTTGGAAAAGTTAATTAAAAATTTTCAAAAAAAGTTTTGGCATTGCGTCGTGGTGGCGGCGGCGGTGACAGTTTGTGAGAAATAGGAATTGCGATGTATTGAGGTCCGAATTTTCGTCACTCAAGGAAGCAACACGAGGCGTATATCGTCGGCTAAAATCATCAGCTAATGACGGGACGGGTCAATCGAAGGAGGATCCACGTCCTAATCAGGCCCGATCTCAGTAGTATGAAAGCGCAGCCCGCGATGCAGGCCATCGGTTGAAGGGATCAGGCGATAGCCGATAAGAGAGAGTCAATAAATAGGGACTTGCGTTTTGATTGGGACCAGTCCCGATCACACCCCACACACGACATACGTGATTTACATCAGCCGACAAGAAAAGCAGTTGCAGTCGAAAAACAAATCGCTCCATAGAGAATCAACTTCGGCCGGAGGCGAGAACCAGACCGCCCCAGCCGAGCGACATAAGAGACGGGATCAGACCCAACTTTTTGCCGCCCGAGCCGAAGAAGGAAAGGCTCTAGAAAGAAAGGGCCCGAGATCCGAAGCATGAACCTCATAACAGACTCCAAAACAGCAAGTGACGTCCAGCATTGAAAAGCGCCGAAAATTACGCTCTAGCACAAGGATAGGGAGATGAACCTGAACGAAAGAACGACAGTTTTCCTATTTGAGAAATATTTGACTCAAAAGGAAGTGGTTACTAAATATCCGATAAACCTCCCCCAACTTACGCTGATAATTCAAATCGGGGCTTAATAACGTGATTCAGGAAGTGTATAAATATCTGAACCATCGAAGAAAAAGAGGTCCGACAACCTCGTAAGCCCGTGACCACCACCCTGCTTTTTCATACCTTTCATATCTGCATTTACCGTTTTTCCAAATAAGTTTCATACCAGCATTTACCGTATTTTCTAAGAGTAGATTACTTGTTATTTCTATCATTTTTCTCTTCCTTGTATTCCCTTTCTAAGCAATACAATTCTTCATCGGCTCCTTAGCCGTGTCATTTTACTGTCTCTATTTTTCGGTTCGACTACTCTAAGTCGAACCCAACCTCCTTCTACCTCCAGATCCTATTTTCGGCTAGTCTAAGCCGAACAGTCGCGAAAGTTACCAGAGAAGAACCCGACCGAGCAAATCCCTCCTCGGCCCGATCGCTTGATCCTTTGGCGCACGGCGAATTCACGTCAAGAGGGTCAACGAACACCCTGGGGCCGATTCCTGATCGCTATTTTCGGCCCCAACAACTATTTTGGCACGCTTAGTGGGACACTCAGATAATCTTTATCTAATCCTACTGCAAACATGTCAATATTTCCTGCGACCGGCGGGAGGTCGGCACAACCAGAGCTGACCCTATCAGGATTATACGGGCAGTTGGCCCAAATAATGAGATCTCTCAAAAGGAGGGCTCAAGCTTGGGACGCCGAGGCCACGGCCTCAAATGAAAGCTTTGCTCGATTCGGGCAATTTCTAGCCCGAAACGAGCCATACCAGGGAGGCCCACCAGGACCTCCACCAGCTCCACCACCGTCGTTCATCTAGCCTCAAGCTGGGGGCAGGATCGGTGGACAGGTCCCCCTGTAGGGCCCACTTTAATTTCAGGCTGGCCACTGCAAGCCGCCATTGCCTCCAATACAGACGGCGACTCAGATACCTCAAGCCGGGTTTGCCGAAGTGGCTGGGGGCAGAAACGATAGGCAGGACCCTCCACAGGGACCGCCTCAAAATTTCTGAAAAGAATTAGGCCAAACAGAGGTCGGAAATGGAAGCAGCATGGAAAAACGCTTGAAGACGGCTATTTGCTTGTTTGATTCTGAGTCCGGATGCCCAAAAAGGGACTCCCGGAAGTTTTCAGTGGTTTTTGGTGCATGGGAGGGGCCGTAGACCGCCGGGATGCCACGTGGCGGCCTATCATTGGCCGATTTATGGCGCGCGGTCCACAGAGCAGCGCGACGGGGTGCACAGACCCGGCACAGGGACACGTGGCACCGCCTGATTGGCGGGCTCAGGGCGCGCGGTCTATCGGGTGAGCGCGGCGGTGCATGGACCAAGGTGGGGGACACGTGGCAGCCTCCGGTTGGTCGGTGCACGCGGCGCGGTCCACGAAATTCCAAGGTGGAGTGCGTGGACCGGGTGCAGGGGACACGTGTCACCCTCTGATTCGTGGGCGCAGCGGGCGCGGTGCACGGGATGCGTGGCCGGCGCCTCGGGCTGCGTGCGCACGTGGAGCCACGTCGCGCGACCGGCGTGTGCGGCGGCCGGTCGGCGGGTCAGCCGGGAGGACACGTGGCGCTCGCTCATTGGCGGGCGCCAACCGCCTTACTGTGCGGTGTGTGGACACGTGGCAGGCATCGATTGGTCCCGCACCGCTGTTTCCTGTTCGGCGGGACACGTTGCAGCCATTAAGTGGCCCACACCGCTGTTTCCTGTTCGGCGGGACACGTAGCATCATTTGGTGCGTTCGGGCGTGAACAGTGTTGGGCCGGCCCAACACTGTAGCCGCCCGAAAACTTTCAGGCGCCTGAAAGTTGGGCCCGAAACCTGTTGACTTGTCTTTTGGGGCTAAATTCGGGTGAAGCCTATAAATAGGCCCTTTGGGCCGGGGTTTTGAGGCTTTTCCCGAAGCTTTTAGCTCCTGAGTCCTAACCAAAATTCTTTCTCTATCTCTTGTGCATCTTTTGGTGGAAGCTCAGAATTTTCGGAGGCCGCGACGACGGCAATTTCTGCATCGGGGTGCGGAGCGACGATTTCCTGTTGGAGGCCCATTTTCGTCGCATTTCAGTCTGGGAGGTCTACATAGCTACCCCGACGATATTTTTGGACGATTTCTGCGGCGACGGTTTCGCAAGAGGTAAATCTACAACTTTCGTGTTGGACACTTCTTCTGGAACTGAGCTTTTCTTGGGATTTTGGGTACGTTTTTAACCCCCTTTGCGGCTGATGGTTGATTTGGACAACACCTGCTTGTCGGATTTTTATCTCCTCATCCGGACATCGGATTTCGACGATTCAGGACTCTATCGACATCTACTCTTCGCGAGGATCGCCGTCATATTTTTATTAGAATTTTTAGAGAATTTTTTTCAGGTGAGATTTTCGTGTTTAAGGGACTGTTCATCACAGATTTTTAGAACTTGGAGTTGTGTGGAATAAAGTGTAATCTTGGAATGTGTTTTGTACCCAGGAGATTTTGAGCACTGCTACCGTGTTGTTGGCTTGGTGGATTTTGTGATTTGACTGTTTTTGGGCTTTCTTGGTTGTACGACCCCGGACAGTTAGCGCGCTCAGGTGGATAACCTTGCTTTCAAAATCTATGGACTGCACGCTAATTCTATGAATGTAGGAGCATGCATGCTAGCAAATGAATTTAAAAGCATGTGAAAACTGTATGTTTGTACTCTTGTGTATTAGTTGTTGAATCTTGTGATTCCTACTACATGTTAAATAGTAAAATCTTGGAACTTGACCTAGCACCCCTGTCATATGTATCATGTTCAGTCAGACTGTAGAAAACTTCAACTTGGGCTAGGTTTCTTTATTGCTTTAGACATTCCCACATCACTTATTATGCTTATCATTTCTGGACTTAGCTTTTCTCGCCCGGGTTGTGGGCTGGGAGGTCGGGTGGTTGTGCGATGCATTTGCACTCGTGTCTGGGGACCGAGTGGAGTTGATAGCAGTCTGTAGATCAGCTTTCTTTGGGAGAGTGATAGCGATGGTAGATCTGGGTTTCTTGGGAGCTGTCAGAGTGGCAGTGAGTCTCAGTTGTGTGGATTCTAGCCTGTGAGTGAGACGGTGATTGTTGGTTAGCCGATCTTGTTGATCGAGGATTTGGATCATAGTCTGCATGAGCCATATTTGAGCTCGACAGAGATGCGTGGATATTTTGCTCGGTGGGGTCGCGCCCCTCGAGTGCCACTCCGGAGTTGGGCCTGATACTTTTATCGCGGGTTGTCGATGCATGTGTCCCTCTGGCTGAGCCAGTTTCGGCAGTCACGGACACCGTCCCTCTGGCTGAGCCAGTTTTGGCAGTCACGGACGTCCTACGTAAGTCCGATCCTCCGGGATGTGACGGCAGTAGGTAGGCGCAGGTTTGACTGGACCCGATGTGGCAGTCAGTTTAGATTGGGTGATCTCAGTGAGAGTTAGTTGTGGCATACTGTTCTTTCTGTTCCACTCCTTGAGCATCTAGATAGAGGCATAGTAGCTGTAGGCTTTACCTTTCCAGCTTTCCTTTACAGCACTGCATTTTGTTACTTTATGCCTCTAGTAGACTTAGTGGGCAGACCGTCGGGCTTGTTGGCGGCACCCACTGAGAACTACTGTGGGATGTAGTTCTCACACCCGTCGTGGTGTCTTTTCCCTAGGGACTTCTGCTCCGGTTCCTGCTGCTCCTGTTACTGATCCAGCTCCTTCAGACCGAGGTAAGGGAGTCGCGAGGTAGATCCCTTCCCGTCATCTTCAGTGCGTGTGAGTAGATGTACCCCTGTATTATTTTGGAGTGCGTCATGTCGAGTGACTTTTGTAGTGAGGTATCGAGTTGTACTTTTATTTCCTGCTTTTCTGAGAGACACTTGTATTTTGTGGTGAGGATGATTTGTATATTTATACTTGAGGGGTAGTTGTATTTTATATTTTTAGTTCAGCTTCTACTAGTTCAGCTCTGATATCTGTTAGTGTAGATGTTTCTTTGCAGGTTAGTCGCTTCGTCTATACGGGGCTTCCGTATGGGCGGCGGATCTGTTGGCGAGCCCGGGGCGCAGTTTCGACCTCGGGGCGTGACACGACCAACTACAGTAATGAAAATCCGCAGCTTCTTGGGTTTGGCAGGATACTATAGGCGCTTCGTGGAAGGTTTCTAAAAAATATCCATCCCTCTGAATCGCCTAACCCGGAAAGGGAAAAGATTTGTGTGGACGACTCAATGCCAGGAGAGCTTCGAGGAACTCGAGGACAGACTAACACGGGCACCCGTGCTTAAATTACCGACACCCGGTGAGGATTTCGAGGTTTATTGTGATGCATTACGGAGCGATCTTGGAAGTGTGCTGATGCAACAGGGAAAAGTCATAGCCTACGCATCAAGACAACTTAAGGATTATGAGCGAAACTACCCTACGCACGATCTGGAACTCGCAGCGGTCGTTTTCGCTTTAAAACTTTGGAGACACTACCTCTATGGAGCTCATTGCAATGTGTTTTCGGATCACCAGAGCCTTAAATACATTTTCACACAAAAAGAATTGAACTTACGGCAGAGACGTTGGTTGGAATTGTTGAAAGATTATGATTTGACCATTCAGTACCACCCTGGAAAGGCAAACGTAGTAGCCGATGCCTTGAGCAGGAAGGGTCAGATAGAAAAGTTGCTAGTGAACACTATCACTCAGCAAGACTGTGATGACCCGGATCTCCGCAGAGCTGCTGCAGTGCGTTGGGGTGGCTATTGGAGGCCTACAGAGTGTGTTGGAGGTGTTTGGGGCATAATTGGACATAAGTGTTGGACGTCGGGCTTATTTGGATCATGTGAGTGATCAGAGGACCCCGTGGAGGGTTTAGAAGTGGTTTCACGCGAAACGGATATTAAATTTGGGCTCCGCACGAAATTTGGGCTAAGAACACTTTTTCGGGTGCCTTCGGCAATTTTTAGAGTTGGAATTTGGCAAAACGGACGTCAAATTCGGATTCAGCGCGCGAAAACGGTCAAAATTGACTACCCACTTGTAATTTTTGAGGTCGGGTTACTGTTCACTGCCGGAACAGTGATTCCGGCGATCGCCGGCGGCGGCAGGCTGTCACGCCCCGGGGTCGAAACTGCGACCCGGGCTTGCTAACAGATCCGCCATCTGTACGGAAACTGCCGTACAGACGAAGCGTCTAACCTGCAGAAAGAAACATCTATAGTACACAGATATCAGAGAGCTGAAGATCAAACACTGTACAACTGAAAAATAATACAATATCCATCTCCCAAATACGATCGTATACAAAGTCCTCTGATACAAAACTCAAAAGGGAGGTATCTCCAATGAATACATCAGTGTACAAACTCTCGATACAAGAATATCCTCACTACAACAGTCTCTCAAACTGTAAAAGAAAAAATACAACTCTATACCTCTCTACAATGGTCTCTCAACAGAGGAAGGAGAAGTAACCATCAACCGAAGCTCTCCTCTGAAGGGGGTACCGCTACACTCCAACGACGGGTAGGGAACTAGCTCGCGACTCCCTCGCCTCGGCCAGAAGGATCAGCAACAGGAACACAGGGACAGAAGAAGAAATCCCTGGGGAAAAGACACCACGACGGGTGTGAGAACTACTTCCCACAGTAGTTCTCAGTGGGTGCCGTCAACAAGTCCAACGGTCTGCCCACCAAGTCTACCAGAGGTAAAGATAATAGGTAAAGAAATCTAAACAAGAAAGGCTGGAACTACTCTACAGCTACCATGCCTCTATCTAGATACTCAAAAGTGGAACAGATCAAAGTAAATGAGACCACTCGCACCCAAGGTGCTCAATCGTCTCAATCGAACCGACTACCTCAAAGGTTCAGTCAAGCCTGCGCCTGTCGACTAGGAACGCTCCTGCCCACTACCACACATCCACACGAGGACGGGATTCACGTGGGGCGTCCTGTCCGACTAACTCATCCCTCGCGCAAAACTGCCTCAACAGGCCAACCATCGCATCCACTGCGGCATCTCAGGGGCGCGGCCCCAACTGAGGAAAACGGCGCGGCATAGAGTAATCGACATTGGCATATGCAGGCTATAGTCTAAATCCACGCTCACTCTCAGAACGGAAGGACTCAAGATCCCCAAATATCTCGCGTAACAGTCGGAGCACTCTCGACGACTCAGCTGATCGGCTAACTCGAAACACGAGACACTAGCCTCTCCTACAGCTCACAGCACAAAGCTTACTGGCTGGAGATACTCCACAGCCAGGAACGACCCACAACTCAGGGTAACAAAACAGGTCGGACAACACTCAACGACCTGGGACCACCGTCAACCCCAACGGTTCCCAACAAGACGGACCGGAAGACACTCGACGGCCCGGGACTGCCGTCTACTCAACGGCTCCCTCCCATGACAGCACAACAGGAAAAACAAGACCTCTCGGGACTACCGTTTACTCAAACGGCTCCCCGCACAGATAAGCAACCCGCTACAGCTACCAGACTCCACTCTGCTCCCAAGCAAGAGTGCAAAAGCATCCCACACTAAAAGCAAGTCCCGACCTCTCGGCCCACTATCCGGGCGAGAAAACACTATGTCCAGGGATGTAAGAACAGTGTGGATGTCTAAGCATAAATAATCCTAGCCCAAGTGAGGGTTTTCTACTGGTCTGGTTACACATGCAGCATATGACGGGGGTGCTAGGTCAAGTTCCAAGATAACTATATTAACAGATAATAAAAGGAATATCAATTCCTACAATATAGCATGCTACACAATGAAATAAGCTATCATGCATAGTCCTACAACAGTAGAAATACTGTACAGTCCATAAAACTTGGAGATAAGGCCACCCACCTTGATTTGCCACCAATTGCTCGTAGACACTTGCAATTGGCCTCCACGCGATCCGCTGCGCAAACGGGGCACGCCGCCGGAGTCCGCACGCAAAACGGAGCACGCCGCCGGAGTCCGCACGCAAAACGGAGCACGCCGCCGGAGTCCGCACCAGAAATGGAGTCTGCACATAACACGATGCGCGGTGTCAGGATCCGCACGCAAAACGGAGTCCGCACGCAAAACGGTGCACGGTGCCGGAGTCCGCACGCAAAACGGTGCACGGTGCCAGGATCCGCCCGCAAAACGGGGTCCGCACGCAAAACGGTGCACAGTGCCGGAGTCCGCACGCAAAACGGTGCACGGTGCCAGGATCCGCCCGCAAAACGGGGTCCGCACGCAAAACGGTGCACAGTGCCGGAGTCCGCACGCAAAACGGTGCACGGTGCCAGGATCCGCCCGCAAAACGGGGTCCGCACGCAAAACGGTGCATAGTGCCAGAGTCCACATGCAAAACGGTGCACAGGGGGTCAATAACAGTCTAAAAGGACACTCCAAAAACTGTACAAAAATACAGAAAAACAAACATACGGGACCACGTTTGCGCCGCCGTCGCCGAAACGCTCCGCAGGGCGACCTCGCACGCAAAACGAGGTCCTCGCCGCGCCGCCGCACCTCACCCAAGCTCCACCCTCACTCCCTCTCGCTCTCGGTTGCAGAAGAAAGAAAGAAAGGGAGGAAAATGGCGGTGCGGGGAGGAAGAAGAAGAAGAAGAAAAGGAGAGGAAAAAGGGCGGTCCACGGCGCCGGCCCACGGAGCCGGTCCACCACGTGGACCAATGGGGAAGCCCCAACCGCGGTCCACAAGAAACGGGCGCGCGCACCCGGTCCACGCGCGCGCCCGAAGCGCCACGCGGCGCGCGGTGACGCGCCCGCCACACGGGCGCGTTACACCGCGCCCGCGTCAGGCGCGGGACACGCGCGCGCCACACCGGGCGCGCGTGTCCCCGCGCCCGCGTGCGCCAACGGGGGCCCGCCACTTGGCGGGCCCCGCGCGATCCGCGCTGAGGCGTGCCCTGACGCACGCCTCGGGACGCGCGCCGCCGCCCACCTTGCTTCCCGAGCCGCGCTTGCCTCGATTTGCGTGCCGTTCTGCCTCGAAAAACGCGCAAATCATCCGGGCTCCAAAACCAACAAATAAATAGTCCATTCTTAGCGATTTCGCGCGCTGAATCCAAAAACGATGTCCGTTTCTCCAAATTCTCACCCGAAAATTTGTCGATAGCCCACTCGATCCGGTTTTCGCGCCGGGTCCATTTTTAAAGTCCAATTTGTCCAATTTCAACTCTAAAAATTCCCGAAGGCGACCGGAGAGGTAACTTTTATCCAGACTTCACCCGGAGTCTAAATTTGACATCTGAATCGCGCGAAATCGCTTCTAAACACCCGACGGGTCCTCCAACTTCCCACGGGGTCTCAATTTAAGCCCGAAGTCCACCACTTGTGTCCAAATTGCGCGCAACCCACGCAGGCCTCCAGTGATGCAACTAAATCCCAAATTGCATCACCAATCCATAACTTGGGCCCGACGCGCGCACAAACACTCCCAACGGCCACTAAAAGCTGCCCAACAACCAGCAACTCCCACGCCGGGGATTCCGGGACCTCACACCGGCGGCGGCGGGCAGCGGCGGAGAGCGGCGGCGCGGCCTCGGGCAGGCGGAAGGCGGCGGCGGGCAGGGCGCGTGGGCGCGGGCAGGGCGCGCGGTCCACGCGGCCGGCGTCCACCGGAGCGGGGTGCCACGTGGCGGCTCCGGATTAGCGGGTGCAGCGCGCTCGGTTCACGGGAGAGCGCGGGGTGTACGGTGGACCGGATAGGGACACGTGGCAGATGTTCATTGGTTCGGTGTTTGAGGTTGTTGTGCACCGTGTTCAGCGAAATTATGGCTTGGACACGTGGCGAGCAAGGATTGGGCGAGCTACTGTGTGCGTACGGGCGGCAGGCGGCGGGGCAGCGGTGCCGGCGGGCGTGGCGGCCACGGCGCCGACGTGGCGCACGCGTGCGCCACGTGGCGGCCGGCCATTGGCCAGCGCCAACTGCCCGTTGACCAGAGGAGCGCCACGCGGCGCGAGGGGAGCGGTCGGATCCCCTGTTCTGTGTTCGTGGACACGTGTCGGCGCGGGGAGCGGGTCGGACGGGCGTGCGGTCCGACCGGATCCGGTGCGCGGTTGGGCTTTTGTTGGGCCGGGCAACTGTGCGGGCCCGGTTTCGGGGCCCAAAGGTTTCGGGCGCCCGAAACCGGGGACACAGCGGTCATTTCCGCAAATGTTTTTGTGGGCCTATAAATAGGCCTCCACTCCCCTCCTTTTCTGCTTTTTCCGAGTGATAGAAAGAGAATGAGAGGGAGAGGTGTATACAAAGTTTGTTCCCCTTGGTACTCTGGTTCTAATGGTGGATCCCCGGAATTTCTGGAAGCTCGGCAGCGGCGATATCATTTTTACAGTTCGCCTCGGTTTTCTCCCCATTTCGGCCCATTACCGTCGCAGATCAGTCAAAAATTCACTGTGAGCAAACCAGGAGGAGTTTTTAGACGATTTCTTCGACAGCGTGTTCCTAAGAGGTAAGGCTTCGATTTTCGTGTTGATCGCTTTGCTCCGTTTCGTACTTTTGGCACGTTTCCCGAGGCATCTTTGACCCCTATTTTTCTGTGATGGATTTTGGACAGCACCGGCTTGTCGATTTTATATCTCAGCCTAGGAACACCGGATCAAGGCGTTTCAGGACTCGATTTTGATCTACTCGTCGCGAGGAACACAGTGGTGATTTTTCTGGGATTTTTGGAAATTGTTTCGAAGGTGATAATTAAGCTTTTCTTCGACAGATTGCTACAGGAATTCTGATTTGGAAGGTTTTGAGGTGCAGCGGTGTTTTATTTTTATCTTGGTCTACAGGTATCGGATCTGGGCGTTTAAACAGTCGTTTTGGGGCTACTTTTCGCGAGGAACGCGACCGTGAATTTTCTGGATTTTCTTGAGGACTGGACAGAGGTGTTATTTAGCCTTTTTTGGGGCTGATTTTGGACAATTGATATTTGTACAGTTTTGGGATTAATTGTGCGCATTGTTCTGTGCAGTGGGACACAGTTTTTGGTGGAGTGCTGTGTTAGAGGACAGCGGGCAGCGAGAGGTCACTTTTAGTATTGTGCGCGCTTTTCGAGGTGGGTGGTTGTTGCTTGCCTCTATATCTGACTTACTCACTAAGTTTATTAGAAAACCCCACTATTGAGCATGTTGATTGAGTATCATGCATGATTGACTGATATACATGTGAGCCTATCATCTGAGATTAATTATCATGCATAAGTGACTGAGATAAATGTGAGCCTATCATCTGAGATTAATTTTGTGGATTTAGCATGTTGGGGATACTATTGGGATAATATTGCTGTTAGAACTTGATCAGTGGAATAATTTAATAGTGATAGTTAACATGCCGTATTAGTACACAAATCTTATGGAAATTAGTTAAATGGACTAATTGTTGGGGACATGACGACATATCCATGTACGGGTTTCACCTTGGGATTTATTATGGATCAGGGGTTATACATGTGTAGTCGACTGATGATTTTTGCCTGATGGTTATATTTATGGGGATATATTAATTGTTACACATGTAGAGCTATATTTGACTTTCTCTCTCTTTTACATTGCATGAGGACTTATGCATGCTTGTTTGGACATCTAGATAGGCCACTATTTTATTGCTACACTATCATATTGGGATTTGACTTAGGAGAAACCATGATTGCTTTCTTTCTCCTTTTATTTAGACTTTCGAGTCATGTTGCTCGAGTTCGAGCAGCGGTTTGGGATAGTGTAGCCGGGACCTGAGGGTCAGTGACAGGGTGTGCTTGATGTTGGATTATGGGTTATTGCGGCAACCGCGGACAGTAGGCGGTTGACCGGATCTTAGTTATTTTCCCCAGTTGTGGGTTGTGGGTTGTTGCGGTGACCGCGGACTTTGGGCGGTTGACCGGATGTTTACTATTGCATCAGATTGGGTGTCAGATTTGTTCTAGTGGATGGTGTTTCCCACTTCTCGAGTACTATTGCATCAGATCGGGGTTTTATTAGTGGACGGAGTTTCCCACTTTGATCATAGTCATGATCCAGTCCTGCTATTATGAGGCAGTGGTTACAGAGATACTTGATACAGTGATACTTTACTCGTGTGGGTCGCTCCCCTCGAGTGCCACTCCGGAGTAGTCTTTACACGGTGTCGAGCGCCGGGCACCATTCTGAGTTCTTGAGTTCGACAGCAGAGCAGGCAGTACCAGTTTTTACTGGTGTCACTAGATTGGGTCTATTTGGTCAGATACTGTTTCTGATGCATTCATACCGTCATTTCCTTCGGTATTGCATTTAGAGGCATACTTGTTGTGGTTTTCCCTTTTATTCAGTAGTTCTGTTTACAGCTTTACCACTTGCCCTTTTCTTGCCTCTAGTAGACTTAGTGGGTACGCCGGAGCTTGAGGCTTTACCCACAGGGGGAGGCTACTGGTTTACTAGTGGTTCTCAACCCCATTGTTGTTTCCCCTTTGTTTTCTCCCCCCTGTTTTGCAGAGTCCTCTTCGGGAGTTGCTGATCTTTGATCGTTGTCCGAGGCGAGGGAGTCACGAGCTAGATCGTTACCACCCGAGGAGTGTAGCTGTATCCCCTGGATGGAGATTCCTGATAGCTGTCAGCTGATGTTTACTGTTTTCCTTGGAGGGAGATCTTTTGTATTTGGAGATACAGAGTTGAGACTGATGTACTGTAGTTTTAGTTTATCTCCTTTTATAGTTGAGAGATGCTGTATTGAGGACATTGTATGTTGATTACCTGTATTCGAGGAAATGGATATTGTACTTTATTTCTTGATGTACAGTGATTGGATTTTATCTTACAGCATTTCATTTCAGCTCTGATATTTGTGTAGCTATAGTACTACTTTTTGCAGGTTTGACGCTTCGCCTATGCGGGTTTTAGCATAGGTGGCGGATCTGTTGGCGAGCCCGGGTCGCAGTTTCGACCCCGGGGCGTGACAAAGACCGTCTAATCGCGGATTTCTTGCTGATGAGATTAGAGGTTGTGCCGGCGGGTGCTGTTTCGCGACTTTTGTCCCTGGTGGTCAAGCCTACCTTGTTTGAGAAGATCCTGGAAGGTCAGAAGACGGACGCTCAACTACAGCTTGTACGGGACAAGATTCCTTCGGACCGGGAGGGCGACTTTTCGGTCGGAGCGGACGGTACAATGCGGTTCCGAGGACGCATTTGTGTGCCCGATCTACCTATCTGAAGGAAGAGATATTATCAGAGGCGCAGTGTGCTCCTTACGCGGCGCATCCTGGTGGTACGAAAATGTACAGGGACCTTAAGCAAACTTTTTGGTGGCCTAAATTGTAGGGAGACGTAACGCGGTTCGTGGCGCACTGTCTGACTTGTCAACAAGTAAAAGCCGAACATCAGCGCCCGGCAGGGAAGCTGCAACCTCTACCCGTGCCAGAGTGGAAATGGGAGCAGATCACCATAGATTTCGTCACCGGATTTCCACGATCACAGCAAGGAAACGACGCGGTCTGGGTCATAGTGGATCGATTGATAAAGTCCGCTCATTTCCTACCGAACTCTCTCTAAATATATATATATTCCCGCCGAACTCTCTCTTTCTCTCTCTCTCTAAATAAACGAAGCAGCATGCTACCTTTCTCTAAAAACAAAACTATGTTTTTAATTTTTTGACCATTGAATTTGCATTGTGATTCGTTCTATTGCAATGTCAATTAAAAAAAGAGAAAGAGAAAGAACAACAGCACGGATCTCAATGCAAATTTAATAGTAAAAAATTCAAAAGTATAGTTGGGCTCATGATTTTTTTTCCATTGAATTTGCATTGTGATCCGTAACTATGTTTATGATTTTTTTACTATTGAATTTGCATTGTGATCCGTACTATTGTAAAGTCAATTAAAAAAAGAGAAATAGAAAGAACAATAGTACGGATGTTAATGCAAATTTAATAGTAAAAAAAATCAGAAATATAGTTGGGCTTATAATTTTTTTACCATTGAATTTGCATTGTGATCCGTACTATTGTAAAGTCAATTAAAGAACGAAAAAGTACTCCTCCATGTCATAGGAGTTGACAAATTTAAATATAATTAATTAAGTCACATATATGAAAATCCTAACACCTATACCTCCATGTCGTAGGAGTTGGCGAACTTGTGGCTCATGATCGCCCGCCAATATTGCATGCAACCCTGGCGCCGCGGCCTCGCAAGCTCGGGCTCTGATAGTCATCCTCGTTCACCGTGTAGTCGCTGCTGTGGGGCGTCGGTGTGCTCGACAGGATCTCGTGCGAGTAGGTGTAGTAGCCATGCCAGGAGATAAGCTGAGACAAATTAACTAATTAATTAAATAATTAATTTTATTTGGATATATATATATATATATATATATATATATATATATATATATATATATATATATATATATATAATAGAGTATATTTACTATTAATAATATTAAGCATTTAGTATTATTATTTTTTTTATTCTTATATAAAAAAATATGATTAAAATTATAATAATTTTTAAAAATTTATTATTTTATCAATAATTTATTAAATTTTAAAATATTATTATTATTCTAATTATATATTTTTTTCATCTAAAAATAAAAAACGCAGAAAAAATATCTGCCTTACCGGCAGTCGGCAGATGCTGGAGGTAGTATTGATAAATAGTAGCCTCGTTTTATATATTATGCATAACACCAACTAATTTAATTATGTATAAACGCGTGCATCCACGTGTGGCGAATGTGTAAGGAAGAGAGATGGAAGTATTTGTACCCGTACCTTGGAGGATTCTGCGGCCTTCTTTCCTGATCCCTCCTCTTGCAGGAGCGTGTGAACCTGAGCGATTCGATGACACCATTCCGGCTGCCGCTCAATGGGGACTTGGATGATTCCCAGAGGCTCCTCAAGCTGCGGTCAAACTCATCTGCAGCTGCCCCTCCCGCGTGGTTATGTTGGCGACGACGACGACGACCTGCTGCGGAATCATCAGCCGGCGTGGGAGGAACGCTCGAAGCGACAGAGTAGGGGCCACCACTCTCGGCTGAGACGTGTGGCTGTAGTGGCCCTGGTTCCCATGCAACGTTCTTCCGATGAATCCACTGTTAGAACACCTAATGTTGGTGTATCTGGCCCATGGTGCATCAATGGGATGCCACAGATGGACCCTATGAGATATTATTAGCAGTGTTGGCCTTCGGCTGGGTTTGCCGAAATTTCTGAAAGGAATTAGGCCAAATAGAGGTCGAAAATAGATTCAGCACGGAAAAACGTTTGAAAACGACTATTTACTTGTTTGATTCTGAGTCCGGATGCCCAAAAAGGGACTCCCGGAAGTTTTCAGTGATTTTTGGTGCATGGGAGGGGTCGTAGACCGCCGGCATGCCACGTGGCGGCCTATCATTGGCCGGTTTACGGCGCGCGGTCCACAGAGCAGCGCGGCGGGGTGCACAGACCCAGCGCAGGGACACGTGGCACCGCCTGATTGGCGGGCTCAGGGCGCGCGGTCTATCGGGTGAGCGCGGCGGTGCATGGACCAAGGCGGGGGACACGTGGCAGCCTCCGGTTGGTCGGTGCACGCGACGCGATCCACGGAATTCCAAAACGGAATGCGTGGACCTGGTGTAGGGGACACGTGTCACCCTCTGATTCGCGGTGGACCGGGTGTAGGGGACACGTGTCACCCTCGGGCTGCGTGCGCACGTGGAGCCACGTGCGGCGACCGGTCGGCGGGTCAGCCGGGAGGACACGTGGCGCCCGCTCATTGGCAGGCGCCAACCGCCTTACTGTGCGGTGTGTGGACACGTGGTAGCCATCGAGTGGTCTCGCACCGCTGTTTTCTGTTCGGCGGGACACGTGGCAGCCATCGAGTGGCCCCACACCGCTGTTTCCTGTTCGGCGGGACACGTGGCATCATTTGGTGCGTTCGGGCGTGAATAGTGTTGAGCCGGCCCAACACTGTAGCCGCCCGAAACTTTTCGGGCGCCCGAAAGTTGGGCCCGAAACTTGTTGACTTGTCTTTTTGGGCTGATTTCGGGTGAGACCTATAAATAGGCTCCTTTGGCTTCCATTTTGAAGCTTTTCCTGAGGTTTTCTGCCTTAGTGCCCTTCACAAAAAATCTTCCTCTACCTCTTGTGCATATTTTGGTGGAAGCTCAGAATTTTTGGAGCCCGCGACGACGGCTATTTCTGCATCGGAGTGCGGAGCGACGATTTCCTGTTGGAGGCCCATTTTTGTCGCATTTCGGTTTGGGAGGTCTACAGAGATACTCCGACGATATTTTTGGACGATTTCTATGTCGACGGTTTCACAAGAGGTATATCTACAATTTTCGTGTTGGCCACTTTCTCTGGTTTTGAGCTTTTCTTGGGGTTTTGGGTACGTTTTTAACCCTCTTTGCGGCTGATGGTTGGTTTGGACAGCACCTACTTGTCGAATTTTTATCTCCACATCCGGACATCGAATTTCGACGATTCAGGACTCTATCGACATCTACTATTCGCGAGGATCGCTGTCATATTTTTACTGGAATTTTTGAAGATTGTTTTACAGGTGAAATTTTTGCAAAAAGAGACTGTTCACCGCAGATTTTGTATGTTTGGAATTTTGTGGAATTAAGTGTAATTTTTGGAATGTATTTTGTACCCAGGATGTTTTGAGCACTCCTACTGTATTGTTGGATTGGTGGATATACTGTTATAGCTGTTTTTGGATTTTTTTCAGCTGTACAACTCTGGACAGTTAGCACGTTCAGGTGGGTGACCTTGCTTTCAAATTCTATGGACTGCGTGCTAATTTTATATATGTAGGAGCATGCATGTTAGTAAATGGGCTTAATAGCATGTGGAAAATGAATGTTATTATTCTTGATATCAGTTGATGTATCTTGTGATTGTATTGCTTCCTACAACATGTTAACTATTGAAATCTTGGAACTTGACCTAGCACCCCTGTCATATGTATCATGTTCAGCCAGACTGTAGAAAACTTCAACTTGGGCTAGGTTTCTTTATTGCTCTAGACATTCCCACATCACTTATTATACTTATCATTTCTGGACTTAGCTTTTCTCACCCGGGTTGTGGGCTGGGAGGTCGGGTGGTTGTGGGATGTATTTGCACTCGTGTATGGGGACCGAGTGGAGTTGATAGCAGTCTGTAAATCAGCTTTCTTTGGGAGAGTGATAGTGATGGTAGATCTGGGTTCTTAGGAGCTGTCAGAGTGACAGTGAGTCTCAGTTGTGTGGATTCTAGCCAGTGAGTGAGACAGTGATTGTTGGTTATAGCCGATCTTGTTGATCGAGAATTTGGATCATAGCCTGCATGAGCCACATTTGTGCTCGACAGAGATGCGCGGATACTTTACTCGTGTGGGTCGCGCCCCTCGAGTGCCACTCCGGAGTAGGCGAGACCGGGTTGTTGTACCGGCGTTGAGATTGAGCTATATACCGGGTTGTTGTACCGGCGTGAGATTGAGCTCTTCTATCGCGACTTGTCGATGCTTGTGTCCCTCTGGCTGAGCCAGTTTTGGCAGCTACGGACATACCTACGGTAGACCCGTCCTGTTGAGGATGTGCGGCAGTAGGTAGGCGCAGGTTTGACTGGACCCGATGTGGCAGTCAGTTTAGATTGGGTGATCTCAATGAGAGTTAGTTGTGGCATACTGTTCTTTCTGTTCCACTCTTTGAGCATCTAGATAGACATATAGTAGCTGTAGACTTTACCTTTCCAGCTTTTCTTTACAGCACTGCATTGTTACTTTATGTCTCTAGTAGACTTAGTGGGCAGACCGTCGGACTTGTTGGCGGCACCCACTGAGAACTACTGTGGGATGTAGTTCTCACACCCGTCGTGGTGTCTTTTCTCCAGAGACTTCTGCTCCGGTTCCTGCTGCTCCAGTTGCTGACCCAGCTCTTTCAGACCGAGGTAAGGGAGTCGCGAGATAGATCCCTTCCTGCCATCTTCAGTATAAGAGTAGATGTACCCCTGTACTATTTTGGAGTGTGTTATGTCGAGTGACTTTTGTAGTGAGGTATCGAGTTGTACCTCCTACTTTTCTGAGAGACCCTTATATTTTGTTGTGAGGATGGTTTGTATTTATTATGAGAGGTAGTTGTATTTTATGTTTTTTTTTCAGTTTTTACTATTTCAGCTCTGATATCTGCTAGTATAGATGTTTCTTTGCGGGTTAGTCGCTACATCTATACGGGACTTCCCATATGGGCGGCGGATCTGTTGGCGAGCCCGGGGCGCAGTTCCGACCCCGGGGCGTGACAGTGGCGGCTTCAGTCCCGTGAGGCAGAAGTCGGCGAGCGCGGCGACGTCGATGTCCGACTGGTCGTACTCCTGGATGACGCCGAGCAGGTACTCGATGGAGTTCTCGCCCTTGGGAACCTTGCGGCCCAGGTGGGGGCCCACGTCCTTGGGAGGGCCGATGAACATGAGCTGCCCCCGCGCCAGGATGATGAGGTGGTCCAGCAGCATGGTGGATGGTCAGGATCACGGTGCTCCCGGAGCGGGCGATGTGGTGGACCCTCACGCTGTGCGCGCTCGTCGAGTCCAGCCCCGACGTAGGCTCATCCAGGAACAGCAGCGCCGGCCCATGAATGATGTCCACGCCGATCGACACGCGCCGCCGCTCCCTGCCAGACACTCCGCGCGTGCCCTCGTCCCCAATGTACGTTTTCCTCGATGACTATAATATATGCATTATTAATTGGCTAAGTATACTCTCATACTTAATTTGTTGACTGATTAATCGTGCATGCATGAGTAATGCAAGGTAATCAGGCTAACGAATTTTTCGGGCTCGATCGGAAGTCAGTCAATGGATCAAATGTACAATATATATATATATATATATATATATATATATATATATATATATATATATATATTAGCTGTTAAATAAGCAATTAAACTAATTACCATTAAGCCGAGCTGCTCGATGAGATTTTCCACCTTCTCCTTCTTGTCCGCATAGGAGATGGAGCCGAGGTGGAAATCGGCTGCGAACATGAGGGTCTCGTACACGGTGAGCATGGGGAAGAGGCGATCGTCCTGCATGATGTAGGCGGAGGTGCGCTTGATGACGGCGGGGCTCATCTCGGTGCCATCGAGGGACACCCTCCCTCGGAGGCTGCCGCTGGCGATGCGGCCAGCCAGGCCATCCAGGAAGGTGGACTTGCCGGCTCCACTGGGCCCCATCACGGCAGTGACGCATCTCTTTGGGGCATACCCTGTGATCCGGTGCAGCAGGTTCACCTCCTGCGATGCCCATTCTCCATCTGGGGCTTTCTGCTTCTTCGTTACAGTGTAAGTCAGCCCGGAGAACTCCAACCCACCCGTGAAACTTGAAGGGGGCTTTATTCCTCCAACGTCGATCACCGTCTCCTTTCTTCCCGTGCCCTCGTGCTTATGAGCCATCTTAACGAACTAATCTCGTTTGCTGTAGGCGATTATTTGTGTTACTTTTCTTACTTAAAAAAGTAATAAGTATGTGCATGTAATACGGGAAGATATAGCTGGTTGAAGGGAGGGGAGGTGATTCCAATACTAGGAGAGGCAAAGGGTCATTGTACAATCCGTCGACACCTCTAAAATTGTTTGGTTCGACAAGGCAATTTAAGTGTCTCTTTGGTTGTACCATAGTAGTTTTCGTAGAACACTTCGAGAGAAATTTTCGGTGAAACCTACTGCGACTTGTCCTGCGTAATCTGAAGTGCCAGATTGATACGATACTGGTCAGCACCTAGCGAACAATGCACAGAGGCTCGAATCAAATTAGATCAGGATTGAGCATACTGTTTTTTCAGCAAAATCCTCTTATAAGGGTAGCCCTGTTTCCCTCGTGCTGATAAGAAGCTCTAACTGGCAAGGTTTAAAGAAGCCCAACCCTCACCTCTTAATTATGTAGGGCTGCACCGCGGAGCCTCCTTGGCTGTAGATATGAATCTAGCAAATATTCTAGCCTTCCATGATTCCATCTCTCTTATCTTGACACCGGACAGTGAGCGAGAATTTGCTTCTCTGCATCCTGCGTGTCAGCGACAGCCTTCTAACCGCCCGAACCATTTGTACATATGGCCCTCCCAACAAAACCTTGAATTTTTCATGCACTAACGTAACAAGTTATGGTCACAAATAATATTTCAATGGAAAGTTTCCAAATGCAAGAAATCGTTTTCACCGCCAAGCAGTAGATATACACCAACGGCACACCTGCAGTAACCCTGGACCGTAAAGCCTCAAATCTTGCAAGCCCAGCTAAAAAATGCCTCAGGAAGAAGCTTGTAACTTCTTTTCTTTTTCTTTTCTTTTCCACACCCACCCCACCCAGCCCAAAAGTAACCTTCTTCCCCTGAGACTAGTTGAACGAATACCAAGCAGCATAAGTAGAGAGAGAGAGAGAGAGAGAGAGAGAGAGAGAGAGAGAGAGAGAGAGAGAGAGAGAGAGAGAGAGAGAGAGAGACTCTGAACATGCAATAAACAGAGAGAGAGAGAGAGAGAGAGCGAGGGATTTCTAACACCATGAAATTCTTTTTTATGATCACACTTACATACCAACTGACAGTATTATAGTCAAGGCTTCGTCTACACCAAAAATAACATATTGCAACATGCAATCTTAGATGGCAAAAAAGACATGTTCCACGGACTGTAAGATGCTGGCCACATCAAACCTGAAGTTTCTTAAGCTTTTACCAGGACCAGTATCGGCGTTTCGAAGTTCAGAACCCATTCCGACCAATGAATTCTCTGAAACCACCGCACCTCCCAACGAATTCTTCGCCTTCGACTCTGATGTGCCTGGCCAATTTCAGAACACTAACTATCAGTGCAATCACATTTGAAAATAGAACATAGAGATTATAGAAAGAACATGACTAATGGGCAACCCTCAAACTCCGTTACACTATATAGAGGTCAGTTGGAGAAAACCAGCAGTTGCAATCTGATTCATAAGTTAAATCTCTGCAAGCAGTTAGATGTAATAGCCGATGTATTACCTTTGATCCGTAAGCTCATGCAAAGTTTGCTCGGTCTAGATCAAAAGTTTTATTTTACCTCATTGAAAGAGTGATGCTTTGACCTACTCAGTTGCACTGGAGTCAAGCATAATATGAGCACTATAGGCCAATTTTGTCTCATAAATGGTGTTGCATCTGCATATAATATTTGGATTGTCTGCGAACATCTCTCCTCAATTTCATATAACTGCCTCATTCTTGAGCATTTCTCAAACTGCATTCTAACAAATTAAAGAGCCTATAATCTGAAATTGGCTTTATCTGAAAACCTATAGTTCAGAAGGCTTGCTTCCATAGCAGTAGTTCTATCACTACGAAAAGGAACATGATTTCAATTTTGTGTTAAACACCATTGAACCTCCCATCTTTATTGAATTTCACCAAAAATGCTCTTCTATTCAATTATTCCATTTCTCTCAAGTAGATACAAAGTATACTTAACTTCCTTGATGCTAGTTATCACAAAAAGATCCATTAGCTACTTCACCCATCCTGGGAATTGCATTTAGTAATGGCTTTTTATGTAAATAATTGATTTACTCATACGACCCTATAAATTTCCAAGCTGATAGTAATGATTCCTTATGCGAAAATAATTAGAGTAGGGCAAGCCCCAGCATTCGTGCAATAGTTCACCATAAGACCATTGAAATCCTCAAAAGAATCTTATATAAACAACTGATCTACTTTTTCTTTGGCTTTTACCACTCAAGAATGAGAAAGAATGAAGGTACAAACCTCTGACAGAAGAATCTAACTTCTGAACCACTGTGGGATGATGTGCTCCAATCCATGCTTTTAAAGCTCTAAAAGCCGAAGTCAATAAAAAGGGGGAAGTAAGAGACCCAAAACAACAAAAATTTCAGCAGTATAATTTTCACGAACTAAAGTCTAACAGTTACTGACGTTAGAAACGGAGCAACCATGTAGAGCTTTAAGCCATTCACTCCACGTGATATTGCATCATCACCAGCTGGCTGAAGGTCATCAATCCTGTGCCATGAGATTTCCTGTCCGTATTTAAGGAATATGTCAGTTCTTAGTACTGTATTAATTTATATATTAACTATCAAGAGAAGTCCAGCTTGCATTCAACTCGAAGAAAAGTAATACAAGATTACAGTAGTCATAAACAAAAGAGAAGAAGAAGGGAGGATAGGGACAGATAATTCAGCGCAGAAGTGGGACTGACCTAAACAATAGTAACAAATTAGATATTGGATAATGGTTATCTATTGCAGTAGTCTTTGTGGGAGAAGCTTGATAAATAGGGGCTGCAAGTACTTCATGGAGCCAAAGCAAGGCTCCTTGTTGGTACAGATTTCCTTATTTTATTATTTTTTTCCCCCCAGATTGTGGATCAACTAAATACTACTTCCCTAGCAGAGTCTGTTGAAAGAACGAAATTTCTGGTTGTGTAAATTCGCTTGCAAGACCTTGGGACTGTTTACTTTGGTGGAGCCTTAGCAGAAGAGCTAGTTTAGTAGAGCTAGAGCACAAATAGCTTATTCACTAAAATCTTGAACAGATTCTAGCTGCAGTTAGAAGCTTCAAAATTGAGTTTATCCTAGCCCCCTCCCACAGGAAAGCTCCTAGGCTCTCGTTTGCCAAACGTCTAGGCCTAGCTACTACTTCTCAAAGCAAAGAAGTTGCTTGAAAAGCCGGGCTAAATAGGCACCTACTGCATAAGAGTCAAGCGAGGATTTAAGTACCGAGGCACGGAGCTGAGCTGAGCACTGGCCGGCACACTACGACATGCTGCCATGCCATGCCGATATATGCCATTGACACAATACCTGTGTGCTAACACACTTTGGTATCAAACATTTATTTTCTTTGGCACAAGTATATCCTAATTACTTTTCATAGGTGGGAAAAAAAAGGATTTCATCTACAATCTCTACAGAGGAAAAAGAAAATGACACAAGCTATTTAAAATCCATTCAAATAAGAACGTAACCTGATGAGGCCTACCTTTTTTACTAGAAATAACCCCTTCCTCTCACTCTCCCAAACTTTTATCTAAGGACCACTTATAATGAGTGTTGACCTCAGAAACATTCTAACAAGGTAGCCTACTAAAGACCTTTAAGAGGCAACAAGTAGCTCCTGACAGACGTGTAGTAGAGCAACCGTGCATAAGATAGTGCTTTAATTTAAGAAAAATCACATGTTAGAAGGCAAGATTGTGCATCTCATCATTATTCTCTACATGAATATATGACACACCACTTAACGGATCATTTGATTCAAGGTTTGTAATATTCCGAGAATGCTGTATATTTTATATTTGGAATGGCAACTTTGTCACTAACTTATCATGCCAATTGGGTTGAGAAGTTGTTAAGAAATAGTATATTTTTGTTAGAGAACTAATAATGATTCCCATCAAACATATAAATGAGAATACCTCCTAACCCATGATAATCTAGTATTCCTACCACCTAGGAATCTATAATGATTCCACTACTTCACTAGCACCTTTTACAACTACCCAACTTGAGTTGAATGATAATGATTTAAATATTTTCAGTAAAAAATATGGAGGATTGTCGGAATATTATAAACTGTAAACCAAACGGGCCCTAAGTACTATTGATATTCAGCCATCCAAAATGATATAAGCTACCAAACAGACAAAGGAACTTTTCACTTACATTAAAATAATTGTGAACGGCCTGTTCAACTCTAATTTCTGAAAGAACACATTATGGCAAATTTATTATATATTATACCACTGTTGGTTGACTGGGATATCTAGAAAACTAAATTCAGCAAAAGAAGTGAAAAAAAAAAAATTACATACACTGATCTCCTTTTTTGTTAAAGGAGCAAAAGCAGTATCATCTTTAACCCCAGTTATAATGTAGAGTCGAACCCTTTGTTGTCCAATTACAACTTCTATATAGTCATCCATTTTCAAAAGCTTGGAAACATCGAACCCCGTTTCCTCCAAAACCTGCGTTGGTTGTGCATAGATGTAAGGCAAACTGATCAAGAAGAATTCCGTAATGAACAACAGCACAAAGGAACCAGCAGGCCCTTGTGAACTTGATTCTCATAAATTGGATATGTATAGATCAAAGGAAACACAGTGGAAAGAAACAGTTGTAAGAGAAATTAAGCATATAATCAAACATAAGCAACTTATGTTCGTCTTTGATATTAGCAACTTAGCACTAATATGCCAAAATAATTATATAAGATTAAACAGCAAAACAACAGAGGTATCACTTATGAAGACTTCAGAATGTGGAGTCACAATTATACTCGATCATTCCCACTAAAAAAAATCAATAAAACACTAAAACAGCAAGCCAAAAAGCCAGGAAATCGGTGTGCTCAATTTTTAATAAGTTCAGGTCAAAGTAACTAGAATTTAGTTTGGGTCCAATCAAGTCTACCAGTTGAGTAAAGTAGGGTGACCTCTCGGATATCTGTGCTGGTTGGCACACAGCTGACACGAGACGCCCATGTTAATAAGCATGCACCAGCCGTGCCAACATATAAAATAGGGTCCGCGCCAAGGCATGATGTGCCATGCATGCTGATGGCACACAGGCATACCAATGGCACGACAAACCTTCGGCGGATTTAAATTAGTTTGGACCAGATCTTACATTCAGTTAAATTTGCTATTTGTTTAGAGATTTTGGATTTAGTTAGAAATGATAGTTAGATGGTTAGATGGTCCAATTACTAATAATTTCTTGGTTATTGTCTTCTTTTGATAAATATTCTTTTGACATGAGCTTAAATGCATCACATTATGAGCATCATTATTTATTTGATTTGTTTTTTCAGATTTATGTTATATTAGTTCTAGTCAAAAAGTCTTAACGTTATACTAGTTGTTACGGATGCTTTTAAATTTACAGTACCAGCACCTAACACCCTGTTGACACAATCATTCAGATAATCAAACAAATAAATCAGGGGATCCAGGATAAGTAGGTTGAAGCAACCCTGAGTTAAGCTTAATGATATTCTGATATCAAGTTTTCAATGCAGAGTAATGGATAAACAGTTAAGAGGAACTCTCTTGTTTGTGTAGACATAGCAACAATTTTGAAGCCCCTGGTTATGAATCTTGGCATATCAAACCAGCACAAAAGAGTATTTCCAGGTCAAATCCATGCAGAATTTGGAGTAAAAAACCATAAATTACATGTCAATATAGTGGGTACTCCTTAAAAGAAACTGGTAAAATGCATTTACCTCTCGAACAGCACAAGTATGATCTTCCTCATCTTTGCTCCTTTTGCCACGAGGAAAACTCCAGCTTGCTCCGGCCTTCCAGCCTTTGACAAGCAAACACTGTAAAATGAAACAAATGATATATAGCTACCTGCATTGCCAGCTACTGGCAAAGTCTCATTCATGGATATAAATGTTTAGAAGCTTCAATTTCACTTCGAATGATACATGAAGCAAGTCTTCTTCAGATGAACACATTCAAACATCAACTGCTACAAAAAATTATATTTTATTAAATAATGGCATATGCAGCATTCCTTCCTTCTTAACTACATCTTCAAATAAAGTCAAGCAGCAAGCACAATGCAAGAAGTTTGTGTCTCTTGCATATTGCGTACTAGGCAACAGAAAAAGGAACTAAAAACAGATACTCTAAGTTCACAAGGTAAATACATCTCAAACACTGGATGCATCTAGAGTCTAATTTGCATCTGATTGTGTGTTAAGACATGCGATTCTAGTTAGAAATGTTCAAAGTTTGTGGAGATGCAGAGATGAATAGGTGACTATTTAAAACAACCCTGCATCAGATTTAAAAAGAAAGGCACTACTGCTTAGAGAAATAAACTAATCTGCAGTCATGAAAACTTTATTTCCATAGTACAAGAACAACTAAAGTTGCAGCAAATATTTTATTCGGTAGAACGACTTGGCAACAATTTACTTTTGAGTTCAACTTTTGAACTAAAATATTAAAAGTTGAAAATCTACATTATGAAGCGGAGCTTGACAGAAATTATTTTTAATATAATAAATTTTTAATATAATAAATCAAAGATTATACCGGGTGGTATACTCGGTAGAAGAACAAATACATATAGTTACCATCTCATAGAAACAGTACACTGCATTTCATGTTCAAATTTCTTCATCACAGAGCGCTGCATAAAACAATAGTATCAAAGACCTCACAAGAAATGCATTCAAACATTCTAAACTATAGAGCCTTTAAGCAGCACCAAACGTTTGGTTGATACAAGTGTTATAGGCTGCCAATATTGAGCCACCAGAGATGACGCAAGTAGGATTTAGACAGACCTACTTGCTCATAAATAACTCTAGTTTGAAACTTGGCTTGACAGATGACAACAGCCCACTACATTAGCTCATCCAATAAAGGACACGAGCTTGAGTGATGCTTAGCTCAATCATGTTCGGCTTAATCAGGCACAAAATATAAAAATCTTGATGATTTCCATATGACAATCAAAATCTTCATACTTTATATCAATTAAAATTTTAATATAACAACTAAAAACAGGGAAAACTTCAGAAACCAGCCCTGTGCTACTACACACTCGTAGTTTTTACCACGCAGTTCAAAGTGTAGCAATTTACCTTTGTAGTTTTTGTGTTAGTTTTCATGTAAGAACATAATTTTTTTTATTAATAGACTTAAAAAACTATAATAAAAATAGTCCTTCAAAAAGTTTATTTCCAAAACTAGGCTTATGCGGTGAATGAATCACCAGTTTCTAAATGTGGTAAATCGTTTACCGCTTTTTTAAAGTATTGGAATTATTTTTAGGGTCTAATACTATACATCCTTCGGAGTTCGGATATAGAAAATATATAAGTTCAGTGAAAGCGGTGAATGATTCAATGCTTAGGCCTAGTTTTATAAATAAAAATGTTGGATGTCTATTCTTAGAATTAAAAAATTCTATAGGCCTAGTTGCCCAAAAACCCCTAAGAACATGCTATTAACAAGATAAAAATGTGATATGTTTTATGAACAACAAGATGGCTAAATACAATGCAAAAGGTGGCAATATGCTACATTTTATCATCTAGTGGTTTAAATGTTGCATGTTGCTACCCTTATTAAGATAGTGTCTCATGGAGTTAAATCAGAAAGTAGAGGAGGGTAAGGTGCTACACTTGAACCTCGCAGTATCACGGGGGGTCTTTTTGAAAATCTACCTTATAATCAAGATTGATATTTTTAGAAATCTACCTTATAATCAAGATTGATATTTTTGAAAATCTACCTTATAATCAAAATTGCAAACAAGCCATATCACAGGGGGTCTTTTTGAAATCTACCAAATAATCAATCATTATAAGGACAATTTTAATCAATCATTATTCATGTGGGAACAATTTTAACATGGAAATTTATTTTCTGGAGGAAATTTTTAAATAAGCTGATCAAGAGCAGCTTGAGTTCAATGTGAAATAATCGATACAACACATGCACGGAGTAAGAAGACCACAATATATTTAAAATATCTTCTATTGTAGATGCAATTTTAGGGGGATAAAAAAAATAGAAAGAAAATTATATAACAAATTTAAGATACTCAAGTCTGAACTTTGGATAAAATCAATCAGTTCTTATCTAGGTGAAACCGTACCCTTTCATAAGATTCATCCAGTATAATCGCACCAGATACGGGGACTCGGAACTTGTAATATGTGAAATCCTTGTATATATCATCGATATGTGCAATATATGGTCTTAGAGTAGAACAACTATTAAACACTGCAATGGCAAAAGAAAAAAAAGAGGATCAAGAACATATGTAAACTTCTTATAATGATTGCCTAATTGTCATGAAAGCAATAACGACTAGTAAATGAAGTACAGATGTAGCCTTAAGTCATCGCTAGCACAACCTCTAATATTTAAGGGTACCATCTGAATCCTTCCCCCAAACCGGGAGCAGATAAATGGAAGGTTTGAAACATAACAAAATGAATATTCTACTTAGCAAAGATAGCTCACTAGGAGATTATTTAGTTGATGGAAATTTTGTTAAGCTATATAATGAGTCACAAAAAGATCAGGGATTTTAATCCTTTGAGGATTCTTTTATATGGACAACAGGACAGAATGGTAAAAAAGGTGAAAAGGTGCAGCAGATTGAACAGGAACTTCAAAAATATGTCTCTGTTGGAGTTGAATACTTTTCTGATTAAATATTTCAAGATAATCCAGCAGTCGCTATACGAAAATCAAGGTCACCATGCATCAAAGATATAGATGTTTGAGAAAAAAAAGACGCACAAGGAAATTCATATCAATGGCTCGGGGGAAAATATTTAGTTGAAAGGGTAAGGAAAATAAAAAAATTAATCAACTAGGGTACCAGGAAAAGTAATAGAAATCTCTGATACCGTAAGTCAAGAAAAAGCCCACTCTATTCAGCTCTAATACAGAGGCCCGACGGTTCCTTACAATTAGAGAATTAAATTGGCCAGAGTAGTCTAATGTTCAAACAAGAATATCGCTGTTGATTACTATATAAGCGTTGAAGCAACTAACTCTTTCCTTAGGCCGCTTAAGACGGATCGACACAAAGTAAAAGCTCGCAAAACCTTGGATAACATGTAGAATACATAAACTAGGCAGGAAGGATACTCAAAGATGTAAACTCTTTGAAGGAGAGGGACTTGAGCGACGGATTTTGTTCAACCGAATTATCTTCGTAGAACCAATGCGCTTGCTCGAGAAGAAATAAGATCCTCTCGAACGACTCCAGATCTTCTTGCGGAACATTCAGCACAAAGCGACTGCAGCAACAAAAAGAGCAACAAAAATAAAGAAAAAACAGCATAGTAGCGTCGATGCGAGCGTTCGCGGCATCAGAGATGCAGAGGAATTATGAGGTTGCCCGGGAAGCACGCGCATAAAAGGAGAGGAGGGGGGGGGGGGGTGGGGTGACGAAAGAAGGGGACCTGCAGAGATCGTCGAGAAGCTCTTGAGGAGGGAGAAGGTTCCTGGCGGGAGTGCTCGACCCGCGACTCGGCCCTGCCATGGCGCCCTGATGTGCTGCGACGGATTGAGGACGGGAGGAGGGGCGACGGGAGTCGGGAAAAAGAGACGAGCCAGAAAAAACCCGCAGAGGAGGTCGGAATAGGATCCCGGCCCAACTAAGAGGGGTCCGTCAGCCCAAATGGATGGCCCGCCTCTTCGCAGCGAACTGGATGGAAAGCCTGCCGCTCAAGACGGACCGCGTGGAGTGGGCCAACGTATCATTTGTGATGATCGGTGTAATCACCTGACGAACCACAGCCGTCTAGGATGAGAATTCTCTGAGGCCGGCGGGAGGATGACGGTAGTGAGAAAGAGAGCAATTGGGGTGAAAAGAGAGGAATTAGGGGAGAGCAGAAGAGGAGTAGGGGTGCAAGGGAAGGAAGAGAAGAGGTAAGCTTGAGAAGAAAGCTTAATTGTATTCATTCATAATTTGCTATTACAATTTCTCTACTCTTGTATACCTCCCTGCAATTGCTTAAACTCCTACTATGTAAATTATCTATTCCTATGGACTAAGATGCAAACTGTGGAAAAAATGGAATATGGGCTTGGGCCCTCTATCCGTGTTAAGGCCTTGGGCTGTGGGCTTCTCTCGCTAGTTGGGCATTGGCCATTTGGGGGGCTTCCCTGTTACTCTGCGCTTGGTGGAGCAGATGGAACAAACAAAACAAAAATTAAAGGAGTAGCAGATGGAACAAAAATTACTATGGACGGTCCGTAGATGTAATCTGCAGGCAGTAGCAGATGGAACAAACAAAAATTAAAGGAGAGCGCGCGCGGCATTTCAATTTTTCTCGGTTCCTTATTGTTAGTGAGTTAGAAAATTTTAGTCTAAGTTCCTAGCCCAAACCGAAGTGGGCTTGTCAAGGTGGCCCAACTTCAAAATCATTTGTGGAAGGTGAAGAGACATTGTGGGAGGTGAAGAGACTTGTAACCTCCATCATCAATGCCACCTCCATCATTAATGTCAAGGGGATGCCAAGAGTCAAGGTTGTAAATGTAGGCTTAGTGGGTGAGTTGTACATAAGCCTATAAATAGGGGAGTTGGCTAAGGCCAAAAACAACAAGAGAGAGTTGTATCTTGTAGTGTTATTTTTTAAGTAAAGACTGCGGAACCACTACTCCTTTCTCTTTTCTCTACTTTTGCATTTAGTCGTAGGACGCGATGGTCCGGGCTAGCAAACAGAGAGTAAGGCTTGCCTTCTTCGAGCGGGAAGGCGGGCGTCGCACGAACTTTTGCTAGGCGAAAAGCTTAAGTCCGTGACAGTTGGTATCAGAGCTGGTTCGAGCTAGGAACCATGTCAACATCATATGCTGGCAACCCCGATGTTGCGGCTGAACCTCCAAGGCAGTCCAGGCGAGGCAATAGCAAAGAGTGGCGGGCCATCACGAGGGACGACGCTCCTTTGGAGGACCGCCTCGCGTTATTGGAGGATGTCGTGGCAAAAATAGGTGAACAATATTCTGAGTTGGCTGAAACTCTAACAATGTTTGTTGGTGACTTTCGTAGCATGGAGGAAAGTGTTACTATTGCAATGGCAACCTTTCGCACCAAGTTTCAAAGGCTTCAGGAGACGATTACTCGTCGAGACGAGGAGCGAAATACCCTGATCAATGATCTTGTTGCCCGGGTCGATGAGGTCGATGACCTTTAAGTCACGGGTGACGATCCTTGAGAAAGCGGTGGGGAGTGGTCCTGAACCTCACAGGGGGTATGCTTCAAAGGTACGTGTTCCCGAGCCTCAATCTTTTAGGGGAACGCGCGACGAAAAAGAAATCGACAACTTCCTATGGCACATGGATAGCTACATCAAGGCAATGCGGCTAGAGGAAGAGGAGGAAAAAGTCGAGGCCGCATCCATGTACCTCGCTGACGATGCGATGCTGTGGTGGCGTCGGCGATCTGCAGAGGCCGAGAAGGGCCAATGCGAATTGAAGACTTGGGAGGACTTTGTGCGCGAGCTTAAAGCGCAGTTCTATCCCGAGCACGTCGAATATCTTGCGAGGAGGCAACTTCGACGACTCAAACATACCGGGACTCTCAAGGAGTATGTCAAGGAGTACTCCAAGTTGATGCTGTCCATCACCAACATGGCGGAAGAAGATCGTCTATTCTTCTTTCTTGACGGACTCCAACCATGGGCGAACAAAGAACTTGTGGGGCGCAACGTGCAAGACGTGGGCTCCGCAATCGCCTTAACGGAGAAGCTGCCTGAGTATGAGAAGGCAGATCCGTCTCGCGGCAGAACACCCAAAGTGAGCAAGGCTAAGAGTGGGGGAGAACGCCGCGACCCAAAGGAGCGCAGGGTGTAGAGTTATTTAGGATCCACAAGGATCTAAATAGGTACTATCAAACACCTAGAGGGGGGTGAATAGGTGTAATATTATAAAAACCAATCTCAGTGCAAAAAATAGAAAACAATGCGGAAAATAAAAATCAACACACCGAGATTTACGTGGAAACTCCAATCCAGGAGAAAAACCACGGGACCAACACGCAATAACAATCCACTAAGAATAGAAGAATAACAAGGTGATTACCGACTCTACGGACTCAACCCCTCCTTCAGCTTCTTCGGACCTTGCGCTGACCGGTTGGATGTCCACGCAATAACAATCCACTAAGAAAAGAAGAATAACAAGGTGATTACCGTCTCCACGGATTTAACCCCTCCTTCAACTTCTTCGGACCTTGCGCTCCAACGTTTGCACGTCCACTGCACACGTTCGAATCCACGAACGCCACTCGAATCCACGAGCACACGTTTCGAATCCACGAAACGCCTTCAACACACCGAATCCACGGTGCCACGTCGAATCCACGACGCAAACTCAGCCGGTAAGAATATTGGCTTTGATGGTGATCCTTTGCTTAGATTATCAATGAAGATCCATGGGAAAAAAAAATCTCTAAGCAAAGATTAGATCAATTCGACAAAAGATATGTTCTTGAAAGAACCATCGAATTGACCTAAAAGAGGCTATAAAGAAGAACGGTAAAAACCTAGCCTCTAGGGTTGCTCTCAAGTGTTTTAAAAATTGATCGGCCGTGCTCCCCACGTTTTTGAGAAACCCTAAATGTCTATTTATAGTTTAGAAACCTTTGGAAAGAGATAAGAATCAAAAACCTACCTTATCTGGAAATTTTCAGGACGGCGATCCGGATCGGGATTACTGCGATCCGGATCGTCGTAACGAGATTGACGATTCCAGAAATCCAAGGGTTCGGGATCCGGATCGCAAGGCCCGATCCGGATCGTTCATGAATTTCAGCAACATCCAATGTTCGGGATCCGGATCAGAATAGGCTTGGATCCGGATTGGATTTGCACATGAACTAATACCCTTCGGGATCCGGATTGGATCATCTGATCCGGATCCTGAACATGTCCCATGTCCAGTTTTTGATTTTTATGCAATTAAAAATTCATCCAAGTGTTTCTACACTATAAGAAAGTATTCGGATCACCAAAATTATTTAGTTAAACATACCTGATCCTTTTGAATACTTTCTTCTTGAGATTGATGTAACTGATCCACAATTCTTCATCTTCAATCTTCAAGACTCAAGACACTGAGTGTCAACTTGAGCTCTTGTTGAATCTTCTCTAAGTCTTTGATTGCTGATTGACAATTTGATCCCTTTAAGACTCCGACTCAACTCACTGACTTGACTCACGAAATATGCCAACACCAAAAAGCCGTAACAATCTCCCCCTTTGGCAATTTCGTGACAAAACCCAAAAATACATAAAAGCGCTCAAGTCACTCATCTTAAACCAAAAAAATCGAAACTCAATGTCATCACCAAAACATTGACTTTCTTTGCGTGAAAGATCCAATAAATACAAAATACATTTGAACCAAACAGTCCTAGAACATACTCTATGACTTAGGACTTGGAGTCTTAAAGTGATGTAATTCCTGCAAAACAAAACTCCAAACAAAATCAAACGTTAGTCGTTAGAAATTAAAATCCTACATTTGATTCGTCCTTTTTGGTTCTTTTGTTATTCGGCTCTTTTAATCTTTTCTTTATCTCCCCCTATCTTGAGCATCTCACATCTCTAACATGTTCTCCATGTTCTCCATGTTCTTGAGCATCAATGTTCTCCCCCTTTGTGATACGATCATCATTTTCCGTTCTCATTTCTCTTCTCCCCCTTTTTGTCACAAATTGTCAAACAGTGAACATACTAGACAAAAGGAAATCACTAACAACATTAGTTCATAGAGAAAGAGAGATAAAAGCTCAGTTCCGGTATATAACAAAAACACAGATTGCGTACCGGTACTCAAGAACAAAAATCAAATAGTTTCTTGAAACAAATCCAGATTTTGAAATCTTTGAATTACCGATTTGTATTCCATCAAGAAAACAAAATAAGTGCTTTAACCAATGAATTAATAAGATATCATTCAATCCAATTTCTTTCATTAGAATAATTTAGAAAAATAAAAACCAGAAAGAGTATGTAAGCACTTTAGCGTATCAACTTTAAACAAAAGTCATCGTTTCATGCAACAAGAAATAGATTATACCAAATCTACCAAAAATACTCAAAAATGAAACGAAAATTTATGGAAATTAAAACACTTAAAGTTGAACACTTTCAATTACATCTAACCTGATCTTATGAGTAATGCCTTTATCAAATCATCAATTTTGGTAAAGAAAATGAAATACAAAGATCAATAGATGTTTGAAATCCCAGATAAGTTAGATAATATATCTAGACAATCTGTTGAAGGAGTGGCTCTTCGAGCATCTTTTAACAAAAATCCCACCTTATACCAACCATGAAATATGACTGAGTCAAGTATTTCATTATGCATTTCATCAACATTTTTGAAACAAAAATTTGCTTTGCATTCATGGAGTATCTTTTTCTTTTTCTTTTCCTCCATGTGGTGGTAGTTTTCACACTCCTCATTGGGATGTAACTCTTTCCACATCTTTTGAGCATTTTACATTTCTTTGACTCCCCCTCAATTGGCTATCAATTATTTAATATATAAGGTATTCAACCAAACCATTGATCTCGAATTCATACTCGACTAAGCAATCAAATATGATAATGACTATACCAAGAGATCATTGAGAGAGAAATTGACTTTGATCACTTAAAAGATGAATTAATTAACATAAATGATCATTGCAACATTGAAATATTATGATATCAAAAGCATAATAAATTTCTAAATGCGTGAAAGGATGCAATTAAAGTCAATTTAGCCAATGCTCAATTAAACAACTCCTTTAAATGAAGTGTCTTCAAGATTATGAATATGGAGTCAAGTTGATAATCCAAGAAAAATTTAATTTGGAGTGAATGAACGTGAAGCCCCTTTTTATTCAATGCACTTGTTCGTTAGAAACCCTTTTGTTCAAGAACAAAGTATAAAAACAAAGAGCATCGAAAAACATGTAATGCAGAGATTAAGAAAAATATGAAGGGAAAAACAATCAAAGCATTACACACAGTCATAAGCTATTTAGAACTTAAGACAAGGAAAGATATCACCTTTCCGAATCCAAAATCGCTGGATTTTGGGTTGTCTTGATTCGTTGTGCCCGGGGGTTGGTAGCTTTGACTGTTGGTCCACCTTAGGTCTTTGCCTGCAATGATCCACTTGAATGATTGATGTTGTGGCTCGGACCTTTGGTGGGTTGAGTGAACTCCTTTGACTTGATGTGTCTTTTGATTCCGTTGAGTTCGCTCTGTAGATGAAGTTGCCGAAGAATTCTTCTTTCTCTTTTTCGGGCAATTCTTCACCAAGTGTCCTTCAAGTCCACAAAGGTGACAAGTTCTTCCTTTCGATTTTATTGTGGAACTTGAAGCATGTGCAGTTTGGTCCTTTTTAAATCCCAAACCAACCTTGCTTGCTTGACCTAATCCGGACATACAATTAAGTTTCTTGGAACCGGTTGAAAGCCTTTGTATGTCGGATTTAAGTTGATGAACTTGCTTGGTCAAAGCTTGGTTGGTGACATGAATTTCTTCAAACTGCTTTTCAAGAAAATCAATCTTGTCCATATATGATTTAACGACCATTTCCGATTGGTTTATCTTTTCTTGGAGGATTTTATTGTTATCCAATAAAAGCTCTCGTTCCTCCTCGAGATCATGAAGTTTGATCTTTAAAGCATGATTCTCGTCTTGAATCTCAAGTCGTTGCTTCCTCAACTTCTTGTTAAGTTTGGCCATCTTCTTTGATTCCGCAAGAAGTTGTTGGTATGCCTCAACGAGTTCTTCTTCGTCCGACTCCCCCTCACTTGATGACTCTCCTCCGGATGTTGATGTTTCATGCAAAATCAAAGGAATAGAGTCAGTGACTAAAGATGATAAACACAAATTAGAGGAGGGAATTTGAGAGGCATGAAAAGCAACAAATTTTTCTTTTTCCTCTTCACTTGAGGTCGATTCATCGAAACTAGAATCGTCCCAAGTTTTCACTTGCAAAGCCTTCTTTTTATATGATTTCTTAGAAGGACAATCCGTTGAAATATGGCCGTAGCCTTTGCATCTATAACATCGGATTTCCCCTTCGAAATCATCTTTTTCTTTTTCTTTAGAAGGTTTTGCAACGCCTTTGAGTTTAGAGGATTTAGAACCCGATGATCCTTTAGATGGTTTCGTGGATGAAGATCCATCGGTTCGATTCTTCCAAAATTTCCGACGAAATTTCTTTGTGATCCGCGCCAGTTGTTCTTCAAAATCGGCAAAAGAGATTTCATCGTCGGAACTCGATTCGTCATCTTCTTCCTTTGTTGATTTGAATGCAATACCTGTAAGCTTAGAAGAAGACTTGGAAGAATTTTGATTAGTAGGAAAAGTCATCTCATAAGTTTGCAAAGCACCTACTAATTCCTCTACACTCATCTCATCCGGATGACTAACGGTTTCAATGGCGGTAACCTTTGCCCTAAACCGTTCCGGAAGAGTCCGAAGAATCTTTCTTACAATTTTCGACTCCGGGATCTTTTCTCCTAAATTAGCACATGTATTAATTACATCTTGAAGTCTAGTGTAATAATCTGTAAACAATTCATGCTCTTCCATATGAATAGAGTCAAATTGACTTGTAAGCATCTGGAGCTTTTGAATTTTTACAAGATTAGTACCCTCATGTGTAATTTTGAGAATATCCCAAATTTCCTTCGCGGTTTCACACGCGGAAATTCTCGTAAACTCAGTCGAGGAAAGAGAATTAAATAAAGCGTTCATACCTTTCCCATTGTAAGAAGATCTTTCGATTTCCTCTTTAGACCATCTAGAGCGAGGTTTTGGGGTAGTAGAATTTCCTACTTCCTCAACAGGATGCACCCAACCGTATTCAACGGTTTGCCATACCCGCTCATCAATAGAGATGAGAAAAGCTCTCATCCGCATTTTCCAATATGCATAATTGGTCCCATCAAAAAGAGGAGGTCTAAAAATATTACCACTTTCACCCATTATGATAGATAAACCTAAAACCCGCTCTGATACCAATTGTAGAGTTATTTAGGATCCACAAGGATCTAAATAGGTACTATCAAACACCTAGAGGGGGGTGAATAGGTGTAATATTATAAAAACCAATCTCAGTGCAAAAATAAAAACAATGCGGAAAATAAAAATCAACACACCGAGATTTACGTGGAAACTCCAATCCAGGAGAAAAACCACGGGACCAACACGCAATAACAATCCACTAAGAATAGAAGAATAACAAGGTGATTACCGACTCCACGGACTCAACCCCTCCTTCAGCTTCTTCGGACCTTGCGCTGACCGGTTGGATGTCCACGCAATAACAATCCACTAAGAAAAGAAGAATAACAAGGTGATTACCGTCTCCACGGATTTAACCCCTCCTTCAACTTCTTCGGACCTTGCGCTCCACCGTTTGCACGTCCACTGCACACGTTCGAATCCACGAACGCCACTCGAATCCACGAGCACACGTTTCGAATCCACGAAACGCCTTCAACACACCGAATCCACGGTGCCACGTCGAATCCACGACGCAAACTCAGCCGGTAAGAATATTGGCTTCGATGGTGATCCTTTGCTTAGATTATCAATGAAGATCCATGGGAAAAAATCTCTAAGCAAAGATTAGATCAATTCGACAAAAGATATGTTCTTGAAAGAACCATCGAATTGACCTAAAAGAGGCTATAAAGAAGAACGATAAAAACCTAGCCTCTAGGGTTGCTCTCAAGTGTTTTATAAATTGATCGGCCGTGCTCCCCACGTTTTTGAGAAACCCTAAATGTCTATTTATAGTTTAGAAACCTTTGGAAAGAGATAAGAATCAAAAACCTACCTTATCTGGAAATTTTCAGGACGGCGATCCGGATCGGGATTACTGCGATCCGGATCGTCGTAACGAGATTGACGATTCCAGAAATCCAAGGGTTCGGGATCCGGATCGCAAGGCCCGATCCGGATCGTTCATGAATTTCAGCAACATCCAATGTTCGGGATCCGGATCAGAATAGGCTTGGATCCGGATTGGATTTGCACATGAACTAATACCCTTCGGGATCCGGATTGGATCATCTGATCCGGATCCTGAACATGTCCCATGTCCAGTTTTTGATTTTTATGCAATTAAAAATTCATCCAAGTGTTTCTACACTATAAGAAAGTATTCGGATAACCAAAATTATTTAGTTAAACATACCTGATCCTTTTGAATACTTTCTTCTTGAGATTGATGTAACTGATCCACAATTCTTCATCTTCAATCTTCAAGACTCAAGACACTGAGTGTCAACTTGAGCTCTTGTTGAATCTTCTCTAAGTCTTTGATTGCTGATTGACAATTTGATCCCTTTAAGACTCCGACTCAACTCACTGACTTGACTCACGAAATATGCCAACACCAAAAAGCCGTAACACAGGGGTCGCGACAAAGGACCTGCGGCGCCATCCAAAAAGCTGATGTGCTACGTTTGTGGCGAAAACCATTGGGCGAGAGATTGTCCAAAGAAAAAACAGGTAAATATTGTCCAAACTGAGCAGGGTGAGAGCAGCAGCGAACCAACGAAGATGGGTGCTCTTAGGCTCGTTAATGCGGTTCAGGGGGTGGCAAGCAACGCCAAATCCCTCAACAAGGGGCTCATGTACATCGATGTGGTCTTTAACGGCAAGGCCACACGAGCGCTGGTTGACACGGGAGCCACTCATAACTTTGTCGCGGAGGCGGAGGCCAAGCGATTAGGTCTTTCCCTCAAGAAGGACACAAGTAAGATGAAGGCCGTCAACTCACAAGCACAACCCGTGTTAGGGGTGGCCAAAGGCGTGGCAATTGCAGTGGGACCTTGGAAGGGCACTGCAAACTTCACCGTCACACCTATTGATGACTTCCAAGTCATACTGGGTATGGACTTCTTGGCTTCGTCAAAGGCGGTTCCGATGCCACACCTTGGAGCATTAAGCATCATGGAGGAGACAACCCCGTGCATGGTCCTAGCGAGCCAGGAGAAAACGGTAAACATCCAGACCCTCTCTGCTTTACAGTTGCGAAGGGGTGTGAACCGTGGTGAGATGAGTTCAATGAGTTCTGCAAAAATGAAGGAATCAAGAGACATCGTACAGTTCCCTACACGCCGCAGCAAAACGGCGTAGCAGAACGTATGAACAGAACACTCATCGAGCAGACAAGATGTTTGCTTTCGAATGCAGGATTTGGTCAGGAATTTTGGGCAGAGGCAGCTTCTACGGCTTGCTACTTGGTGAATAGGTCTCCGTCGACTTCCATTGATCTCAAAACTCCAGAAGAGGTATGGTCTGGTCACCCTCCAAATTATTCTGATTTGAGAATATTCGGTTGTCCAGTTTATGCACATGTGAGTCAAGGAAAGCTAAAACCTAAGTCGAAAGAATGCAAATTCTTGGGCTATGCTTCTAGTACAAAGGGTTTTAGGTTGTGGTATCTTGAGGATAAGAAAATTATAATCAGTAGAGATGTTAAGTGTCACGCCCCGGATCGAAACTGCGATCCGAGCCCGCCAACAGATCCGCCGTCCCTACGGGAAGTCCCGTAGAACGTAGCGTCTAACCTGCAAATGAGCATCTATACTATACAGGTATCAGAGATGAAATGAAAATACTGAACTGAAATAAAACATCTCTAAGTATATGTACAAACCCAGTCCTCACATACATACATAAGTCACTCCAAAATAAAAAGAGTACAACTCGATCCTCACTACAAGATCACTCAAAACAACTCTCAAAAGGTGAGGGTACAGCTACTATCAGAAGACACCTGGCAGGGATCTAACTCGCGACTCCCTTACCTCGATCAGCTGGATCAGCAACCTGTGCAACTGGAACAGAAGTAGAGGTCCCTGGGGAAAAATACACCACGACGGGTGTGAGAACTACGTCCCCAAGTAGTTCTCAGTGGGTGCCGCCAACAAGACCGACGGTCTGCCCACTAAGTCCACTAGAGGCATAATGTAACAAATGAAATACTGGAAAGAAATGCTGATGAAATAACTCTACAGCTACTATGCCTCTAACTAGATGCTCAAGGAGTGAAACAGAAGAAGACTGATACCACTACTGACTCCCAACTCAAATCACCCAATCCACAATGACTGCCACATCGGGTCCAGTCAAACCTGCGCCAACCTACTGCCGTTACGTCCCGAAAGAGCGGCCTTACGTAGGGTGTCCGTGGCTGCCAAACAGGCCCAGCCAGAAGGACTGCATCGACAAAGCCGCAATAGCAAGTAACCCGCCTAGCTCCGGAGTGGCACTCGAGGGGCGCGACCCCACCGAGCAAGTATCTGCGCATCTATGTCGAGCTCAATGTGGCCCATGCAGGCTATAATCCAAATCCACGATCAACAAGATCGACTGTAATGAAAGGAACCCTGTCTCACTCACTGGCTGGAACACAACACAGCCGAGACCCACTGTCACTCAGACAACTCCCAAAGACACTCAGATCAATGAACTGACTATCCAACTCCACTCGGTCCCCTGACACGAGTGCAAATGCACCCCACTAATAACCCGACCCCTCGGCCCCTCTATCTGGGCGAGGCAGAATATATGTCTCGAATGAAATAATCATGATAGTGTGAGTGTCTAAAGCAACAAAGTAACCTAGCCCAAGTTGGAGTTTCTATTAGTCTGGTTGAACATGCTGTATATGACAGGGGTGCTAGGTCAAGTCCAAAGATAGCAATAAATAAGGATGTGGAGAATACTGATATGAAACACATGCTAAACTGAACAAATAAGCAATCCCAACTCATGCTCTCTAACATGCTACACTGGAGGTAACCATAATACAAACACATCCCTACTCAGCTAGAATTAGTGTGCAGATCGTAAATCCTGAGAGCTAGGCCACCCACCTGAACTGTCGCGCTGTCCAAAAGTCCCACAGCGGATAATACCAAAGAGGGCAGCTACTCAGAGTCCACAGGGTCCAGCTCAGTCCACTCTGCTCCTGGGTACAATAACTACACCGTTGTTACATAATAATCCTCCCAAAACTATCGGATTTAACATACGGAAATTCCGCTGCAAAGATGGCCAAAAATCACCTGCTGGAAGTCCTCAGAAAAATCCGAATAAAATATCCTCGCGATCTACGCGTCGATAGCTTCGAGACGACTACCTGCACGTCCAAATCCGAGCTTCCTACGCTGAGAAATAAATCCGGCAAGAAAATAACCTCCAGTCCAACTGTAGAAATTTTCCCAGATCATCATTCGGAAAGAGAGAAGGTTCTCACCTTCGAGGCAATCTCCTAAAGTCCTGAGAAAAATACAGCAGATTCCTCGCGAAGAGTAGATGAATTTAGGCTCTTGAATCACTCCGATCCGATGTCTGTACGCGAGGATACAGTCAAAACACTGCGTCGCTGTCCAAAAATCCGCAAAGAAAAGGGACAACAGAAAGCTTAAATACCTCCAAAATCCGAAATTAATTTGGGAAAACTTTGAATATAAAAATCCAAGCCCTACCTGTCGTGAGTCCAACGGCGCAAAAATCGACGAAATCGGGTGTCGGATAACACCAGGAGAGTCTGCGCACCGAGACGACGCAAAACGGGTCGAAGATGAACTAAGCGCGCCGCGACGGAAAACGGCCAACCTCGGAAACCGTGCACCACCACAACCCCGGGAAGCCACCGATGGAGAGATCTCTGGCAGGGGAAGAAATCTTCTTAAGGCCTCACTGCGAAATTCCACCCAGAAAACCCTCAAATGACCCCTCAAACCTCAATTTTGAGGTTTAAAATCCCTCTTAACGGATCCGGGTACCCTACTGTACCCGGTCCGCCCAAAAGGAGGTCGGACCGCCCCCCGTCCGACCGTCGCGGCCCTCCCGGCCGACACGTGCCCCCGCAACAGCAAACAGCTGTGCGGGGGCCCTCCGGGCGCTCCGCGTGTCCCCGCAACAGCGGCGGGGCAACGCGTGGGGCGACGCGTGGCGCCGTGCCACGCGTCAGCCGCCCCACCGCCCCCGCTCACCGCTGAAGGACTCCGCGGACCGGGAGCGCATGGACCCGCCAATGCTGCGCTGCCACGTGTCCTGCACCCGGTCCACGCGCCGCACCGAAATTTTCCCTGGACCGAGCCGCGCGCACCCGCCAATCCGCATGCGCCACGTGGCCCGCCCCGCGGTCTATGCACCAGCGCACCTTTCCCGTGGACCAGGCGGCGTGGGCCGACCAATCCCGTGCCGCCACGTGGCACTAGCCGGTCCACGGCCACCCCCCATGCACCCGTTTTTCCCCGAAACTTCCGGTAGCCTGTTTTTGGTCATCCGGACTCCAAATTGGGCAAATAAATAGCCGTTTTCAAGTGTTTTTCCGTGCTGAATCCAATGCTACCCTCTGTTTGGCCAAACTCCTTCCCGAAATTTCGGCAAACCCAGCCGAAGGCCAAAACAGTAACAGATATCACTCAGGTCCAACAGTAGCACCACTTTGATGCACCTTGGGCCAGATACACCAACAATAGGTGTTCTCAACTGCAGATTCAGTCGGAAAAACTATGCGGGGTTTACAGTCTCCACATTAAGTTTAACGAGAATGATATGCTTCGCCGAAAGGAGGAGTCGCATGTTCCTTGTGATACAGGTACAGATACAGGTGCAGATGCAACAAAGAAATTTGTCGAGTTGGAGTATCAAACAAACTCTAAAGTTCAGATCACTCCGGCATCAGGTATCACTTCAGGCGATTCTGTTCCTGCGGAGCCTCAGGCACCACCACAGACAGACACACACTCTATAGCTAGAGATCGACCGAGGAGGCAGATCAGACCACCACAGAGATATGAAGACACGGATCTGGTGGCCTATGCTTTTGTGACTGCACAAGAAACAGATGCACTTGAGGAGCCATCTATTTACACAGAGGCAGTCTCATGTACTGATTCCGCTAAGTGGATGCTCGCTATGGAGGAAGAGATGGAATCTCTTCATAAGAATCAGACTTGGGATTTAGTGAAGCTTCCTAAAGGAAAGAAAGCTGTTCGATGTAAATGGGTGTTCAAGAAGAAAGAAGGCACACAGGGAAATGAGAGTATCAGATACAAGGCTCGATTGGTGGCAAAAGGATACAGTCAAATTCCAGGTGTCGACTTCAATGATGTCTTCTCACCAGTGGTGAAGCATACATCCATTAGAGTTTTGCTCGGTTTGGTCGCCATGGATGATCTAGAACTTGAGCAACTAGATGTGAAGACAGCTTTTCTACATGGCGAATTAGAGGGAAAAGAAAATCATGTGTGCAGATTGAAGAAATCGCTTTATGGATTAAAGCAATCTCCAAGGCAATGGTATAAGAGGTTTGATTCTTTTATGATTAGCCATGATTTTCATAGAAGCAATTTTGATAGTTGTGTCTATATAAAGAAACAAATTGATGGTTCTTTCATTTATCTTCTACTCTATGTGGATGATATGTTAATTGCTGCTAAGAACATGGCAAACATTGATGAGCTTAAAGATCAGTTGAAATCTGAATTTGATGTTAAGGATTTAGGTGCAGCGAAGAAGATACTTGGTATGGAGATAAAACGGAACAGAAGTGCAAAAAAACTACAGTTGTCTTAGAAGGCATACATCCAGCGTGTTTTGGAACGGTTCTGCTTAAAGGATGCCAAGCCAGTAAGTACCCCCTTCGCTACACATTTTAAACTTTTAACTGATTTAGCGCCAAAAACAGATGGTGAAAAAGCATACATGGAACGAGTCCCTTATGCCAGTGCAGTCGGAAGCATTATGTATGCTATGGTTTGTACGAGACCAGACCTTGCGCATGCTGTTAGTGTGGTAAGCAGATACATGGCAAATCCAGGAAAACAACATTGGCAAGCTGTAAAATGGATTTTGAGGTATTTGCGAGGTACTACAGATGCATGTTTGGAATTTGGGAAGTCTGAAGCAAGCCTAACCGGTTTTGTAGATTCTGATTATGCAAGAGATCTTGATAAGAGAAGATCACTTACCGGTTATGTTTTCTCACTTGGTGGATGTGCAGTTAGTTGGCGAGCTTGCTTACAACCCACGGTTGCATTATCCACGACGGAGGCTGAATACATGGCAATTACAGAGGCTGTGAAGGAAGGCATATGGTTGAGAGGCTTATTCAATGAATTAAGCATAAGCATTGAAAAAGTTACAGTATTTTGCGACAGTCAGAGTGCTATTTATCTGACAAAGGACCAAATGTTCCATGAGAGAACAAAGCATATTGACATCAAGTATCACTTTGTTCACGAAGTTTTTGCTCAAGGTAATATTGTGGTGAAGAAGATTAGCACATTGGAGAATCCAGCTGATATGTTGACAAAGCCTCTTCCGTATGTCAAGTTCAAGCACTGCTTGGACTTTGATTAGCATTGCTTGCTGATTGGAGTGCCCTTAGGGGCTTGTAGAGAAGGTGGAGAGTTATCACTGATGTTTTATTTAAAGGAAATTTCGAGTCAAGGTGGAGATTTGTTAGATGTGACTCAAAATCAGAATCGCTTCGATATTATGATTCAGGTTCGCCGACGGCTTCGCGGTGCGACTTCGAAATTTTGTGGATGTCTGTGGCGGAAGTTGTTGGATTTTATTTAAAATTTTTGATGATTTAAAACTTATTTAAATATTATTTATTTTTTCTTTTATTTAATTATTATTTTTATTTTTATTTTTATTTTTATTTGACTTATTTTTATCTTGCGGAGCAAGTTATCGTGCCGTTAGTGCACGATCTCTTCGCTTACCTTGCGGAGGTGGATATTTTACCGTTGGCGCACGTTCGCCCATTTCGGATGTTAAAAGAGGAAGTTTTTCCCGTACGTTCTTCTTCCTCACTCACACCGCCATCTCCCCTAATCCCATATTCAATATTCCAGATATTATTCTCGTTGTTTTGTTTTCTTTTGATTTGCTGGATCTTTGAAAGCTCGCCGGGTTCATCTTGCGCCACCTTGAAATCGTGCCGACGGGGTGGAACGTGGACGTTGTATCGCTGGAAGTGATTGCCGGGAAGCCTCGCACGCAGAGGGGCAATCTTGCTTCTAGGACAGTGCTCTGCACGCCTCAATCCACAGGCCTTCTTTAAATCTTTTATTTTACAGCATTCATTTATATTTCAATTTGAATTTATTGAATTTTAAATTATTTATTAGAATCAATTTGAAAAGATAAATATTTTACAACAATCTAGAAGCAAGATTAAAATTAATTTATCTTTTCATAATTGTTATCGTACTATGATTTACATACAATTTTTAATTAAATATTATTGTGCTAATTAAGTTGTACTTTCATTATTGTTCTCTGTTAGTATTATATACATACATGTTAGTACGTACTGTGGGATTGTGATGAAGATAAATATTTAATTAATTTATTTAATTAAATAGTTGTGTTAGTATAATTATTTAATCTACATTGTAGATCTATACAACTCTGTTAGTATAATTATCTAATAATATTAATTGTTAATTTACTTGTTAGTACTGTGAATCACATAATTAACTATTTAGTTTGCTCTGTTAATTGTGATAATTTAATTAGAGTAATATTGTGTTAATTTAATTGTGATAACTAACTATTTAATTGTGATAATTTAATTTATATTGTTAGTACGGTTTGATTAATTAATAATATTGTGTAGTTTAATTTATCATTTTTCTGTCGCTTTAATTAATATTTAATACTATTAGCATTAATATATTGTGTTAGTGGCGCAGTTGGTTGGTGCGCATGCTTTGACTTTGGTTTATCTTGATGTCGTGAGTTCGAGTCTTCCTCACCGCAAGATTTTAAATTATTATTACAGAGCACTTTTATTAAGCACTTTTTAATTAAAACATAGTATTTGATTAGTACACTGTCAATTAAAATTTTATTTTTAATTAAATTTTTAATCCGTCAATTTAGATTAAACTGTTAAACTGTTTTTAAATCTTTAACAATATTGTGACATTACGATAGGATTGTTTGCAAACGATCTTAACCACAATCTAAGTGAGCTATCCCTGAATTTTGTCCTAAGATCTATTAGGATAGAAGAGTCGAACCGAGCTAGGGATAAGAAACTTAATGAGCCTACTACCCAAGCCAACCTAGTAGAGCACTCTAAAAATAAGGGTAGAAACTTTCAGCCTTATAGAAACTTTAAGAAGAAACCATTCCATCATAGAAAGTTTAACCCAAACTTTAAGAAGCCTAAACCTGAGGGAAGTGGAGGCAACTTTGGTTGCTTTGTGTGTGGAAATACGAACCACTTTGCGAAGGATTGCTACTTTCGCAAGACTCGGCCTTCTGCGCTAATGCAGAAGAAGGGAGCTCCACCTGAGCGTCAGACGAATATGCTGACTGCCGGTTCTGACCCTTCTGACTCCACTATTAGGTTAGAATCTAGTTTACCTGAGCTTAACCTTGTCCTTTGTTCTTCTGATTGGTGGATAGATACTGGAGCTAATGTCCATGCTTGTTCTGATCGGTCGTGGTTTTCCACTTATCAGGACGCATGTGGAGGATCGGTGAACATGGGGAATGCAGCCTCTTCTCGCGTGCTTGGGACAGGTCGAGTGGATTTGAGGTTGACCTCTGGGAAGACCTTAACCTTGCACGGAGTCCATCATGTTCCCGATATTAGGAAGAATTTGATTAGTGGTTCTCTTTTAGTTCAGCAGGGTTTTAAGTTAGTTTTTGAATGTAATAGGGTAGTAATAACAAAAAGTGTGAATTTTGTAGGGAAGGGTTTCTTGAGTGATGGTTTGTTTAAACTTTCTGTATCTTCATTTCCAATGAATAAAAGTGCTGTTGTTTTGAATGTTGTTTCTACTAATGTTTGGCATGGAAGATTAGGACATGTGAATTTCAATACTATCAAAAGATTGATGCATCTTGATTTGATTCCCAAATCTGATTTACCTGATCATAGATGTGAAATATGTGTACAAGCTAAGGAACCTAGAAAACCTTTTGAATCTGTGGATAGAGATAGTGATCTTTTAGAACTTGTGCACAGTGATGTTTGTGATGGAAGTAGACTTAGTAGAGGTGGAAATAAATATTTTGTGACTTTTATAGATGATCATTCGAAATTTTGTTATGTCTACTTGATTAAATCAAAAGATGAGGTCCTTAGCCGATTCAAAATTTATAAAGCTGAAGTAGAAAATCAGTTGGATAAGAAAATCAAAATTTTGAGATCTGATCGAGGTGGTGAATACACTTCAAATGAGATGACTAGTTTTTGTCGAGAATTTGGAATTATACATCAAATGACTGCTCCCTATTCACCTCAATCTAATGGAGTTGCTGAACGTAAGAATAGGACTTTGATGGATATGATAAACTCGATGATTATTAGTTCAGGCGCACCTGAGAACTTGTGGGGGGAAGCTTTGATTTCTGCATGTATGATTTTAAATAGGATTCCTCACAAGAACTCTGATGTTTCTCCCTATGAGCTTTGGAAAGGTAGGAAGCCTAATTTGAATTATTTTAAAGTGTGGGGGTGCTTAGCTAAAGTGAAGATATCTGAGAATAAGAAAAGGAAGATTGGACCTAAGACTGTCGATACAATTTTTGTGGGTTATGCTCAGGATAGTAATGCCAGCAGATTTCTAGTGGTGAATTCTGAAATTAATGAGATTTCTAACAATACAATCATTGAGGCTAGAGATGCTGTGTACTTCGAGGATGTTTTTCCGTTTAAGACTAGAGTAGATAGATCTATTCCTGCTGAACTAGTTGGTAGCTCTAGCAGACCTAGTGTCAGTGAACCGATAGAAGAGATTGAGCCTAGAAGAAGTAAGCGTCCTAGAGTAGAGAAGACTTTTGGAGATGATTTTTGTGTCCTACTTGTAGAAGACACCCCATCTACTTTTGACCAAGCTATGACGTCTGTAGATGCATCGTTTTGGAAAGAGGCTATTAATCTTGAGATGCAGTCTATTCTACAGAATCATACTTGGGAATTATCTGATTTACCTCTAGGATGTAAGCCTGTAGGCTGTAGGTGGATTTTTAAGAAGAAGTTGAAACCTGATGGATCTGTAGACAAGTATAAGGCTAGATTAGTGGCACAGGGTTTTGCACAGAAGCCTGGGGTAGATTATTTTGATGTTTATGCTCCTGTTGCTAGGATTACCTCTATTAGAGTGTTGATTGCTTTAGCCTCCATTCTTGATCTGATTGTTCATCAAATGGATGTTAAGACAGCCTTTCTAAATGGTGATTTAGATGAAGAGATCTATATGAAGCAACCTGAAGGATTTGTGGTTTCTGGACATGAGAACAAAGTGTGCAAATTGACTAGATCTTTATATGGATTAAAGCAAGCTCCTAAACAGTGGCATTTAAAATTTGATTCTTTGGTTGTTTCAAATGGTTTTCATGTAAACATGTCTGATGAGTGCGTATATTCGAAAGAGTATGATGGACAGATTGTGATCTTATGTTTGTATGTTGATGATATTTTGATCTTTGGTACAAACATGAATGTGATAAATGATGTGAAGAAATTGTTAAATAAGAATTTTGATATGAAAGATCTTGGACAAGCAGATGTGATTCTCAATATGAAGATCATTAGAAAGTCGAAAGAAATTATTATGAGCCAATCTCACTACAGTGAACAATTATTGAAGAAGTTTGGATATTCTGATATTAAACCTGTAGTGACACCTTATGATTCTAGTGTGCATCTTAAGAAGAATAGAGGAGATCCAATAGGCCAGAATAGATATTCACAGATTATCGGATCCTTAGGATATCTAGTGGATTACACTAGACCTGATTTGGCTTATGCTGTAAATCGATTGAGAAGATATACCCATAATCCGAACAGAGAGCATTGGAATGCTTTAGAAAGAGTGTTGAGATATTTGAAAGGGACTGTATCCTATGGATTGCATTATAGTGGTTTTCCTGCAGTATTAGAAGGTTATAGTGATGCGAATTGGATTAGTGATACAGCTGATGTGAAGTCTACTACAGGATTTGTATTTCTCCTAGGAGGAGCAGCTGTTTCTTGGAAGTCAACCAAACAGTCTTTGATTTCTAGAAGTACTATGGAATCTGAATTGATAGCTTTAGATACTACTGTAACAGAGGCTAAGTGGTTGAGAGAATTTCTTTTTGATCTGCCACTGTTGGAGCAACCTTTAGCACCTGTATCTATTCATTGTGATTGTAGAGCTGCAATTGATAAATGTGCCCAAGAGAATGTGGAGACTAAGATGAACAGATTTATGAAATTGAGACAGAAGTTCATTCGACAGAATTTGAAAGAAAATGTGGTTGCATTGGAATTTGTGAGATCTGCAAGAAACTTGGCTGATCAGCTCACCAAGGGTTTGTCTAGGACCGTGATCCTAGAATCGTCGAGGGGGATGGGGCTTAGCCCACAATAGAAGTTACCGGCGATGGCAACCCAACCTGTTGCAGGTTCAATGGGTAGTAACAAGTCGAACAGGTAGCTTGAGGAGCACTGTTTTTGTATCCTCATCCCTATGGCGACAGTGCTCATTTCTGCAAGTGGTTAGGAAGGGCTTTGGCCCTGAATGGTTCCAAGACCCATGAGGCAGGGTACGACCTTGCAGATACCCTCTGAGGACCTACTATATGTGTGGAGTCGTGAGGCCGCGACTATGGAAAGCGGGCGGTTTCCTAAAACACACATGAATCGATACCAGCGCATGGCCATTGTAGCGCTCACCCGCTTCGAACCTTAACGGCTGTACTATGTGTGCGGTTTGTGGAAATCCGATTCACCGGCCTTGGTTCAAGGCGTAGTCCACCATTGTGCCCTCGGATGTACATAGACAAGCACTAAGTGAAGGTTCAAACCCGAAAGGTACCTTCGCCGAATACGTGGTATAAGAGATCCAGCGTTCTTTTGTGTTGCTTTGAATTTCAGTCTTTATTTGAAGTTTTAAATCATGTGGGGGATTGTTGGATTTTATTTAAAATTTTTGATGATTTAAAACTTATTTAAATATTATTTATTTTTTCTTTTATTTAATTATTATTTTTATTTTTATTTTATTTTTATTTGACTTATTTTTATCTTGCGGAGCAAGTTATCGTGCCGTTAGTGCACGATCTCTTCGCTTACCTTGCGGAGGTGGATATTTTACCGTTGGCGCACGTTCGCCCATTTCGGATGTTAAAAGAGGAAGTTTTTCCCGTACGTTCTTCTTCCTCACTCACACCGCCATCTCCCCTAATCCCATATTCCAATATTCCAGATATTATTCTCGTTGTTTTGTTTTCTTTTGATTTGCTGGATCTTTGAAAGCTCGCCGGGTTCATCTTGCGCCACCTTGAAATCGTGCCGACGGGGTGGAACGTGGACGTTGTATCGCTGGAAGTGATTGCCGGGAAGCCTCGCACGCAGAGGGGCAATCTTGCTTCTAGGACAGTGCTCTGCACGCCTCAATCCACAGGCCTTCTTTAAATCTTTTATTTTACAGCATTCATTTATATTTCAATTTGAATTTATTGAATTTTAAATTATTTATTAGAATCAATTTGAAAAGATAAATATTTTACAACAAGCGAAGGGCTCGGGCCGCTAGGCCTAAGCTCGAAGCCCACCATTGGCATCGGACGGGGGGTGCGGGGGGCGGAGCCTCCCGCGGTACGGATCCGATCCGCTAAGGAAAAACCCTAATTTCTCTTTTATTTGCCCTAGAGTGAGATCGAGCGATTGTACGAAGAAGAACTCTTGTATTCCCTCTTTTCTACATAGTGAAACCTCTCCTCTTTCGTCCGTGGTTTTTTTTCTGCAAAGGGTTTTCCACGTAAATCTGTGTGTTATTTTGCTGTCGTGCATTTTAGATTTACTTTTCTGTCGTGATCGCCAATTGATTTTGTTTAGTTTGTGCGCTCGTTGCTAACAGAACCCCCCAGTTAAACCTCGATATTGGACAGTTTAGGTTTGTGGAAATGCCCTTTGGAGAAGCGAGGTCAGGGATCACCTTTAGGAATATAATTGGTATCTCTGGTTCATTTGTACTCTAGAATAGATCTTTGGAGTCATTGTTCTGATATTTCCTGTGGTTGTTCTTCTTTTAACCTTAAATGGTGAATGTTACAACAAGCAGGGGAAGTGCACAGTGTTGCAAATACTTGTTGCACTTTGTTGACTACATTATGTGATACTACTGTACTTCCTCACTGTATATTGAGAAAGTTTAGTTCTACGCCTTATTCATTGTATCTTTGTGCTGGTTTTCTTTTTGAAGAAATTTTGTTTGATGGCTAGTACTAATGCATTTATTTTTTCTAATTTAGTTTGTTTAGTTTCTTATGTTGTTAATAACTCTTTTTGTAGATCGAGTTTATTCTGGACAAAGAAATTTTCACCTTGGAAGAGCTTTTGGATGAGGAAGAAGTTATCCAAGAATGCAAAGCTTTAAATACACGACTAATAAGTTTGTAATATTCTATTTTATGAAACAATCCTATCAATGTTAGATTTACTGTGCATTTAGATTTTTTTTAAGACTATTGTTAGATTTACTGTACTGTTCTTTTTTATGTTTTTTTCCCCTTCCGACTCTTAATTGCTTGAAACAATCTTATCACTGTCACTGGTCTCATTACTATGAACGTGCTTTAATTTACTTCAGTCTTAGAGAGAGAGCTCAGGTAGAACAGTTGCTGCAGTTTATTATTGAAGATGCTCCTGAAGATGCTGACAACAAGAGAGCCTTCAAGTAAGTTGCATTTGTTAGAATATATCTCTTTGTCTGCTGCTTTACCCTTTTGTTTTCAGAAGAAATTTAATCTGGCTTACTTTTTCTAATTATCCTGTGATCAAGGTTTCCTTTCATTGCTTGTGAGATATTTACTTGTGAGGTAGATGTCATTCTTAAGACATTGGTAGAGGATGAGGAGGTAAGTATGTATTTTAGGCGTTCTGATTTAATCTTGCTGCTTATCTTCTTTTTTGGTCTTTACTGAAGATTTTGCTGCTAACTGATCATTTGCTGTTGCAGCTGATGAACATGCTTTTCTCCTTTCTTGACCTTAATCACACATATAGTTCAATATTAGCTGGGTACTTCAGCAAGGTTGTCAGAAAATATAATTTTCTTATAATTCAACTCGAAATTTCTTATAATTCTTCCCTAACTGTAGATTCTTCACTGCTGAGAACCTCTGGAGTTGTTATGTGTTATGTTTGATGGCTGATTAGTAAACCTTCTTACTGTTATCAGGTGGTTATCTGTCTAATGTCACGGAAGATGACGTCACTTATGAAATATGGCAAGGTAAGCTTTGCTACCATCTCTGCCGGAATGAAGAGTTCAATAGGTTTGGTTCAGGAAGAATTATGTGTTTTTACTTCCATAACTGAGATTTGCATATTATTTATGACAAGCACTTTGTTTTGGAAGAAGTGACTTCTCCTAATGCCCTTTTTTCCCATCCTAAGCACATTTTGACATATGATATTTATTGTGGGGATGCCCAACTTTCTTCACTCATGTTGTTATTAACACTCGATTAAGAAAGGATCGACACTGTTAGCCTTAAGCTTGTCAAAACAAGAAAAATCAGACATAACTTGATATGGGATGGTACTTTCAAGAAACTTCTGGTTGATTATTTACAACAAGGATTGTTGTGCCACCAGCACGGCATGACGTTGTGCCAGCGGCACGGCACAGCACAACTGCACAGAGAGCCAATGTTGGCACGCCTCCTATACCAATGGTATGCCACTGGCACTTTGGCACACATTGGCTCAAGGTTTTTTTATTGAATTTTTAAGAAAATTTAGTTTTTTAGGGTGTTGTAACATTTCTAATTTGTATAAAATATTTTATGCATTATATCTTTCACAGTTTAGTAAGAATAAAGTCAAACATCTTAAAAACTGAAAAAATTATTTTATATATAGTATGAAAGTATATGCATGAAACCAAAACTAAAATCATAATTGGATAAAAATTTATAGGAAAACACTGCCATGGGTAAATTCACTAGGTATAAAATGGTAAAAGAAATTGGAGGATATCGTCTTGTTTGTATTTTTTTTACTAAAAGTTGGTCTTATTATGTAATGGAACTTGCTAATTGCTCCAAAGGTTTGTAGATTTAAGAGATCTATATATTTTAAGTATGAAAAAAAAATTGTAAAATTTTTACATTTAAAAAACTCAAAAGGATCCCAAAAAATTGCAAAAAGAAATTATTTTGTTGATATGGTGTCGGCACGACCCTATGCCACGTGTTGGTAGGGCCTAAGCGCGGTTCAGCATGGGCGACATGAGGGAGCACAGTCGGCATAGGCAATCCTTGGTTTATGGTCTAGAGCTCCAAGTAGTACACAAATTCTGTTGATTATTATCTTATGCTTTATTCTTTGTAGTTCTTAGATTAGGCACAATATCAGAAATTCCATATGTGCTTTTGGTTGAACTCTTACTTGCGATGTTGGCATTATTTCACTACTACGCCTTTTCTAGGTGTCGAAATACAAACTAATCCCAATGGACAAATTGACATTCAATTCATTTGAGTTTTTTCTACTGATCTATTCAAAAGTTCTGTTGTCACACCCCGGGGCTCTTTTCTAAGTCCTTTTACTGAAAAACAGTAAAAAACATATAATTTTTATTTTCGAAATCGAAACCAAAAATATGCCAGAACGTGCACAGACCCGACGCATAGACAGAGTCTCCTCTGTACGAACTGACAGAATCTTTCCTATACATGCATGGCTAGAATCCAAAGTACAATCTCAATTCTCAACCAATACAATCAACCACAACAAGAATAACAACAACAACGAGAACGAGTCCAATAACGACTATACATAAAACTGAACTATATGGAGAACACCAAAAATGATAATTATGACCAAATAGTAACTAAGCAATAGAAGGAAACTAAAGTAAAGGGCACATAAACACAATGCTACTGCGACGGGGACACGTCTGTCTAACCACGCCCGCACGCACCGTCTCAAACCTCACCTGCAATGTCACCTGTAAAAATAGTTGGGTAAGAAATATATAAATATGTTTTCTAATGAAGGCAATGCGCCGTCAAGGGCAAGCCGCACTCACTGGTCAACAGAAAGGAGAAGTAAGATATCAATACGATAATCAACCACAGTAGAATACGAAATACGGGAGAAGTAAGAATTACCATCTCATTAATTGTAAATCAAGACGAATTTCTATAAAGCTCTCTTCTAAGCTGTTTGAAACATCCATCTAGTTGATGTTGCAATTTCTATGTTTCTTGCAGCCGCCCAACAATGTTGCAGGAGAGGAAAAGAGACGGTGATGATGATGAACTTCATGATAGTGATTATGATATTACTGGCTTAGCTAATAATCTGAGTGAGGCCTTTAGGAACAACGTCCATGAAAGCGACAACAGAGAAGAGGTGATATTTATCACACTTAGATGATGTGTTCGTTATGGTAATTTAGGCTCTTCGCTTGTGTCTTTCGGTATATATGATTAATGAGATGGTAATTCTTTTTTACAGGCCAATGGATCACTTGATCAAGATGATGAGGTAAGTGCATGGTTTATACTAGATTTGGTTGTTCATTTAGTATGCCTGTTTTACCATTTCAGTTAATTTATCAATCATTGATACATTTTCTTTTGAAAATAGAAGTGAGGTGTAAGTCGGCTGATGCTTGAGGTTTATTTAATGGTAGTGTGCTACCATATGATTATCTCGTTACATCGGATTCTTTGGCGTAGTTGTTGACAGCCCTACCTCTAAATTAAATCACCAATTCTCTTGTATGATGTCATCTATCTGAATCTTCGCAGATATCTATTTATGATTTACTCCCCTTGAGTAAGCGAATATTGTTATCCAAGATATGCATAGCCATATGACATATTGTCTAAGAGATTCACTTCATAAATGTTTATGAGTCTGGAGATATACAGCAGGTTCAATAACTGTATTTGCCAATGCTAGGCTAAGCTATAATTTGATCTAGTAAGAATGCACTGTTACATGATTACTGTTAGATGTGACTCGAAATCAGAATCGCTTCGATTTTGGGTTTCTGGTTCGCCGATGGTTTCGCGGTGCGACAACAAATTTGGTAAAATTTTTTGAGAAAGGAAAATGGATATCCGCGGTGGAAGCGGAGGGTTTGGGTACGGATCCGATCCGATCCGCTAAGAAAAAAAAAACCCTAATTTTTCTTTTTGTTTGCCCTAGAGAGATCGAGCGATTGTACGAAGAACAGAACTCTTGTATTCCCTCTTTTCCACATAGTGAAATCTCTCCTCTTTCGCCCGTGGTTTTTTCCCTGCAAAGGGTTTTCCACGTAAATCTGTGTGTTATTTTTCTGTCGTGCAATTTTGGTTTTACTTCTCTGTCGTGATCGCCAATTGATTTTGTTTAGTTTGTGCGCTCGTTGCTAACAAACTGGTATCAGAGCCCTGTTCATCGATTAGGGTTTTTTCTCATCAATGGCGTCCATGAAGTATGATCTCCCATTGCTCGATCATAGCACAAGGTTTACGTTATGGCAAGTGAAGATGCGCGCAATTCTGGCTCAGATGGATCTAGAGGATGCGCTGCTCGGGATGGAAAAGATGTCTGCATCCCTCAGTATGGCGGAAAAGGAGAAGATGAATCGGAAGGCTCTTACGCAGATCCAACTGCATCTTTCGAACGAGATCTTACAGCATGTCATTAAGGAGAAATCTGCTGCGAGCTTGTGGCTGAAATTGGAGTCATTGTGTATGACGAAGAGTCTTACCAACAAACTCCATCTGAAGCAGAAGTTATACTCTCATCGTCTGATTCAAGGTAAGAGTATAAAATCTCATCTCGACGACTTTAAAGAAATCGTTACGGATCTGGAAATGCTGGAAGTAAAATATGATGATGAAGATCTAGCATTATTACTGTTATGTTCTCTACCATCTTCCTATACAAATTTTAGAGATACTATGCTTTATGGACGTGATACCATATCTTTGGAAGACGTCTCATCTGCCCTACTCTCGAAAGAGAGGATCGATAAGGAGATGAGTGGTACCACTGAAAGTCAGGCAGAAGGTCTGTTCACAAGAGGAAGATCCAAGCAGAGAAGTTTCGAAGACAGTAAAGGAAAGGCTAGGTCGAAATCCAGGCACAGAAACTTGATCTGCAATTACTGTAAGAAGAAGGGCCACATTAAAGCGGACTGTTTCAAGTTGAAAAGAAAGGAACAGACCGAAGGAAGAGGTGATCAAAGGGGAAGAGAAGGTTCAAAATCTGCTGAAGCCAGTGTAGCAGAAGACTATAGCAGCGAGGGGAATGTGCTGCTGGTCTGCGATGACCAATCCAGAGCCAGCACAGAGTGGATTCTTGATTCAGCATGCTCGTTCCATATGTGTCCCAACAGGGACTGGTTCTCCACTTTTGAAGCTGTGAATGGTGGGGTCGTTTTGATGGGCAACGATGCATCCTGCAAAGTTGTCGGACAAGGAACGGTGAATATCAAGATGTTTGATGGCATTGTGAGAACGCTTACTGATGTCAGGTACGTTCCACAACTGAAGAGAAATTTAATTTCTTTGAGTACCCTCGACTCTAAAGGATATAAATATACTGGTGGAGATGGAGTTCTAAAGGTTTCGAAAGGAGCCATTGTTGTGATGAAAGGACGAAGGCAGGAAGGAAAACTTTATGTGTTGCAAGGTTCAACTGTGACAGGTGGAGCTGCAGTATCCTCTTCATCTATGTCAGATTCAGATGTCACAAAGTTGTGGCATATGAGGCTAGGACATATGAGTGAAAAAGGATTGACATTGCTGAGTAAGAGAGGACTTCTTTGTGGCCAAAGTACAGGAAGTCTGGACTTCTGCAAACACTGCGTATTTGGGAAGCAGAAAAGGGTTAGCTTCAGCAAAGCAGTCCACAGAACAAAAGGAACACTTGACTACATCCATTCAGATCTTTGGGGGCCAGCACCGGTTCCCTCTAAAGGTGGTGCAAAGTATATGCTGACCTTCATCGATGATTATTCAAGGAAGGTTTGGGCATTCTTTTTGTTGCACAAGAATGATGTATTCAAGACCTTCAAGCAGTGGAAGACCTTGATTGAGAAGCAGACAGGAAAGCAAATTAAGCGCCTTCGCACAGACAACGGACTCGAATTCTGTTCAGGAGAGTTCAATGAGTTCTGCAAAAATGAAGGAATCGAGAGACATCGTACAGTTCCCTATACGCCGCAGCAAAACGGCGTAGCAGAACGTATGAACAGAACACTCATCGAGAAGACAAGATGTTTGCTTTCAAATGCAGAATTTGGTCAGGAATTTTGGGCAGAGGCAGCTTCTACGGCTTGCTACTTGGTGAATAGGTCTCCGTCGACTTCCATTGATCTCAAAACTCCAGAAGAGGTATGGTCTGGTCACCCTCCAAATTATTCTGATTTGAGAATATTCGGTTGTACAGTTTATGCACATGTGAGTCAAGGAAAGCTAAAACCTAGGTCGAAAGAATGTAAATTCTTGGGCTATGCTTCTGGTACAAAGGGTTTTAGGTTGTGGTGTCTTGAGGATAAGAAAATTATAATTAGCAGAGATGTTAAGTTTAACGAGAATGATATGCTTCGCCGAAAGGAGGAGTCGCATGTTCCTTGTGATACAGGTACAGATACAGGTGCAGATGCAACAAAGAAATTTGTCGAGTTGGAGTATCAAACAAACTCTAAAGTCCAGATCACTCCGGCATCAGGTATCACTTCAGGCGATTCTGTTCCTGCGGAGCCTCAGGCACCACCACAGACAGACACATACTCTATAGCTAGAGATCGACCTAGGAGGCAGATCAGACCACCGCAGAGATATGAAGACACGGATCTGGTGGCCTATGCTTTTGTGACTGCACAAGAAACAGATGCACTTGAGGAGCCATCTACTTACACAGAGGCAGTCTCATGTACTGATTCCGCTAAGTGGATGCTCGCTATGGGGGAAGAGATGGAATCTCTTCATAAGAATCAGACTTGGGATTTAGTGAAGCTTCCTAAAGGAAAGAAAGCTGTTCGATGTAAATGGGTGTTCAAGAAGAAAGAAGGCACACAGGGAAATGAGAGTATCAGATACAAGGCTCGATTGGTGGCAAAGGATACAGTCAAATTCCAGGTGTCGACTTCAATGATGTCTTCTCACCAGTGGTGAAGCATACATCCATTAGAGTTTTGCTCGGTTTGGTCGCCATGGATGATCTAGAACTTGAGCAACTAGATGTGAAGACAGCTTTTCTACATGGCGAATTAGAGGAAGAGATCTATATGCAGCAGCCCGAGGGATTCACAGTTGAGGGAAAAGAAAATCAGGTGTGCAGATTGAAGAAATCGCTTTATGGATTAAAGCAATCTCCAAGGCAATGGTATAAGAGGTTTGATTCTTTTATGATTAGCCATGATTTTCATAGAAGCAATTTTGATAGTTGTGTCTATATAAAGAAACAAATTGATGGTTCTTTCATTTATCTTCTACTCTACGTGGATGATATGTTAATTGCTGCTAAGAGCATGGCTAACATTGATGAGCTCAAAGATCAGTTGAAATCTGAATTTGATGTTAAGGATTTAGGTGCAGCGAAGAAGATACTTGGTATGGAGATAAAACGGAACAGAAGTGCAAAGAAACTACAGTTATCTCAGAAGGCATACATTCAGCGTGTTTTGGAACGGTTCTGCTTAAAGGATGCCAAGCCAGTAAGTACCCCATTCGCTACACATTTTAAACTTTCAACTGATTTAGCACCAAGAACAAATGAGGATAAAGAATACATGGAACGAGTTCCTTATGCCAGTGCAGTCGGAAGCATTATGTATGCTATGGTTTGTACGAGACCAGACCTTGCGCATGCTGTTAGTGTGGTAAGCAGATACATGGCAAATCCAGGAAAACAACATTGGCAAGCTGTGAAATGGATTTTGAGGTATTTGCGAGGTACTACAGATGCATGTTTGGAATTTGGGAAATCTGAAGCAAGCCTAACCGGTTTTGTAGATTCTGACTATGCAGGAGATCTTGATAAGAGAAGATCACTTACCGGTTATGTTTTCTCACTTGGTGGATGTGCAGTTAGTTGGCGAGCTTGCTTACAACCCACGGTTGCATTATCCACAACGGAGGCTGAATACATGGCAATTACAGAGGCCGTGAAGGAAGGCATATGGTTGAGAGGCTTATTCAATGAATTAAGCATAAGCATGGAAAAAGTTACAGTATTTTGTGACAGTCAGAGTGCTATTTATCTGACAAAGGACCAAATGTTCCATGAGAGAACAAAGCATATTGACATCAAGTATCACTTTGTTCGCGAAGTTCTTGCTCAAGGGAATATTGCGGTGAAGAAGATTAGCACATTGGAGAATCCAGCCGATATGTTGACAAAGCCTCTTCCGTTTGTTAAGTTCAAGCACTGCTTGGACTTGATTAGCATTGCTTGCTGATTGGAGTGCCCTTAGAGGCTTGTGGAGAAGGTGGAGAGTTATCACTGATGTTTCATTTAAAGGGAATTTCGAGTCAAGGTGGAGATTTGTTAGATGTGACTCGAAATCAGAATCGCTTCGATTTTGGGTTTCTGGTTCGCCGATGGTTTCGCGGTGCGACAACAAATTTGGTAAAATTTTTTGAGAAAGGAAAATGGATATCCGCGGTGGAAGCGGAGGGTTTGGGTACGGATCCGATCCGATCCGCTAAGAAAAAAAAACCCTAATTTTTCTTTTTGTTTGCCCTAGAGAGATCGAGCGATTGTACGAAGAACAGAACTCTTGTATTCCCTCTTTTCCACATAGTAAAATCTCTCCTCTTTCGCCCGTGGTTTTTTCCCTGCAAAGGGTTTTCCACGTAAATCTGTGTGTTATTTTTCTGTCGTGCAATTTTGGTTTTACTTCTCTGTCGTGATCGCCAATTGATTTTGTTTAGTTTGTGCGCTCGTTGCTAACAATTACATATCATCCTGCAAGCAAAGCATGTATTAGTAGTTTTGGCTGTATCAGTAAAGCAGCTGGAAGTTTGAATATTTTCTGTTGCATTCTGGGCACTCTATGTTCTGACTGTACAGGATGTGTACCTTGAGGACACGGCCAAAGTTATCATCTCTTCCTTAAGGCTTGGCGGTGATCATCAGAGGTATACTCTACTGGAATTTGTTATTCAAGATCATTATCATCTCCATTTCAAGCTATTAATTTCACCTCAAATGTTTTTTTGGCAGCTGCTGTCTTTTCACTAATTCAAACTGATTCGCTTTCCAAGAAGATAGCCTTGCTGAGACTTTGAGCACTTCTGTTCTTGGTAAGAAGGATGATATTAATCTCAGTGGAGCAACCAGTGGTGTTAATAGCAGCAATGATGTTGTGGTGGTGAGATCAGTGGAGCAGGTCAAAAATGCGATCTCTCCGAGTGGGTGCTCTTTGAGCTGCTCTTGTCCCCAGGCAATTGATACAGCAAATGGACTCAGCGGGCGAACTGATGCGAGAAAGCCTCATATCAAAGATGATGATGTCAGCCTGTTCCAGTTTGATACAACTGAGAATGAAGACTTGTTTAGTGATCAACCGCTGCCTGAATGGGTTGGTTGGCATGAGCCCTCTGACATTCAGGTGTTAGAAGATGGTTCCAGTGATCTACTATCTAGTGAATCCGCACAAATTGAAGAGAGTAGGTTGCCTTGCTTATTTGAAGCGGATGCAGAGTTTGTGGGTGTGGATATGGAGGGAGTAGGAAGGCTTGCGGAGCAGGCTCTAGAAGAAGGCGTGGATATTGGAGGTATAAACAATGCCTTGAAGAAGAAAATTGTACTGACGATGCCAGAAATAGCGGCACCAGTTGAGGAAATTATGGATTTCAACAAGGCCCGTTGGTTTGTGGAGCCAGAGATGGGTATTGTTCAGGAGTAATTTCAATTCGTTAATGATAGTTATATTTTTGAGAGTAAGTATTGTACGCATGTAAAGTAGGAGTAAAATTGTTTTGGAGGTAACGCCTGGCAGCAGATGCAGTCTGTGTACGGTATCAAAATATAACTTTACCCTGTAGGGAATTGTTGGCTGTGAAATCTTTGATTGTTTTTCTTCTCCAGTGAAGGATCTTCATGTGTAATCCATGCTAGGCTCTTGACTGGGAGTCTTCGATCGTGGTCATTGTAGAATGACTATTAATAACGACAAGAACTGAAACGTTGGACGGCCAAGAAGTACTGCAGACTAGTATGTTACCAGAGTTGCATGACTCGATCTTAGCTGAGGAATAATGATAATTTCATTTATGCATTGCTTCTATTGGACTGAATATTCATGTATAACACAGCTCGAGCATAAAACTGCCCTTCTGCGCAGCATGAATGATATCCATGATCGACCTGCTGCAGCAAATATTTGAAAAAAAAAAAAATAACCAATCAATGATATTGTGTGTTTTAAGTATGAGGAGCAAATTATCCAAGTTGAAACTGCAGAGTCTTGCTATTGTCTAGTACAAATAATCTTTATATTTTTACCTTAATTAAACTTTTCATAATATTTTTTATATGGGGAATCACCGCGTTCCCCTTTACCCTCAGAAAAAGAATATATATATATATATATATATATATATATATATATATACGCCCGACATCAAAAACTTTTGGTTTTTGCATTTGTTCTCTTTGGAGCCATTCATCATGCATGCATATACTGGCCAATTGTTTTGCCTTTCCCTTTTTTTGGTTGGTGTACGTGTGTAAGTTGTCTACATGCTTTTTACGGCAAGAACCCCGTCCTTTTGGATGGAAAGGAAAAAAAAACAGAAAACAATGTTATGAGAGAATTGTTTCTCTTGTTTGGATCAAGATTTGAGAAAAGAAAATAAAAAAAATAACATATTATATGTTATAATAATTTACTTTTATTATAAAATTGTTATATGTTATAACAATTTTTTTTATATTATAAAATCTAGACAGAATATATTATATGCTATAATAATTTACTTTTATTATAAAATTGTTAATTGTACTATATTAATAATAGATATTATTTGTACTTAAATATTATAAAAATTATTTTAATTAAATTTAAGTTGAGGTAGAATTTGAAAAAGAAAATTATTTTTATAAAAATTTATTTTTTTCTAAATCATATTTTATAATAAATTATTTTTATCAAATTATATTTTATATCAAATTCAACTATCATTTTTTTCACTATTCTTTACTATTTTATAAAATTAACTAAACAAAGGTAATTTAAATTATCCAGTATTACAAACTAAATATTATTTTATTTTATTTCTAAAAAATAATAAATTATTATAGGAATAAAAAAATTTATCTATCTAAAATCTCCAAATGAGCAAGATTAACCAGACACTTATAATAATATAGGCATAAATATAATATTCTAATATTTAAAAGGTCAAGATTTATTTCAGTGGCTTATTAATTATTTTTAATACTAAAAATTTTAAATAATTTTTTACATTCTAGAATTATTGGGTGCAAGATGTATACTTTATAATAGTTAGTTCTTAATTTATCATTTTTTTTTTCATTATAAATAAATATTAAAAAGAAAATTTGTAAATTTTTAGTTGAAAAGATGTAAATCATTGATCTAATAAAAGTTTTAGGACGTAGAAATAGCATTTTCGTATTTCTAATTCGCAACCCGCGCGACCCGCGACCCGCACAACCTGTGCAGTGAAACTGGTGGCGTTCCGCGGTGCGGATTGCCGATCGCACCCCCCATCCCTTGTATTTTCTGATGGTAAATAAACAGTAAACGCGTGACGGGGTTCACGAGTCGCGACCCGAGCCTTCCCCGCTTCTTCTTCGAGGCCCAATCACGCACGGCGGTGGGGACTGGAACCATCCCCATCCCCATTTCCATCCCCTTCTCCTTCCCCAGCTTCCTCAGCTTCCCTAGTTCCCCTTGCTCCCCTTCCTTTCCACCTCGCCACCTTCGCCGTAACGGAACGGAACGCCTCTACGCCGCGCCCGCGCCCGATTCGTCCCCGACGGAGGGCGGCGGCCCTACTCCCTTCTTCTCCGCCTCGGCCTTCACCGCGTTTAGGGTTTCCTTGTCCCCGCCTGAACGGAAGGGTAAAGATCTTCGCCTATTCTCTAGATCCGACTAAAGTGCGTGCTCCTCCCAATCCTCCTCCTCCGTGAAAAATTCAATGTATATTCTAATTGCTTAGGGGATATAATTAAACGAGGTATGCCAATTTGTTCTAGTACTTGTAGACGTGATTGCGACGTGCCCTGGGCCAATGTAAAAGTTATTCTTTACGGAAGCGAGCAATATCGTGGGAGAAAGGATTTATTTCGCTGGCCTTGATTAGCTTGTGCTAAACTCTTCTTCATCTGCCAAATGGTGCTGCCCCTGCATGATTTGAGCCCCTTCTTCAAAATCTAATTTAGTTGAATTATGTCCGAATGCTCTGTTAAGAACTATCATTTTATTTACAACATATTTGTCATTTCAGTATGCGAACTGTCTTCTTGGTGTTCCGATCTGTTCTAGCATTTGACAGGTGTCTAAATTGCATGTTCGAGACTTAATTCAACACTATGACATGATTGTCGTCGCCGGCCTTTGTGCATTTATTTTCTTCTGCTTGGTTTTACTTTCCCCTTTTTTTACACCTTTCCTGTAGGCAATCAGAACTTGTGATTCTCCATCTATAGTGTCTTTCCAGTTAACCTAAAATATTACCAAAATGTTTAAATATTTTTGTTTAAACATGTCAACAAATAATAGACCTGCTGACTTTTGATTTTTCATAACAGGTTTGGTAGCTACATGCATTTTTGTTCGCAAGTTTTATGGCATTCAAGCCAATAGAACAAAGTTATGCCAGTGCTATCTCTCTCAGATGTTCAGTTAATTGGGGAGCAAAATCCTGGAGAAAAACCAGCAGAAGACATGCTGGAAGATCCCTCCTTGCTCCAAATAGAGTGCCCACAGCAAAGGACAATAGAGAAACTATCTCTCTCTTTATGTGATAGGAATCATATCTTGTTAGAGGTTGATTATGCTCAACCACTACCTAGTTATGATCTGTCGCGAGGTGGAAAATATGATAGACTAGAAGAGCTTAACAGTTCTCCTCAAGGGCATAAACATGAGATGTTAGATGAAAGTCAGGCTACTGAAACATCTCTTTCATATAGGGAGTTCTTACTGCCCGCTAAAGCAGATGAACATCCAAGTACTGACCATGAAGGAAAAGCTTCTTTTGAAAGTACCGAACCTCAACTGGATAGCTATGAAGCTCTGGTTTGTAACTTGAGGAAGGAACCTAATTTGCCTAATTTGCCTAAAGAGGAGGTCATGAATTTGCAGAAAGGGTCTGATCCACAGTGCAATGAATTGGGTAGTTGTAATCAACAGGAAATAGGAGAAAAAGAAGTTAACATACCATGCAAGTCGAATGACAATGGTATTTCTTATGCTCATGAGGAGGAAGGTTGTATGCATTCTGATACTTCAACTTCTGAAGGACAAAATGAAGACCGGTTGTGCACTCTACACGATCTATCTGATCTTGCGTGTAGAGCTGATCTTGACCAGGGCCCTTTTTTCCAACAAAAGAAGGACAAACTCATTTTGCCTAGAAATAGCACAGGCCCACTTTTTCAGAAAGTAAATTGCAATGTGGATAATAGCTATCGAGAAGGGGGAAATGTTGAACAAGATCGTGCTATTGCACTCTGGATAAAGGTATCTCTCTCATCCTGATTTAACTTCCCTGTTTTGGGGTGGAATTGTGTAGGGGTGGTGAAGTTTTGCTATTCTACTGCATGTCTGATGTCTGCTAGGTGCTAGTTCTTTTTTTTTTTTTTTTTTTTTAACTTGCTTTATAGTCTTTTCTGACTCGCTTCTGCTTCTTCCTGAGATTAGTGGAGAGGGAAGTGGCAAACAGGTATTCACTGTCCTAGAGCTGATTGCCCTTTGTCAACTTTGAAGGCAAAGCCCACCCATGGGAGAAAGAACTATATTTCAATCTTTTTTCCTCGTACTAGGACATATTCCTGGGTGGATATGGAACTTGTGCTTCCAATTGAGGAGTTACCACAACCTCTTGCTAATGGGAACCACCGTAAGTGGAGAAAACTGGTTAAGGATTTAACTTTTCCTCGACGCTATATTATGCAAAAGCTTGCTGTTGCTATGCTAAACATTAGTGACCAGCTACATACAGAGGTGTGGTGCTATTTTCTACAAATACTTTCATCCTCTTAACTGTCATATTTGTGATATATTTTCTTATTTTTATCTGCTAGGCTGTATTTGAGAATGCTCGGAAGGTCGCAACCTGGAAAGAATTTGCTTTGGAAGCTTCTCGTTGTAGAGGTTATACTGATCTTGGAAAGATGCTTATAAAACTTCAAAATGTAAATATGAGATTCTCATAGTCCTTTATAAGGCTTTTGTGGAACTTCTCACTGTTGCCATTTTGTGATTAATGCTTTTGCTTTTGGTTGCTGGCATTCACTACCTACGCATGATAGCAATCAAATTGTATATATTTGGGTGTATTCATCAGTTTTTGTGGTTATTTGAACCTGCATCGATCTGTTTAAACTTGAAATATTGGTAGGCATTAAAACAATGGTTGTCCATCTATCATAAATTGCTAGTTAGCTTGTAAATCATCTTCTATAATTTGATTCAAAGTAGAATTCTTGGTCTTCCAGTTGTCCCATTAATTAAAAATTCTTAAAAGTTGGTCTATCTATCATAAATTGCAAGTAAGCTCCTCCAATGATAACTTTGTAAAATTTTTCTCATGTGGCAAAATTCTTGTTTAAACACAAAGCTTCAGATTGTTAAACATTTTTATATAACTTGCAACTACAAAGTTGGGAATGTCATACATGTAGTGGAAGCTAAAACTAGTAATAAAAACAAAATTAATTACTCTGTGCCATATTATGTGCACTTTCATAATGTAGATGCTTGTATACTATGCATGAACTATCCAGCTATTTCAGCATCCTTTTTTTATCACTGTAATTGTACGTCACCAAACATGCAGTTAGTGGTTGAGCGAACCTCCAACAAAGTTTCAACAAAATTTATGCCTTGAACTTTTGTTATTGGTGTCTCACTATTTATTGCATTCCATGGGAATTAGTTATATTATGGGGAAGAAGATGCATCCGCAGTAGACTTTCTTTCTTCTTATTACTTGAGGTATTTAACTTACAGATGATACTTCCTGGCTATATAAGCTGTCATTGGTGGCAAGGTTCTTCCGAATCATGGGTTCAGAGGTGTCAGAATGCACAAAATGCTGAGTCCATTGAAATTCTTACCGAGGTAGTAATTTCCTTGTCTCTTTTGTTGATTGTGTTTGTCATATTAAAGCAACCTAGTCTCATCTCCTTGTTTTAAGTCGCATATTACTATATTTTATTGATATAGGCTTGGTAATATGTCTTTGTCATCTTGACATATAGGAGAACATATCAGGAGAACATATCACTAAATGCTAACAGACCTTTTGTTTCGACTCATTCTCGAATGTTCATATCTCATAGCTAATTTGTTGAGTACCTCCAAGTTATAAGAAGAAAGCTGAGTAAGGCAGCCTAAATTTGGATTGCAGCTTCAGCAAAATTTGTTCTTGTATAGAACTGTAATTTAATTTGAAATAAATTTTACTGTTTGTTTTACTTGCACCATGCCATTGTGCATTATGTTTCTTTTATGATCTTGGCTTGCTACAGTGATAGCTTGATCATATCAGATTACATCATGTTTTCTTGTTAAGCTAATCAGCTCTCAGAATTCTTTAGTTGATTTGGTTCTCTTTTTCTATGGTCAGGAATTCATGCAATCTATACTTTGGAAGAAGGTTGATGAGTTGTCGAATGCACCTGTGCAGTCTGAGTTTGGCTCCGAGTGGAAAACCTGGAAACATGAAATGATGAAATTGTACTTTACATCACATCCAACTCCTACTGGTACGGATGTAGAGAACATGTATAATGGTGATAATACTGTTGGTGTGGAACCATCTGTTAGTAGGAAACGTCCCAAGCTTGAAATCCGCAGGGCAGAATCTTCTGTGCCACAAGTGAGAGATTTCGCATTCAGGAATCCACCCCAGGTTAACAGTGTAGTTACTGTTTCTGGTAACTCCGACCTCAAGATTATTTCAGAATCTGTATTAAAATGCGAGCCTTGTAAAGTCAAAAAAACTGTTGGACCTTTTGGGGCAGCGGCGTCTCACAATATATGTGATCAACTTCATAAGGGTGGTTACCAAGAGAAAGGTGAAAATTTTGTTCCCACTCTTGAAATCAGTAGATCCACGGAGTCGGCAACTGGCGGGGTATTAGATGGTTCACAAGTTAGATCTGATAATATCCCGAAATATCGACAATGTTCAGCTTTTGTAGAGACTAAGGGAAGACAGTGCGGAAGGTGGGCAAATGATGGTGACATCTACTGTTGTGTCCATTTGAGTATGCATTCTGGTGAAAAGCTCAACCAGGAGGAAAGAATGCTTCCTGTTGAAGCCCCATGGTGTGAGGGTACGACTACTCATGGTAGAAAATGCAAACATCGAGCTCGCTATGGTTCTCAATTCTGCAAGAAACATTGTTCTCAAACAAGTCATGATTCAATGGTTGCTGGTAAAATTCTTAGTTCCTCAGAGAGCATGCTAAAGCGAGAAGACGATGAGAACAAAGCTGTGGAGAAATTTGCTAGCTCAAACTCCTTACTTACTCAAGACTTGGGTTTGTCGGGAAATTGCAAGGCTTCCACACAAGAGATCTTGATTCCAGTTGCGGTTGGGGAGACCTTAGATGAAAGAAATTGCTTAATGAAGAAATCTGAGCTACATAATGCTTTACCTGCTCCTGGGAAGATCAATGCTTTACCTGCTCCTGGGAAGACCATTTGCTTGGAATCACCACGCTGCATTGGGCATTGCCATGAGAAAAACAGTGAGGAATGCCAGGAGGATGCTAAACGGCACACTCTGTACTGTGAGAGGCACCTTCCTAAATTCCTCAAACGCGCCAGGAATGGCAAAAGCCGCCTTATTTCAAAAGATGTCTTTTTGAATCTACTGAAGAGTTGTTCCTCAAGAAAGCAAAAAATAAATCTACATCAAGCATGTGATTTCTTGTATTGGTTTATGAAAGGCAACCTTTCCCGCCAACAGTCCATCTCAAAGGGTGATGATATGGGCTGGTTACTAGCTGAAGCATCAAAAGATTTAGCTGTTGGGGAATTCTTGTTAAAGTTGGTTTCAGCTGAAAGAGAGAAACTTGCAAGAGTTTGGGGGTTTGGATCAGAGAAGTATAAGCATATGTCTTCTGTGGAAACCAAAGAAGTGCTGACTGTGGTGCACCAGGGAAGACGTGATCCTGTTTTTGTTCTGAAGTGCAAGATCTGTGCTCAGGAGTTTTTTGATGATCAGAGGCTTGGTCTGCACTGGACGGATGTCCACAAGAAGGAAGCCCGGTGGCTATTCAGAGGATATGCTTGTGCGGTCTGCTTGGACTCATTTACGAACAGAAAAGTTCTCGTGACTCATGTGCAAGAGAGGCATGGTGTGCAGTTCCTTCAACATTCAACACTCCTACGATGTATGTCTTGCAGTAGCCACTTTGTGAATCCTGAGCAGTTATGGCAGCATGTTCTTTCTTCCCATGCTATGGAGTTCAGGCTGTCTGAATTTTCTCAACAATCGCATTGTCAAGTTGTTCAATCAACCATGGAAACAAGCAATAAAAATTCTCATGTTGATCACATCTCTAAGAAGAATGACTCACAGAAGTACACCTGTAGATTCTGTGGGCTAAGATTTGATCTCTTACCGGATCTTGGCCGTCACCATCAAGTTGCTCACATGAGACCAGATTCCATCAGCCATTTTCCACCTAGGAGAGGGAATTATCAGTTCAATTGTAGTAACCATTACTATCCTAATTTCAAAAGAAAGTTTCGACCCTCGATGAGATTCAAGAAGTCAAGTAGTTTTGAAATCCAGAAGCATTTCAAGTCTTCTAAGTCGGTTTTACCCATGATCCCAAGACCGCAAAGTCAGACATCCGAAAAAGTAGGTCTGGGTAGACTATCCGAGTTTCATTGCTCAGATGTTGCCCAGACCTTGTTTTCCAAAATAAAAAAATCAAAGCCTCATCCAAGTAACCTTGAGATTGCGTCTATTGCTCGTTCTTGCTGCTGCAGGATGAGCCTTCACACCGCATTGGAGGTTAAATATGGGTTATTACCTGAGAACCTTTATTTAAGAGCAGCAAAGCTTTGTAGTGAACTTAATGTCCAAATAGAATGGCATCAAGAAGGATTTATTTGTCCTCAAGGATGTAAGCCTCCAAAGAAACAGCATATTTTGGATCCCTTGGAGCCTCTCCTAGATGGATATCTTGAAATTCAGTCTCACACGACGGATCCTCCAAGTGATGCAAGTTGTGAAGCAGATGAATACTACTATGTACTTGACTCAAAACATTTTAACTGGAAACCCAAGCAAGATGTTGTAGTTTTGTGTGCAGATGTAAGCTTCGGTAGAGAAAAGGTTCCAATTTCTTGTGTAGTTGATAATGACATAAAGGATTCTTTTGACATCCATTCTGATGCTATCCAGAATGGCTATTCTATGCCTTGGCAGTGCTTCAATTATGTCACTGAGCGATTGACTGAGCCATCTCTTGACCTTGAAACGAAGGTATCTTGCTGAAATCCATTTGTTTTAGCTATTTGTGACCATACATTTTATGCTTTATGGAGAAATTTCTCTTCTGAAGCCTTCATTATATTTCTTTTACGGGCAGTAGATTTATCACCAGATTTTAGTTGATCATAATGAGCATGTGACTTCCAAATATTTTGTGCAGAATTCTCAGTTGGGATGTGGCTGTTCACTTGCTCAGTGTCATCCCGAAAAGTGTGATCATGTTTACCTCTTTGACAATGATTATGAAAGTGCAGAGGATATCCATGGCCAACCGATGCGTGGAAGATTCGCATATGATGAGAGAGGCCGAATAATTTTGGAGGTAATATTTGTTATTGTCTAATTTTATATTTCAGAGGAAGTTTTCTGTACTATCCAAGTTTATTCCTTCGCCTATTTTCTATATCTTTGGAGGAAATACTTTGTATCCTGAAAAGTGTGATGAAAATGCAGACTTTTCTTACGCTTTGCACATATTGTTGCTTACAAACCTACTGAAGTCCAATGCACAGTGTATGTGCATTTCTTTGTCTTCAGATGAGGACCTGCTTGTGAGAAAGATCTGGTATATTGATTAGCTCTCCTAGTTGAATCTGTAAGGATGGGATTTGTTGTTAAGTGACAAGAAATTAAGCTTCTTATCTTCTCAATACATTCTATTCGATTCATGTGTTCTAGTTGCATGCTATCCCGATGTTTTCTTTTTCAGTACAACCTTAATCAGTGATTCAGAATACTATTGAGTTGTTCTATATTTAGCTTAGCTATGTCTTACAAGTATGACAAATATGTACCTTCTTCTGTTGTCTATCCTTTTCTTTTTTGCTTTTTAAATCAATTATATACTCATCTTATGTCAGTATCCAGGAGGGTTATATGGTATACGAGTGCAACTCCTCGTGCGAGTGTAATGCATACTGTCAGAATAGGGTGTTACAGAAGGGTGTTCAACTCAAGCTAGAAATCTTCAGAACTGAAAAGAAGGTAAATTCATTGAAGCAGCCCTTAAAAGAAATCAAGTCCCTCCAGTAATACTGTTATTTCTTCCAGGGTTGGGCAGTAAGAGCTGGAGAAACTATCTCACGCGGCACTTTTGTGTGTGAGTATATTGGAGAGATCTTGAATGATGATGAGACAATCAGAAGAAGAGAGAGGTTTCTATTTTGACAATGCTTATGAACCCATTTTCAAACTTCCACTTTGTTTCTTGTCGCGTAAGAGGCGTAATTTCTTGAATATTTCTAGATATGGCAATGAAGGATGCAGCTACTTGCATGAGATAGAAACTTACATTGATGGTACGAAAGGTGCAAGTGAAGGGGCCGTGTCGTACGCGATTGATGCCACATATTATGGAAATGTTTCACGCTTTATCAATCACAGGTACAGTGCCATCTACGCTACTCATACTCTTGGTATATTGTGATGCTTCTCAAGGATGTGATGATATTATGTAATGTTTGTTTATTTGATGGCAGCTGTTCGCCCAATCTTGTGAATTATCTAGTTCTGGTGGAGAGCATGGATTGCCAGCTTGCTCATATTGGTTTCTATGCAAGTCGGGATGTAAGGAACTCTGCCCTTTCTCTGATTTTCTTGTCTTGTTTGAGTTTTAAATATTGCTATAAAAATTCCGTGACCACCGGACATGTTTGTTTGATTTTTAGATCTCTATAGGTGAAGAGCTAGCTTATAACTACCGCTACAAGCTACTACCTGGAGATGGACACCCTTGTCATTGTGGAGCTCCAAACTGTCGGGGACGTCTATTTTAGATATTGATCCACAGGATGTTCAAAAACTTGGTAGGCTCATCATTTGGGCTTAGGTAGATGTTGGCCTTGTGATGGAGGGATTTGATTCTTTGCACATACCTGGTTCAGAGATTAAAGGGTGGACCTCGTTGTTGAGTTGGTCAAAGGGTTGTAGATGGGTGACATAGGAAATACCGCACAGGGATACCCAAGAATTTCTCATTGAATTTGATTACTGGTGTTATTCTTTTACAATGATTGTTCCCTGCAGCCTGCAATCAAGGCAAGGCTGGCTGCTTAAGAGGAATGGAAGAAGGTAAAACTTGGAACCACTTGCTAGGCGAAAAGCTTAAGTCCGCGACAGACTGCACTGTTTGTGAAATCAAGTATCTAATCAATTCAATTGTTTACACTTTTTTTTTTTTTTTTTCTGTAAGATGATTGTGCCTGGTAAGTTGGCAGTCAGAAGGTGAGCTGTCTCAGTTGATTTGTAGCTAAACTGTCTTTGTAACATTTATATATCAATTCTTTTCTTTTTTTTTTCCTTAAAAGGAAAATAGTGCCAAAGTTTTTGCAGGACCAGACTGATAATATATATATATATATATATAGAGAGAGAGAGAGAGAGAGAGAGAGAGAGAGAGAGAGTTTTCAGCTACTATATTTGTACAAGCATTTTAAGCAATTGGTATTTGTAAGCTGTCTAGTGTTAGATTTATTTTTTCGACTAATTTTATCTTTTATATTATTTTATTTTATCAATAACTTATTTAATTCAAGAGGTCACTATCCTTCTAATTATTGTTTTTTATTTAAGGATTAAAAATTCATGATATTTTTAAAAATATAGGTGCTTATATATATATATATATATATATATATATAGAGAGAGAGAGAGAGAGAGAGAGAGAGAGAGAGAGAGAGAGAGAGAGAGAGAGGGGGTTGATATACTATTAATAGTATTATCATTGCGCTAATAATTTTTTAGCTATTAAAGAATGTGCGGTTAGAATGATAGTGATTCTCTAGGATTTAGTGGTGTGTTGTATCCTAAAAATCTTAGAAGAATACTAAAATTTCAACCACATATTTTTCCATCCAAAAATTGAAAACTTAATAGCATCAATTTAGGTACTATTGATAGTATTTCAGCAGAATACTCTCTCTCTCTCTCTCTCTCTCTATATATATATATATATTGTTTATTTTTTTGGCAACTGAGAGAGCATAAGAATTATGAGGGGGGGGGGGTGGTGGTTATGTTTTAATTAGTGTGGCATGATTTCCCTCTCTCTGCCCAGCCTTCACTCGGGCGGGTGGTGTGGCTGAAGCGGTTGTTGAGGCGATCTGTCGTATGCGGAGGGGCCTAACCGGTACGTGTTATTTGAACTGAGGTTGGTTGGTTGGGTTTGGAGGTCCAGTCGATCTGGCCCGGGCAGTTGGTGAGATGTCCAAACTCCCTAGAAATTAGGCGAGGTTGCACCGGAGGAGTACTGCTAGTGCCTAGTGCAGTATACATATAATTTAATATAAGTTACATACATATTTTTTATTAGAAGGTAGTGTATTTTGTTCTGTTAGAAGAAATGTAAGAGAGAGCACGTAACGCCGAGTTTGGATTGTGATGGAAAGCTGTCGCACTGAGATCCTCATCGAAGAAGACAGCCAATTTCCAATTTCCTTCTGGCCTGTTAGCTAGGATTCCACTGAACCGCTAGTATAAAGATGGCGCGCGTTTTGCAGGTGGTCATATATATTCATTCAATTCATTCTTCGAGTGGAGGACGGGAAGGGGGAGTTTCAGTTGTATACGTAGCCAGTATTAATTGACTTTTCCAAAGCTCTAAATACTTGTTGACGAATGATCCTGCCCAGAACTTCCTCAAAAATTCAAAAAAAATTGGCCTAGTTTCACGACTCTCTACATCTGCTATCATGAGAATCCAATATTTTACCCAACTAGTTCGGCTGCCATTGTCCCCGTCCACCTCTTGCTCAGTTGGTTGTATTCCACCATTCACTTTGAAATGTAAAACATCTAAACTTAAAATTTAGAATATGAGAGTCGGACGGACTTCCAAGCTCTTAATTAACTAACAGTGCTAGGTACCGTCTGAAGCATATATATTCTGGCAGATCAATTTGATGTGTAGCGAACACCGGACTCCACGGCAACCACTTTTCAGCATGGGAACAAAAAGTAGGCAGTTAGCTAGTGTATGTATATGCTAGAGAACACTACTATGCATGGCTCTTCTAGAAAGTCTCTAGACATGTGTATATTATAGAGAGAAATTTGATTGGCTGGTATATATAAAACTTTTTCAAGTGCTGTATTTGTGTTTGACTTACATAGCAAAACTCATCATGGTAAATTAAGTTGTCCTTCCTTCCCTGAGGATCAATGCATTTTTCTGTGCTGGTACGGCTATTCGATCCCGAATAGAACCCTCAAATATGAAATGATAGGCTGTGTGTTGTTAATTAGAAGCGAGTAATAGCAATCCAACAAAAATTATAATTCTAAAACTCTACCATCCAAGGGCAGATCGGTCATTAAATTCTAAAGAACCTTTGAGTGAGTGATTGAGAGGTTGTAGGATTCCAATCGCTTTTGGGTGGTAGACTTGCATTTCTTTTTTACAGTAATTAAATTGAAATCTGTCAAAAGTGATCATCACAAACAAATGAAGGAAGACTAGCTAGGTGTTTATCTATAAAATTCGATCAAGATCAGTGCATGTGAGCTGCTTGATTATTATGTCAAAACCTGCTTGCTGTGAAGAGTAAAAGGGAGGGGGGTGGAGTCGGTGGGGCAGACATGAAACAAGGTACGTACGTAACCCCGGCTCCCACAGAAACATGTCACATGGTCAGAGGGCATCAGGACATGTCTTGCCTCCTCCCTTTTTCTCTCTCCTATCATCGTCAATTAAAACAAATTAATTAAAGATAACTTCCTCTCGTTACCCCTCATTAATATACGAAGGTGATATTAATCTATACATATACACATGCAATTAAAGATGACTCTGCTTTAAAGCACTTTTAACTGAGAATCCGGAGGAACGGAACGGAACGGAACGGAAAACCCCGCCGTTATCCGATCCCGTTGGGCCTAGTCAAAGTTATAATTTTACGCACCGACGATGCACCACCTTCTGGTAGTGCCGGTTCGCAAGAGTAGTCCACCGGTTGCATCCGGTCACCCTGTCGGCACTGCTCGTGTCGGTCACCGACGCTCCGAACGTCACCTGAACCACCATCCGCGCGCGACCCCACTTAATTATACGTAGATCCATTAATTAATTAAAAATTATTACCATTACTTGTTATTAATTATCGCTCTAACCGGTTACGCTAGCTACAGGATACCTCTAATTTTTTATTAATTACTTTCCCGGGCATATCATCGGCATTACAATTAAATTTTCACTCCCTGCCCGCACTCTCAGTACTGTGAGTTCTATTTGTGTCTAATAATATATCAGTATATTATGATATGTATTTTTTTTTATTATTATTATTTACTTTTTTTGACGGTAAAAAAAATTGAAAAATTCGCTAGTATTTTTAGATGGATTGAATGTAAGACTTGGGTTAAAATAAATTTTGAACATATATACAACTAACATTTCTCCAGTTTTTCAAGAAATACTTTGTATATCCATAGTATACGTAGCATTCTATCTATATATGTGGGAAATTTGAGATTTCGGTATTAATTAATACCATCTGTCTCTACAGCACAAATTAATCTGTTGGGGACGGACGGGTAATCCAATCTGATGTAGAGACTGCATTCTGGGGACCCCCTAGCAGAGCCTTGGTTGGCTTGTAGTTCGGAAAAAACCTACAGGCCGTCGGATTCAAATCTGGCAGCAGGTCAGTAACGAGAGCTAGTAGGAGATCAGTGGTGCGTCTCCATCACTAAAAATGTTCAATCACCATCGTTTAGGACGCAGAACGCGAAGCCAACACCTACCTCTCCTCTAAGGGCGCGCCTAATTAATTAACCCTCCGGTATATATAAGTGTACACTCTATAAGGGGTGTATATCCTACATCCCATTCCATTCTGAAGTGGGGTAAATTTTATCCGTCACTCGATGTGACGGATGGAGTAAATACCCATTCCAGAATGGAGTGAGGTTTAAGATGTACACTCCTTATGGAGTGTACATCTAGCATCACTCATAAACCCTCAGCTCAGACACTTGACGGACGGCCCTGATTTCTAGGCTTCGTGAATGGGCGATCAATTTGACATGTAATTTAATTGAAAATTCTCAACTTACAAGTTAAATTAAGAAACTAAAGTTTATTAGAATTTTAGTTAATTAATTGTTTAAATTTGTCATGTTCGGTGACTTATCACGTAATTGGAGGAAAACATACATGTATTTAAATAATAATAATAATAATAATTGTACACGATGTTTAATGCTTGGACAGGGCTCTCCAATCCACATATAGCGTAAAGTTCCGAATGACAATTGATCCGTAATTTAGCTAAATTTATGAGAATTTAAAAGTTAGGTGATAAGTATGACTTAACTTGTTGAAGAATGGGGTAAATTTTTGAAAATAATTAATGATCAATCGGGGAAGAGATTAATTACTATTTATTTGCTAGTTTTAAGCTTTTAAAGTCTATATAATAATAATATAAGGATTAATATTCCGGCTAAAATTCAGCATTTTTTTTCAACCCAATATTTTTCTCCTCTATAACTAACAGAAATTTGATTATTGTTGGATCGAAAAGAGAGAATCTTACGGCCATAGATTCAAACCATTTTTCATCCTGGAATTCCAAGTCGTGATAAAGAAGACACGTGGGGGGCATCCATTGGAAAGCAGAGGCGGGAGATCACGTGCCCGAACCGCGTTGCTCGCCTGTAAACAAGCTGGCTCGGCGTGGGGGCACATGATCCGTGGGACCCGCCGCGGCCCACGGGGGACGAGGTGGAACCGTGCATGGAATTAACATTCCACTCAAAGCTCTCCCTCGTTCGCGTTAGGATTACGACACATGTCTCGAGAGTTTTTTTTTTTCTTTCTTTCTTCGGCTATTTTTGTTTTTTTGGAGAAATATCGGACTTGGCTTTGTGCGTACCGTACGTGCATGCACGTCTTACCTTTTCTCGGAGAATTTTTCTTTTCTTTTTTTTTTTTTTTTTTTTTTTTTTTGCCTTACTCGTCGTCCGGCCCCGCCATTCTCGCCGCAAATCCCTTCCTCATCTCCGACGCCCGTTTGTCGCCGAAGACTGCTCGCACGGCATGCTCATGATCCGCCCTGCGATGTCGGACAGGCATTAATCGACAGAAGATTATGACAAGATCATGATCGAAATTGATAGAAATGATGATGATCGATCGATTTATATCTTATATCTAAATTTTTAAAATGCTAATTTTTACTCACTAACCATAATAATAATAATAATAATAATAATAATTTTAATACTAAAATTTTATAAAAAATAAAAAAAAAATGCAAATTCTTTAATTAAAAAACTTAAACATACAATACAATAATATTATTTGGCGTTCGGCCGGAGAGGCTGCTGCATGCGATGTGACGTCGCAACCGCGTGCCCCTGTACGTGGTTGGATTAATTATAAAGACCGAAATGCCCTCAAACTGTGTCCCAGTTATTCTACTTCCTTGTCCGCATGTGCAAGGGCAATAGGGACAACGAAGTGGGAATTAAGCGGTAACGACGGGGCCCCCTCCACTGTTAACGGAAAATAATAAGAGAACGTGAGAAACTGTCTCAAATAAATCTCAGCGGTAGCGAAACAGGCGAAAGTGAGCTTGCAACCACGTGGTCTTTAATTAATTAATTAATTAATTAATTAATTAATTAATTTGTAGCCTAGATAATTACTTAAACATCCACACGTCGCTTAATGTTAACATGTCTAGCAATCAGCACTATTGCATTTGCGTACTGTAGCTAGCTTGCTTTTTATATATACTGTTGGTGTAAATACACAAAATAGAGGTTAGACTACAAAATATATATGAAAAGTATCAACGAGTCGATCAAGCCGAGGTACGGATATCTCGCTCTCTTTAAGGAGATTCAAGCCCTCTGCGGTAGGCAAAGCCTTCGAACCGATGCAGCAGAACATTGACTTGTCCCCTCCAGGATACAACGGCTCGACCCTCGTCGTGTGGCTTCACCAACTCTGCACAAATAGATGAGCCCAAAGCTCCACAAAAAAGAACACCTTTCTTTGACCACTTTCTCTCTCAAGTAGTATAGTTTTTTTAATCTTTTTTTGATCTTTTTTATTTTTTATTTTTTTTGTGTGTGTCTAAAGAGAGTGAAATAGCTCTCTATTTATAGGTTTTACAAACCTATATGTTACGAGTGAATTTACTATTATTCATAGGTTATAGGTTTCAAAGCATTAGTAAAGGAGTTATAACTCCACTAATTACATATGTATAGGTTAGATGAAATTAATAATACAATTAATAATAAAATGTTACAACATATACCAGCGGAGATCAGGGAACAAGATTTATATATTGGGCCCGCTAATTAGTTTATATATAGTGTGTAATAACATACCCCATGTCATATTTTATATTAAAATATTTAAGTAATTACTGTTTAATTCAAGTTGGATAGTCGTAAAAGATGATAAGTGGAATAGTAAAATTATTGTACAATATCCTTGGTGATAGAAATACTAGATTTTTAAATTATAATTTATTTTTTATTTTATACTTAGAAAAATTAATTATTAGTAATTTATTAATAAAAATATATTAATTTTTAACAACCTTTCAACCCAGATGAATTGATAAACACTAAAAATACTTTCATCCGAGATCTAAAATATATAATATTTTAAAATATTTAAAATCTTGAATCAACCTGTTTCTTAATTTAATGTTAGGGGGAGAGAAAATTTAAATCAAGCATGTGTATATGTTTGGAATAATAAAATTAATAGTATATATATATAGAGAGAGAGAGAGAGAGAGAGAGTAGAGTTTATATAGTTTTAAAAGTATAAATCTAATTATACTTATAAATTTTTTACTATTAAATTTGTATTAAGATATATACTATTATATTTTTTCTTTCTCTTTTTTTTATTTGACTTTACAATAGCACAAATTTTAATACAAATTTAATGATAATAAAATTATAAATATAATTAAGTTTGTATTTTTAAAAATATATAAGTTGTACTTTCTTTCTCTCTCTTTCTCTCTTTCTTTCTATCTATCTCTCTCTCTCTCTCTCTCTCTCTCTCTCTCTCTATATATATATATATATATATATATATATATATAATAAACTAGCTAGTTAATAATTAATAATTAGGTTTTTTCTTCTTTTGCACTGAGAATTAATTAATTAGCATGCACGTACTGATGCCTGGGACTGAACGAAACAGCTGCAACTGCACATGTGACTGTCCGTATAAGTAAAAATTATTGGGTACGTAGGTGGCCCATGTTACTCTCTCCTTCGCGGAATACCTACGGCTTGGGGCCTGCACGTGTATAGCGTACGGTTCCCGGCCCTTGCGCTCGCACCCTGAACCAATAATCATGCATATATATCGTGCATGCTCGCAATCAGATCAGGGCCAATCCTCTAGCTATGAGCCCCTTCTTGCAATCAAAACTAACAGAGTCGACCGCAAACCAACTGCCGCGACCTGATCAAACAAATTGAACTAATTGCATGAGCTACATGATAATGGTAGATCAGGATGATATGGGCTGCGGGCTGCAAATGCAAAGCAGCCTGCTTGCTACGAACACGCAGGGCGCGTCAATATTGCGAGTGTCGGTGCTGTCTGTACCTATGGCTATAAGTGCAAAATATGCGCAGCCTGCTTATTAAAATGTTTTCCTTTTCATCAAAAAACGAAAGAAGAAGGAGAAGAAGAAGTTATTAAAATGATTTACTAGCCTGCTGCTAGCAAGTAATTAGGGGATCGATCAACAACAAATCAATTATCCGGTAAGAGCAAGGGTATCCTATCAGTTGCCATATAGAAAGAATCAGATCCGTCCAGCACGGTGACCCGATCTCATAAATCATCGCAGTTCGCATCGCCAAGAATGGTTTGACCCATCTCGTGAATTGTCGTTACTTCCTATTCAATATATCTTAAATTGTTAGAGAAAATTTGTTATCATAGAAAGATTTAAAATGAAAAATGTTGGAGATCACACTCTGTATCTTCTGACATATACATCAAGCCACGGCATGCTTCAGAGGAAGAAGTTTGCTTTCATTTGAGAATATATGTGGATTAATTTAGAATCATTTTTGTCAGATCGTTGGCGCTAACCATTTATCCTAAAAATTCGAACTGTTAAAAATACACAACCAATTCACTGAAAGCGTACAGACATAGCGCCCAGGGGTCTCGACCGGACTCAACCCATCTAAACTTTAGGCCTATTGTTGGGCCTTTTGCCGTTAGGTCTATTGTAGACCGCAGCTCCACTCAACTTATTGAGCTTATCCAACTCAACTTATTAATTTTTTAAACCTAGCGTCACGAGGCAGAAAGTTAAATTTATTTTAATCTATAAATAAATAGTCAATAATTCTTTTCCAGATGACCCACTTTTCGAGTAAAGCCACTTCTTCACTCATTTTCTAAGTAGAGGTCATTCTGCATGTGGTTATATTTTCTTATATGTGACAGCATGATGATTGCATTTCAAGTAAGTTATTTTTGATTTGACCATTAATTATTTCACAGAAAAGAAAAAAAAAAATCCTCGCGGGATTAAACTCACAATTAATCTATCCCCAATTTCATAAACAGGGTTGTTAGCATGTTACGTTATACTAACTCTGCTATCCACATATATATGACTGCGTAAGAATTGCATCATTTTGGATTCAGATAAAATCAATAAATTTAACATATTCAAACTTTTATTTACACGCTAGTTAGGAGTAACAGTGCTAAAAGAATTTTTAACCATCGATCTCTTACTCAAAAAGAAGAGATTTTTTAATCATCACAGCTCAGCAGGTACGCTTTCCTTGGCATGAAAAATTAAAGAGAAATTAGAAGTCACCGCAATTGTATTACGCCAGTCAACTCCTAAACAATTCGTGCTAGATCAGTAACAGCATTCCGGTGCAATTAAACTAGTCCGCTTAATTTGCTTCACGTTGCATTGGTTGTGCTCCTCCGATGCATACACTGTTTTAATTTTAGATTCGTAAATCGACCGTCTATAACGTAACTGGCAAAAAATTTAATAATTAATAGTTGAAATCTCAAATTCAAAATCTAATTATTTTATATTTCTGATTAAATTTATTATAAAAATAAATAAAAAGTGGATTACATGCATGCGACCTTTCTTTTTTTAAAAAAAAATTTAGGTTCATAATTCGTGCACAATATATAAAGTTTAGTTTACAAGCTAGTTTATGTGTGCTGAAGCATCCCTGTACGCTAGGTTAAAGTTATTAGCTAGACACTCTTACCGAGAGAATTAAATATATTTAATTAGTTAATAGAAAAGATGCGCCAAGTGCACCCTCAAAGTGCTAGCAAGTTCCCATCCAAAATCCAAATTCATTTGCTCCCTAATATAAATTATAAGAATAGGACCTCGATTCTATTTCGGTAGGTTCGCACGTCATTTAAGTACATATATTTATACCACCAATTGTATAGTCAGAGACGCTTCATGTACATCTCAACCGATGATCAGTAATTATTAGATGACAATACCCCGCGGAGCGACGGAGGTATTGATGCTGTTTTTGGCCGTAGCGTGCATGGAATTGATACTGGCGTTCAAACTTGTACTTTGTTTGGGTTAACTCTGAAATGACTGCCTAGTTTTCAGAAAAAAAAAAAAAAAAAAAAAAAAACTTAATGTTACAAACTAATTTTTTAAATTATTTTAATTCATATATTTTTCATGAGAATAAATTTTAATTTAAATTTTTTAAAATAACTAATAGCATATTCAAATTACAATTTGTAACGACTAGATAAATAGATGTCTCCGTAATGACTTTGATAAGTTTTTACATTTATTTACTTTTTCATCAAAATTTGTAGACTCGATCAAATATAGACTGCAACATGTATGTGTAACGACTAGATAAATAGATGTCTCCGTAATGACTTTTATAAGTTTTTACATTTATTTACTTTTTCATCAAAATTTGTAGACTCGATCAAATATAGACTGCAACATGTATGTGTCAGAAGTTTAGGAAAATGAATAATAATATTTTTAATCTAAAAATTTGATTTATTTTCAGGGGCATATATCTGCGTGTAAATTAGACTTAATCATCTTCTAATTAACAAGTCACGTCGGGAGGGACCATAATGTATCCACCGTTGTTTTACGTTTTCTTGTCCGTTAAAAAAAACATAATATTTACGTATATTATATTTATTTATTTATTTATTTATTTATTTAGGGTGGAGGTTGAGGTTTTTTCTTGTGACCGCAGCCACCTCTAGAGAAATGATGAGGCTGAGCGAAAAAAATAAAAAGATCTGAGGTGGGGTGCGGTGCGGGCCCCTCCCTCCCTCGGCAAGCGCAGGGTCCCATCCATCCCCCCTCTCTCTCTCTCTCTCTCTTCTCTTTCTCAGACATATATACACGCTAATTACTATTATTATCTTTAAATAATTAGTTAGTTTTAGGCCGGGCCCACCCTTTAATTAACTTAATTAAGTTAGTAGAGAAAGAGAGAAGGTGGGAAAAGGAGGGCGGGGGGAGGAAGAAAGAGAAGACTTCAACGTCACGACAGTGAGGATTCGGGAAGACAGCTAGCAATGAGAGAGGAAGGCTCACCTACCGTGGCGTTGCCTTCGCATCTGCACAAATAGCTGGGCGCGAGTGGAACACCACCACCACCACCATCACCACCGCATTACTCCTTTTACCCAGCCCCCATCCCAATATCCCATATTCATCCATCCATCCATCCACCACTACAGCAATATTACACGCACGTCACATTATAACATTACATTATAACCCCCACTCTCTCTCTCTCTCTCTCTCTCTCTCTCTCTCTCCTCCCGTTGCTCATTCTCAATTTAGACTTGTTCGCCCTTCTCACGTTCCCCCCGCTACCCCATATTTTATCTCTCTCTCTCTCTGTATAGATTTCTCCAAGTACCTTATTAGGCCTTTCCCATTTCCTCACCTTCGCCCATTCTCCCACCTTCTACCTTATTTACTTACCTTCTCCCTCCGACCCCCACTCTCCAACGGTTTAAAGCCAGCTAGCGCCACAAAGCACTCGATTTGGGCTACCCTGGGTTAAGGAGGAGCTGGGACTAATAGAGAGACCTGTTAGATCAGAATAGAATAGAATAGAATAGAATAGAATAGAATAAAATAAGATAAGAATAGAATAGCGCAGCTGCTGCAGGGGCTATCATTATTCATCACAGGCATTACACACAGAGTTGAATTGAATCGAGTTGAGTTGAGGAGTTTTTCGAACTGGGCTTCCCTCCCCCGGCGTCTCTCTTTCATCTATATATTTTTTCTTCTTCTAAATTGGCGCCGCTCAATTATTGCAAAGGGAGTTCGTCGAAACGTAGCCGCAGCGAGCGGTTTCTTCTTTACAATTTGGCCAACACCATTCATTAATTAAGCCGGCCGCCTTCACTAATTTTTATCGCGTCCTGAATTGGGAAAATCGCAAGGTTGTTCTATCCATTGCCTCCGCCATAGCTCCCAACTACCGAGACACTCGCAGCCTCCGACTGCAAAAACGCACAGGTATTATTCCTGTTTTCAAGCTGCTTTTATAGCTTTCGCTTCCTTTAAAAAAAATAAAAATAAAATCGGAATGGACTCTCTTCATCAGTCCGGCTTTTTTTTTTTTTTTTTTTTTCTTCGCTGCCTTAATTTTCCAACCTTCCATTTCTTCCTCGCTGTTTTTCTTTTAGTTTTTGGAAGCTTGGCTTCAAAATTTGCTTCTCAAAATTAATTAGTGTGGTGGTTTTGAATTTTTATTTCGATTTTCTTTCTTTTCCTGAAAGAGTTTCGTTATACGTACGCATTGTCCGAAGATATAAGCAGGCACCTCTTGGAAGCAGATAGAGAGAAGCTATATAATGGGTGGACGGTAAATCTTTTCATCTGCCAAAAAAAAAAAAAAAAAAAAAAAAAAAAAAAAAAAAAATGCAGCCTAACTGGAAGACCGAATTCCGCTGCTGAGGACCGCAAAATGAGGAATTCTCAAGTACAGGCGTACGGCCTGGCTCAAGATGCCGTAAATACTTTCATGGAGGAGAGATGCTTTGGGTAGTCAGAGAGTTCTCCGGAGGGTGTGCTTTGCGGCTAATGAGTTGAATTTTAAAATAAAAAATCAAATTTCAGAAATTTTACTATTACCATTGTGTAATCGGTGTTAGGAGAGAGTCCCTTTATTAGTGTAGGCCGATTTGGAATAGACCCCTCAACTTTACTTTATTGAGTTATTATTAATTTTTTTAATTAATTTAAGTTATACTAGTAAATTGATATGAAAATTTTGTTAAATTTAATTATTTTAATTTAATTTATAAATAATTTAATTTTCAAAATGGCCGCAGTTTTCATTTTCGTTGTATAGTTAAATGAGTCCTGCGCTGCACTGCACCGCAGGATATATACCTTGTCAGGCGCTCACAGCATTGGCGATGGAGCGCCCCCGGAGTGATCTAATTAACTCGCCAATCCATTAGTTATCCGTAGGATCCCATTTGTGAGGAATGCAAAGCGTTTCTTTCTCTAATTTCCCGCTAGCTAGTAATTTTGGCGAAGAAATTTTACATACACAAGTTGTGATGTGCACGGCTCAAATTGGATGGAACCACCGCCACCAACTCGATCGTTGCCGCGAACTAAAACGTCTCTAGTTTGTTTACCTGTTATATATAAACAATCGAGGAAGTCTCTTTGTAGCTAAAGCACAAAAAAGAGTACTGACAGTAGTAGCAGAGGAACGGGTAGGAAGAACATTTTCTATAAAAATATTATAGGTTTTTGTTGTGATAATTATAAGCTTCCAAGCATTAGTTGGCCCTCTTTGAACTTCAATTGACTGATCTGACTTTCAGGTTAACAAGGTAACGAGCACAAGGAAGTCTTCTTATCTACGCCGGCGGCAAGAAACTAGCATGGAAGATATGATGGCCGAGATTTCATTGGACGCAACATGCGGTGATTTGTTTGATCACATTGACGACCTGCTGGAGTTCCCCAGCGAGGATGATGTATTGCTCGAGATGGACCAGCCCGCCCGCAATAGCCACTGTATTGTTTCGCCGTCTGTGCTCGAACCATTGCTTCCTCTTCCTCTTCCTCTTCAAAACCACACACTCCTTGGAGGGGAATCCGGCGATAAGTCGGACCACCACAACTGTGGCGCCGGTACTGAGTCAAATTCGGAGGAAGAAAACCTTGTCGGGGTAAGTGTCCCAGCCAACAAGCTGCCAATTTTGTTTTAATCTGTACCAGAAACTGTGTGAATTTATAGCGCGGACCAAGTTGATCATCACGACCTAGAAAATTAATTAATGGCTCAAATGCTTTTAAATTTTGAAGCCTGCAACATAAACCTTCCAATGCAATTCATCCCTCTCTCATTTATATCCTCCCGTGGGTCAGCAAACTCTTTGATCATTGGCTACTGCTCCTGCATAAAAGATGGACGGACGGCTCTGATCGATGGAGCCGTACTGAAAAATACGTACATAGCCTAGAAGCCACGAAGAATTTTATTTTGGAGAAAAATCAACCAGGGACAAAATTTTATGGTCAGCCACTTGTGCACGCAAATCTGACCACTTAACACTCCGTATCTCGTGCCGCAGAAGATCCGCAACAAGCTGAAATGTGATTGGAAGCATACTTTTGCCTAATTAGATGACCCGTTCAACCGAACGGGGCCCGCAAGACTGTGAAAGGAGTTTCCTCCAATGAGGCGACCGAGTGCGGCGTTGAGTTACTCCGCACAATGAAAACGAGAGCTAAAATATGGACTGGGCCTTTTGTTGGAGTTTCCACAACAATTCATTTACAGTGGTTCAGCGGGCTTTGACACATGCAATTGTGCGTTGAGTGTTAGAATACTCCTCCTCCGCTGGTTGACCGATGCATTTCACAGTATCGATGTAGTTTTCCCATCAGGTTCCGGTCTACGGTTCACGTGGTAGAACCAGTCCAAGCAACATTCTCGTTCCTTTAAATACGATACGAAAGAATATTTTACTGTAGCACTGATTTGTTTGGGCTGAAATGATCGGTGGTGGGGGTAAATTAGGCGGTGGGTGTCGGCGGAGGCTTTAACAGTAAGATCTCAGGCATATATTGATATTATTCGATTAAAATTCTATCTTGATTACTAAGGAAGCTCATAACGTGGACCCATCCTTGGGGCCTACATGTGAAAGTGATTTTAACTTTCATAGAATTCATCACTTAATTAACAATTATTTTACCATGCGTGTTAGTTGCTGAATGCCCTTGGATTCGGCGCGTGTTTTCTTTCAGATCTGTTCTTCTTTTACTGCAGTGTGCTAACTTGTGATTTTCATCTAATCTAAATTTGCAGGACCTGGACGTTGCACAGCTGGAATGGTTATCTAATTTCTTCGACGAGACAACCGACTCCTTCTCGCTGGACCTTCCCAACTTCAGTTCCAAAGCAGCCAACAACATTGATAGTAATACCGCCAATGCCGAGACCGCAGCGAACGAAGCAGACTGCTTCTTTCGCACATCCAGTCCGGTCTCAGTCCTCGAGCACGGCAACAGCCTTAATGGTGGCAGCGGGGGAGGCGGCTCTGCTTCCTCTTACTCGTCCTCGTCGTCCTCCTCCAACTCTTCCTCTGGAAGCGGAAGCGGAAGCGGAAGCAGAAGCAGAAGCAGCAGCAGTGGCAGCAGCGCGAGGGCTCCCGAACCGGTGCTGGTGATTCCTGCCCGTGCGCGCAGCAAGCGCCCCCGCCCGGCCGCCTTCTCCGGCCGCCCCCACGTCACCATACCTTTCCTGGCGCCTCCCTCCGATGCCTCCTGCAACAGAGAGGGCATCGCCGAGTCCACCGCCCCTCCCCCTCCTCCCCACATGAAGAAGAAAAAGAAGATCAAGAAGGCGGGCTCCTCCCTCACCGATGCAGGAGCAGCAGGAGCAGCAGCAGCAGCAGCAGCAGTAGCAGCAGAAGAGGGCTACCACCACCACCACCACCACCAGCAGCAGCAGCAGCAGCAGCAGGCTCCCGCCCCGGTAAGGAAGTGCATGCACTGCGAGATACAGAAGACGCCGCAATGGAGGGCGGGGCCCATGGGCCCCAAGACCCTCTGCAATGCTTGCGGCGTGCGCTACAAGTCCGGGCGCCTTTTCCCTGAGTACCGCCCTGCAGCCAGCCCCACCTTCGTCCCTGCAGTCCACTCCAACTCTCATAAGAAGGTCGTTGAGATGCGCCTCAAGGCTAAGACCACCGGAGGTGGTGCGCTGCCGTCCTCGGATCTGGGCCGCGACTTGCTCGACTACATCCGCAGGCGGGAATGAACAAGATAGATGATCGCCGGGCGGCGCTAGATCCATCACGTTAATTCCCTACTACAGCATAAACCATTTTTTTTTCCTCCCCTTCTTTTAGTTAGTCGGTCATATTAATTGCTTCATATGTTTGGTTCCTTCTTTCATTTGTTTTGTTTATTATGTGTCCCCTAAATTTTGTACAGAGGAGGGTTGATCACGAGGAAGATGGGAGAAGTAGAAGAGATTGGGATAGGCGAACAGCTACAAACTAGTTAATTAGTTGATATTTGATTATGAGTACTGAAACAGAGGAAGAGATGAGAATGAGGAGTAGAGTTGAAATCTTTGTAGTTAGAAGAACAGGGAGAGGGGATGAGCGGAGTTAGAAGGGGAGCCTATTAGAAAAGAAAGGTGTAGTTTGATATTTGGAGATTGGTGTATTGTATTCTTTTTGCAGTTGATTGATTAATTTCGAGGTATTCTATCCAGTGTTGCTTGCTCGTATCCCATTTGAAATCTTATTTGCTTTCTATTTTCATTCTCTAATAATAATAAGTAATGCAATAAACGTGAAAGAGTACTACTGCAAAAGCATATCTGGCCCAGACGGCCCCACTATTACGATCACACAGCAGGTTGGGCCTCTGTTCCTGCCCTTTTACTTGTTAAGACAAATCGTTGTAGTTTGAAATTTTGACGAGGGCCGGTAAAGGCAGAAAACTTAAAAGAAGATTGGACCCTAAACCTGGCCTTGTTCAGCCCAAAGAGAACCTATTTCAATCTTAACACCAACCAGCGAATGCCTCTCCCATCCTCATCCTGTGCTAACAGAATATTTCAATGAACTCTAAAAATGTTTGGTTGGATTTACCTGCCGAAAAAGTTATGAACGTAGTTAAATGCATAATTCGGATTCAATACGAAGATAATAAAAATAAAATATATATTATAAGTTTTAATTATTTTAAAAAATTTAGATGAATTCCTCAATCATTCAGACACATATACGAAAATTATACGCTTTTCAACTATTAAATTATTATTATTTGTTTAGATTTATAATATTAATATTATAATTTTTAAAAATAATTTAAACACTCTATTTAAAAAATATATATATCCATTCAGAAAATAAAAAAATAAAAAATAAAAACATAATTCTAAAAGACTCCTTACAAAACCAAAAAAAAAAAAAAAAAAAAAAAAAGGCAATGATTAAAAGATAAAAAAAAATTTAATTAAGAGTAAATATTAATTTCTTTCACAGGCCCATCAAAACTATAAATTAATATAAATTTAGAAAATCATAAATTTACAAAACCACAAGTCACAAACGGGTGGTGGCGAGGAAGATGACGAATGACGAGCGGCACGCGGCCCGGGAGGGGTTCCGACGGCGAGCGGCGAGTGGCGAGTGGCGAGTGGCGAGTGGCCTGGGAGGGTTCTGATCCGATGGCGATTTGGCGAGCGCACGCGGCCCGGCCGGGGTGGGAGGAGGCGGCCGTGAGAGGGCGTGAGAGAAGAGAAGGTGGGGGTGGGGTGGGGTGGGGTGCTGTGGGTGAGCCTGTGATGAATATTTATTTATTTATTTTTTTTTTTGAAAGAGGAAATTGTCTTTTTTTTCTTTAGTGCAAGAAGAGGCTGAGCTACTGAGGGCTCGTGTCCTACTTTTGGAAATGAAATCCAAAGGAGATAAAGATAAGTGCCCATTTTTTTTTTTTTTTTTTTTTTATTCGCGAATAATGTTATTTTTGGCTGAAAAATTTATGAATTAATTTGTATGCAACGTTTAATTTGTATTCTCAATAATTTTTAAATAATTCACGAATTTACTAGCGAAGATACAATTATTTGATATCATCTAAAATTTTGTTTGAAAATGCATATTGGGTATCAGAAAATAGGTTTTTCAGCGTTTGATTATTATTTCTTTATTCTTTATTGATCCGTCGCCCGCTGTCCCGCGTCTCGGCGATATTTTGACTCTTTCTTTATCGATTGATGTATGAGAGCGGAAACAGAGCAGTAGTATCTCTCTTTCCCTCGGTGGTTGAGCGGGGTGAAGGGAAATAAAAGAAAATTCCTGTCGCGGCTACCAATGAGGCTGTTTGTGAGTTATGGTGGTGTCGAGGCCCTTTTTGTTCGCCGGATCCCTGCAGCTGCTTATGAGCACGAGATGGCCTCCCCCTCAATTCCGAGGCCGTCTCCTCGACCTTCCCTTCTTCTAGTCCGTTCTGCCGCTCCGGATGCGCTTAAGGGTTTTCCTCCCCAGTTGGATTGAAACGACAGGAGTTTTCAGATGAGGTCTCACCTGCTACTTCTCCTCTTCCCTTTCGCCTAACTTTATTTAGCCTCGTCGCTCGCTCAACTTGGTGTCTCAGATCTCGTTATCTAGCTCTCCCTTGGGGTTTTGGGGTTGCTGATACACAGACCAGCCAGGGTTAGGGTTTTGGGTTTGCGTTTAGGGTTTTGGTTTCGGTGCTTCTCGGCCATTTAATTTGTGTCATCTCGTCTTGATCTCTCGCTTTCCCTTTCAGCGCGCGCGAGTCCCGCTTCGGCGTCTTCCTCGACAGTCTCTGGCGCTCTACGCCTGTTGTTCTATCATCAATTCCCCTGCCCATATATCTTATTCTTCCACTTTGTTTTCTTCTTGTTGTTGCCTGCAGCTAATCTCGTGTTTCTTTAGTGCGACGCTTCCGAATCAAGAAACAGCGAAATGGCGGGAAATCTCAGGTTTATCAATTTTGTGGTTCTACTATTACCTGGTATGCCTCATTTCCATCTCCGTCTCTCATTTGGTTGTTTCTGCAAGCTCTATTTCTCCCTCTCTCTTTGTTACTGGCATCTGGGGAGCTTTTTCTATCTTCTTTATGTTGGTCTGATATTCAGTTGTTGCTGGATTATATCATAACCGACCATTAGCATCTAAACCCTTTTGTATCTTCATGCTTTCTTTCTTTAATCTTGAATGAATAAAAAAAATCTTGCAGCTCCCCCTCGGCCGCTCCTTAGTTTTCCAAATTCTCTGGTTTATTAATAATTACGCACGGCACTGTGTATACAGTACATTGCTCCACTTACAGAACCAAGGTTTAGATCATTATATTATGCCTTTCGAGTTAAAATCAAGTTTCGAAAAATTCTTTCTGCACTCTTTCTGGTGTTCTTTTTAGCAAATTTAAATGGCTCATAGTTAGAAGCTTCTAGTACTTGCATTTTCTGTTCTGCCAATAGATCTAATTTTCCAAATGCTAAATGGTTTTTGTTTGTTGGTTCATAGAATATGAGCTGCTCTAATTACTTATAAAGTGTCAGAAGGGCAGTTCACTAGATAATAATTTCTCGTATATATATATATATATATATATATATATATATATATATATATATATATATATATATATGCCTCTGCTGTGAATAGCCTGCCAGTGATAGTTGTTTACTATTGGCTAGCAATATCAACACCTGTCTCCTCCAATGAAGATAATTATTTCCACTGTGAAAGGGTCGTCAAGAATTGGGTAGAATCTTCTTGTGAAAGTGGACAAGATGAAGATAAATCTAGCCTGAAAGATCTATTGTTCTTTTTACATGTTCCTAGGACTGGTGGATGCACATACTTCCATTGGTAAGTATGTCCAAAGTGGTGCTTACACAATTAAGTCACATTTAGTCGCTAGCCTCCTTTCTGCGACAATTAACACATGCTAACAGATATTTTAACTACTGGCAGCTTTTTGAGAAAACTGTACACAAGTGCTCAGGAATGCCCACGCTCATATGACAAGCTGCGTTTTGACCCAAGGTAATTGTTCTTTTTGCTGAATCAAAATGCTAGGTGCTGTACGCCAGTGCTACTGAGTTCTCGTATGCATGGACTATGTGATGTGGTAACGGCATATCTTGCATGTAAATATTTGCTCTGTGCTTGTTGCATGTTTACCACTTTCAAATTTTTTTGTCATTTTGATTTAGATGACCGTAAGAGAGAATATCATCTGTCTAAACTTTTACTGTCATTTGGTTCAGAAAACATTAAAGGCTCGTTTGGTTCACGGTTTATAATATTTCGGTAATCCTCCATATTTTTTATTCAAAATATTTAAATTTTTACCATTCAACTCAAGTTGGGTAGTTGTAAAAGGTGTTAGTGAAGTAGTAGAACCATTGTAGATTACTAGGTGGTAGAAATACTAGATTATCATGGGTTAGGAGGTATTCTCATTATAGGAATCATTAATAGTTGATTAATAAAAGTATACTAGTTCTTTACAACCTCTCATCCAAGTGGATTGATAAGTTAGTAAAATACTTACCATTTCTAATATAAAATATACATTATTTCCGGAATATTACACACCTTGAACCAAACGGCCCCTAATAGTTACAAGACTTTTATTGAAAGCAGTAGACGTTCTTTTCAAATTGCATTTCAATAAAAAGGAGTGGAGAAATTATTATGTGAAGCAGCAGTACCCACTGCACACTTACTAGTTACTATGAGTGTATCAGTGTTGTGTGCATATTCTGCTTGTGCCCAAGCAGTCTGAATTATTTTCCATTTGTACTTACTATGTTGCCTCCATTATTTGAATGCTCAATTTACAATCATAAGCATATTTGACCAATAAGTATGTCTGTATGGATGATTCTTTTATAGTTCTATGGAACCCAGCGAATTGATTTCCTTTTGTATATTTTTATTCTTATTATAGATATTAGAAGCTAGTGGTAAATTTATCAAGTGGTTTTACTTACTACTATTTTTTTTTTAACAAAAATGTAGCTTTGTGAATATATCAATTCAACCTGTCCTGTACACTTATAATATAACTTTACTGTGGGTAGCAAACCGAACTGCAGATTGGTTATTAGTCATGATGACTATAGTTTGATTTCTAAACTACCCAAGGACAGAACCTCTGTGGTGACAATATTTAGAAAGCCAGTTGATCGCGTATTCAGCACTTACGAATTTTCAGTGGAAGTTGCTGCGAGGTTTCTGGTGCATCCAAACCTAACTTCAACAAAGCAAATGCCTAGTCGAATACGGCCAAAATCTCGTGGAGTAAGCACGTTGGATATATGGCCTTGGAAATACTTGGTTCCTTGGATGAGAGAGGATCTCTTTGACCGGATATTTTTCTCAACTTCTTTTTTCTTTTTAAGACCTGAAGATTTGTGACGTTGCATATTCCACTGTGTAAGTGAGTTTTTTGTAAATTATGGGAATAAATGCATGAAGGTATATTTCCTATTTCATATCCCCCCTTACCATATTGCATATTTCATAACCCCCCTTACCATCTTGCATATCTACTCCTTGATTTTCGAAATATTTTTATATTTGGAAACATTTAAAACTTGTGAGAGGTTCTGGAAGTGTTCCAGATGTTGAAAAGGGGGCCTCACACTAAATTTTGCTTTCCTCCCGTGGAAATCTATTTCAATCTCATGGGAGAAAACAGATATCTTATTGCGATCTTTTTGGGTGTTTACTGACTACCAAATAGCAACTTTGGTAGTTTGTGCAGCTTAATGGTGGAAACAGTTCTATCTTTAGATATAATTTGTTACTCTTTGTTGTTTGGAGACTTCATTTTTTCATCATTTTTTTTTTTTATTTGAGTTGTCACAACAATTTATCTTCATTCATTGGGATGTTCACTAAATTTTGCAACATACGTCCTCCCAAATTTCAATTCCTAATTGCTTTTTATGGTTTGAAATTTTCTATCACCATAAAAACGTAGAAGCATGTTAAACAGCTAATTCATATAAAATGTTCTAGGATTGGTTCTTCATTTATTTGTTGTTGGACAAGGGCATTTCAGGTTTGGGGAGATTGAGTATTGCGTTAAAACATCTGAATCAAATCTTTTGGATGTGTGCGTGCAGTCTGCAAATTATCTGGTGTAATTTATCTTTTTATTTTAAGAATATTCATTGTGGGAAGACCGTAATTGTTTTCTTTTTGTTCGTCCTATTAATTTCTTTGTTTGCCCCTCCCTTAAAATCTAACCTTTGTTTGGCTAACCAAGGACAATAATAAGTCACTGCATATCTATTAAGTTATTGTTGTGTTGATCAAGAGTCAGTTATAAGTGCCTCCATATTTGCCAATGCAAAGCTTGATTGCCTTAGTCAAATAATTGTTATTTTTAAAAGTAGTAGCAGTTTTTCTCTCATCTGATTTCCACCGTGGCTTCATTTGTCAGTATTTTTATTTTGATCGAACAGCTTCTATGAAACTTTACTAAAAGAGAAAATAGATCCCGTTTATGTTAATAAACCTGCCTTTTGTGTATGCATTTTGATGTCTATGTTGGGTGGGATTTCTCATCGGAAGGCTCGGTCCCTCCCTTTCCTTCTGCCTGATCTCTCCACTTGTACTATAATCCATTCGGGTTCGATCTGCATGTACTCACAATGGTGGGTTGTCTTTTCTCTTTTTTTTTTCTTATTTCTCTGACTTAGAGTATGAGAAGTGGGCTAAGTGAAACCTATCAGAGTTTCCTTTCATTTCTATTACTTGGTAGAAGAAATTGCCTTTAGTGTATCATGTAACTTTTGCAGTGAAACTTTGTTTCTTTTTATTTTTCTTTTTCTTTTCTTTTTCTTTTTCTTTCCGTACATACCTCTTTTTCTTAACTTTTTCTTTGGAACATTTGACCAGAGGGATGCAAGGAAACTGGGGAAACTTAGAAGGATCAATGAAATAACCGATCCATATAACATGGAAGAGATGGTGATGCCTTTACATGACTTCATTAATGATCCTGTAGCTCATGAGATCGTTCACAATGGAGCGACTTTTCAGGTATAATAATGTTCCTATGCATTCATCTTTCTTTTTCATTACTTCAGTGTCATGGGGCCGAATTGGAATGACTGTCCATCTGCCAGCAGTATTAAGGGCGTATAAATTTGCACTTGTTGCTTCCTTAGTAATCATTATCCGTTGGCCTGTGCTTGACAATTTTACCAGTTAAATTTTCTTGAAGAAGCAAAAAACTTGATATATTTCAATTTGATCCCATTATATATAGGTCTATGTAGTATTGAAAGCTAGTGTACATGCAAAAGTCATTTTGTCATTTGCTTTTTCCTATTCCATGTGCAGAAATATGGGAACTGTTTTTTTTTTTTTTTTTTTTTTTTTTTTTTCATTTGAAGTATACAAATTAACCACCAATAAAAATGTTGTATCCTTTGGTTTCCATGATCGTGCTTTTTTGCTTGTTGAACTTAGAACTTCTGAACACATTTTGGTGTGAATTGTCGAAGAAAATGTTCCGAACTTCTATGTTCCATGAGCTGTTGAAAGGCATGGCTTCTTATTTTCGATTCATCTGATTGAGAACCAGAAATATAATTGTTCAGTTTCTTCTTCATAGGGACAGTAGGGTGTTGCTTTATTTTTCTTTTTGTTGTTCGCTTAGTACATGTGATTGTCATTCCATATTCATTTTTTTCAAGTTCTTGTAAATCATATAATTCAAAAATTATTGTATGACATTTTGAAAAGTACAGACCTCTATTTCGGGTTTAATCTTTGTGATGTGTATGACAGAACGTTTGCATTTTCCCATTGCTATACGAGGCATTATTTGTTCACATTTTGGATATGATCACCTATTCACTGGTTTTAAATACACTTCTTGATTTTTGTTGGTACTTGACCTTATATTGACAGGTTGCAGGACTGAGAGACAATTCTTATTTTTCCAAAGCACATGAAGTGCGTCAATGTGTGAGAAAACATCCAACACTGGGCCGTGCTGTACTTGAGGTTGCCAAGGTACATAAATAATCACAATGGACATTAGTCTTTTGTAGTTGCACCACATACCCATTTTTCCAATGAGACATCAATGAACTAGTTTTCCTAATCATACAGAGTAGACTGGATCGTATGCTCTATGTTGGGCTTACTGAGGATCACAAGAAGTCTGCTAGATTGTTTGTTAATATGGTTGGAGCACAAGTCCTTTCCCAGTCTGAAGCCTTGAGCTCCTCTGATGTTGAGACTGAGGCGTTGGCAAGAACTGGTATTACTGCTTTGTAATTTTTTTATTTATGCTTGTTCCTGTATCATGCCTTCAGGAAGTATAGAGTAGATATTTTTATATTTCCAGAAAACATTCTTATTTGCTAACTACTTGTATGAAATACTTGTGTCTCCATGCATAAAATGTGATGCAAACTTTCTTAGCTATGTGGATACTTTGGTAATCTAAACATGAGATATTGATAACGGAAGCACTGTTTCTTATGATATTGCTTTCGCAGAATTAAGCTCTTCCCTTTCAGAAAGCAAAACTAGAGGGCCAGATCAAGTCCAGGTAAACATTAACTAGATATGGTTGTGCATGAAATCATGATAGCCCTCTGAATCATTAGAAAGGATATTTACTCAAATGCTTTCTTTCATTATAGAGTAGCAACTACAGTCAATTAGGCACTGAAGTTCCTTCTCCAATGGATGCTACACCAGCTGAAGCAAATGTAATAAAATTGAGCTATATGTTTTCAGACATGTTTCTAATATCTTTCAATTAGGAGGGGTTTGGATTAATGAAGTTGTGATTCGGCCGTAACCCGTAAATCAAAATTGTTAAGAGTCGAGATATTAGTTTTGTCATCCATTATGAAGACATAGAAGATCCGGTAGCTAATCACAAGCTTAAATTCCCAGAAGCAAATTCTCTTTTAAATGGTCTGAAGTCATCTTTTGCAGAAAGGCTCAAAAACTAGCATATGACTAGACAGTGAATGTCCCGGCATTATGCTAGTTGTTGGCAAGACCAATATTTTCTCTGACCGAACTTGATTTTCAACCGAACTACAATTTCATTAAACCAAACACCCCCTTAGCGTATTAGAGAACAACACTATATTTCCATTCATTTTTGCACCCTCTTACTTTTGACTGACATCAGATGACTGTTGAGAAACTGATGGGAGCCTATGAAGAATGCATTTCCACCTTGCGAAAATCTCAATCTACTCGGCGTACTATGTCTCTAAAACGGGTTGCTCCTGCTAACTTTTCAAAGGAGGTAAGGTGCATTGGGGAGTTGGAAAGTCTGGAACAATAGTTAGCTTCCCGATATAATTTGTTCCTTATGTTTTATACACTCAAGGAAGAGAAGTTTGCATTTACAAAATAGGATGAAACCAAGGGCCCAATAAACAAAGTGCTTGGGCTTCGCTATCTTCTTTTTGATTGATATTGGTCTCATTAAGTTCAATTTTGCTTGTCAAGCAAACTACTGTGTTGGCAAAATTCTAGATTTAGAAAACTAAGCAATCTTCTTTCTATTGTTTGGCATATAATCCATTATGTTGTCATTTTAAATGACCATTTCAGAAATGTTATGTAACTCCTAGAAAAGCCCCTTCTTTTGATTTTTTTTTTTTTTTTTTCTTTTACACATATAATATGTATTAACTAGCTAATGAAAATTGCTCCCTTGATTTTGAGCTTCTTTTGAAATGCATTGGCTTTACCCGCATGTTAAACTATTCCTGACCCACGTCTATGGTGAACATTTGTGTCTAAATATGGAGACATGAATATTCTTGTCCAGTATTATGTCGATATACACTTGCGCCGACTGCATTGCAGAATTCTTCTGATCATTATTCACCTAGAATAATTGTAATTGAAAGATTTCTTTCACTTTTGATAAGAAATTATTTTGGATTTATAGGCTCGCCTCCTGGTTCCAGAAGCAATTCTGCTGCAGATCATATCATTGAACAGCCTTGATGGGGAACTATATAGGCATGCTGAGAGTATCTTCTTGCAACAGAAGCATCATATTCATAAGGCTCAAGGTGCTTTCATGGAGAATCGTGGGCAAATGATAATAGAAAATGTTAGTCCTCATTCATCCCATTATTTACATGCAGTCTTGTCAGTATACCAAAACAGATATATTTTATACTTAATTGATCTTTTATTTTAAATAATTTAAAACCAGCGGCTTGGACTTCCTGGATGTACTCCTCGATGGGAACATCATGCTAGTAAAATATGTGCTGATGTCTGTGATGTTTCTTTTACTTTGTAGGAACTTAAAAGCACTTGGAGGGACTTGTGTTATGGGTGCTTTTCGTGGAAGGTCTTCTTGTTGACAACTATAACCATTTGCCTCATTTTATTTGTTATATCGAAAAAAAGGACGTCTAAACTGGAAGTTTGAACATGATAGCAGCTGTAAGTAATGTTATCATTACACAGATATTCTACAGGGACTAAAAAAAGGGAAATTACATCTTCTTTTGGAGTTGCTGACTTTGTTAGTCAACATGCAAAAGGTTGAAAAGAGTAGGATATTCTAACTCATTGATGGTTTCCGCCGGTTTTGTTTACCTGTTAGCAGCAAAAAGTTGTTTAGCAGTTTTGGGCAAAATATTGGGATCTTATCTTTTAGTTACTTGCCAATATAACTGAATGGTTTTCATTAATAGGTTTTTCTTTTCATCTTCGTGCTTATCATATTGCATTGTCATGCAGTTGTGCTGCTTTTAGCCCCTGTTCATGACATTCAACTTTGAAGCAGAAAGGGAAAAGAAAAAGAGTTCTGGTAGCTTCCTTTACTGTCGCTTGCTTTTAGTTTAGTGTTATTACTTGTGCTATTATCTGATTAAACATTATTATGTCGATAGAAGTACTCTGAACTCTTTCAAATCAAATTGCACTCTAGTACTTTAAATGTCATTTTTGTTAACTGTTATATTTGCTTTCTCATTATATTTTTCTCCCAAGTTCTCAACTGCTAATGGTGCCCAGTCTAACTGTTATATTTGTTATAGTAGTTTACACAGGGCTTTCTTGTGATCGGATGCTACTGTAAGCCAGAATCCCAATCTTCGTTTGGTGCGAAATTCTAATGTTGATCGAAAGGTAAAAGAGTCTTAGCTCCTGTGTTTGTATAATGTGGTTGTATTAATCAATCTAGTTTGTTGCTAGATTGGTCAGGTGCTTTTTCCCCCCTTTAATAGGGCCCGCTCAGTTTAATTTTTATGATTGATCTGATTTGGATTTATTTGGGCAATGCGGTTCCAAAGGCAAACACTTTGATACTTTAGAGCTTAAGAAACTCATAAAGCGTGTCTAATGCTCCAAAATGGTGGAAATTACCATGCTTTTGGATGTTTTTGGACTCAGTAGAGCAGGAAGGTGGTTATCTTACCAGCAGCATTCTGAAACTAGGTCTTAATAGTTTGATCGGACTGGATTGATCCAGATCGGTTTGATAGTAAGGTGGATTCTACAATGTTCTGGGCAGGTACTTTGATGAGAGTTATAATGGGTTGTTTGAAGTGATGCAGGGCAGCCAAACCTCTCCATTTGGCATTACCATTTTCACTTCTTTCATGTGGCACAAGACTGCTAAATATCTAAATAAGGGGTGGTTGGAACTGTTGCCTTTAGGCAGCAGAGGGGCCAAATAATGTGATGTGGTAATCATATCACATTGTTTATATCCATCCAATTGCATTTCATCTCCTTTCGAGAGAACAGTATAATTAAAATGTCTTTTTAAAATTCGTGATGGGATGGTTGGAAACCCTTTGTTACCCATAGGGGGGCCAAGGTCTTTCCACTTGTCAAATCTTGTTAATTATTTCTGGCTTGTCGACATGTAATGCATAGTAACAACACATTCTAAATAAGTGCTGCAGTGTTATTCTATCTATTTTTACACTCTAAATGGGGTGCATATTTTATACTTAGTCCATTTTAGAATGGGCATTCATTTATCACTTCAAAGTGATGAGTGGAATTCACTCTACTCTAGGATGGTGGTGTGTAAGATGTACACTCAAATAGGGTGTATATTTAAGTGACAGTGAAATTCACTTCATTCTAGAATAGGTGAAGTGTAAGATGTACATACCATTTAGAGTATACATTTAGCATTTTTTTATTCAGAATCTAAAGCTTTACAGAGTTGATTTCATTTATTAAAAGTAATTTCCACAGGAGTAGGGGTGTAAGGCCGGCACGGCTCATATTTTCTGGGCCGAAATGGGCGAGGACCCAGCTCGGCCCGGCCTGGATTCAAACCGGGCCGGGCAATCTGGGCTGGGCCGTGCCGGGCTGGATTTCTTAAGCATCCGGCCCAGCACGGCTCTTTGGCCCTTTTCGGGCCGGCCGGCTTCTTAATTTTTTTTATTTTTTTAAAAAATATAAATAATAAATTATTTTTATTTAATTTTATAATTTAATAAAAAAATTAAAATTTATAAAAATAATTATAAACTTTTTAAAATTTTAAAAAATTATTTATAAATTTTTATTAAAAAAAATAAATTTGAAATTTTTTTGGTTCAATGAATTATAAAATTTTGATCCATTGATCAAAATCACATTTCCCAAGATGCCATAAAGATTTTGGGAGGAGGGCTCATGGGGAGAAGGACCAAGCAAAGCACTTCTCTCTAGGAGGCTCATGGGGAGAAGAGCAAGAAGAACGACCCCAAGCCTAAGGCAAGTTGCCTTGGGCCTTGGGGTCCGGGCCAGGCTGGCACAGCCCACGGCCCACATGGTCATGCTGTGCCGGCGGCATGGCCTAGGCCCGTCATGAGCCATGCCGGACCAGGCTGACGGGCCTTGAAGTAATGGCCCAGCATGGCCCAAAAGTTTGGACCGGGTCGGTCCGGCATGAAACTACAGTAATTATGCGGGGTCACGGTCCGGCCCGAAGGCGTGCCGGGCCGGGCGGGTCACGGTCCGCTCGTTTTATACCCCAACACAGGAGCCAATATTGACAATTTACAGAAAAATTCCATCAGAAAACAAAGACCACACACACCAGCTTGTCCAGAAAATCCAAATTAAAAAAATAATAATAATAATGATATCACATTTGATTGTGTTGTCTTTGCATATCAGCATGGCATGTATCCGCTTAGTAAATGTACATCATTTTGCAGTACGGCTAGCATAATTTGATCAAAATTAAAGAATTGCGGATGCATCTGCATTCGTTAGGACTATCGAAAAATGGTCAAGTAATGCATCAATCATCAGAAATCTAAACTGACGAAACATAAATTTGAATGCTACCATATAGCTATAATGATTTTATAGCCACAGCTTTTGAGGCATCGAGATGGTTCAAACGACAGGTTCCAAGTAGAAATTCCGGAAGCTCTGCCTCAGTATTTCCCTGCACAACATTGAGTTCTCTTTAGATATAAATCGAGTTTTCTTCGGAACAAAAGATTAATTATGACGAGCAATGATTTTAAGCTAAAAGGAGATGCATTATCTGATTATGAATATAAATAGCCATAGTTTCCTAGAGGCCCAAAATATTCTTATATTGGCCTCAGAAAAGCAGTAGGCACACCACCCAAGCGTCAATGAATGTAAACAACATCCATTAGTTGAGTAGTTTTATATAAATTAAGCTCATCAGAAGTTTAACTTCTAAATCATACTTGCCACACCAAAATTTTAACTTTTGCGCCACACGCTATAAGCCTGATCAATTGTGATGTAATAGAATAAACATAGACATGATATTTTCCGTAGAAAACCTACACTTATTACCTGTATCAGAAATGCCATTTCTATCACCAGATTATTTAAGTAGCCGAGGACAAGGCCCACGACACCTCTAGCAACAGTTGAGGAACCGATATCAATGCCAAGCTGCAAGTCAAATAAATTGACAAGTGCAGGGTTAACAAAAATTCAAATGATATGGCATTAAAATGCATGATGAAAACTAAACATATATCAATAAAGATATGAAAACTACTAGGAAGAAAATATGAAGCATTCGGCATTCTGCATGATAGTCTGTCATGTGGAAAATGGGATGACTGGATCCAGAAAGCTCTGCTCATGTGCTTTAGTGTTCATATATCAACTGTTATAGTCCTAAATGAAAAACGCCCAAGGCTAATGACAAGTTGCTAGGGCAAAACAAGCAATAACTTCTGTATTTTTTTTGTCACTGTTTTGTAGTAAGAGGGTAAAGGATCATCTCATAACTTTATGCTACGTTAGTACAACTCCTACATGTGGTGATAATAAATTCTTTATCATCCAAGCTACTACGTTGGAAAATTTGCTAAAAGGCTGAAGCCGGAGATTTCCATCTGTTTAGAACGGAAGGATTAAAGGTCAAAGACATGCTCAATAAATGCAGTAACAGAATTACCAAACAACTCATGAGAGAAGTCCTACAGAGTCCATGATTCGGCTTTTATAGTGGAACCTTTCGAATGCTGTTATGAAAATTTAAAATATTGAGAATAACAATACAGATCTTTCATGGACAAAAGGCTAATAAAGAAAAAAGAAAGCAAAATAAAATCTACAAATAGTACTGTTGTATTTCCTGCCCTATTCAACTGTCTAATGAGAAAAGGACAAAGAAACCAATTGGGGATAGAGAATGTGCACGGTTAATAGTTAATACTAGTTTTGCACAACAATCAGATAAGCTGATTTTTTCCCCTCGAAAACAAGATTTGGCAAATCAATGGCATAAATATACAAATACGCATGCAATTGTTAATCTTACTTTTAACTTGTTATTCTGAGATACATCTGTCCTCATTTGAGATTTATACCGTTAATATCAAATATAGTATGTTGCCAGCAAAATCAGGGTTACTTTATGAGCAAAATATCAGCATGTAATGACAATGATGCAATTCTACTTGGTAATAATAACGCATGTTTACTCATCTCACTATTAGTTATTTGATGTAGGATGACCCAACAAATATTTTTTTTCCTTTTTTATCTGCGTGTAAAGGCCAAATAGATACGATTCTTTACAAATTTCTTCCAAACAAGTGTTAGCTTTTGCAATATACAAACTCATACAGCCAAACAACATGAAAACTATTCTCAAATTTTACCTCCAAGTAGTTCCTCCCCTGGAAATAATGTATTTCCAATGCTTGACCAACCAAGCAAGCTTTCCTTCCTACACTTTGCTTCACCAACCAAGATCCCTATAAGGACCAAAACAAGAGCTACATAATGTAAGCAGAATATAGTATGCCATATCTAAAGGCTTGTGAATTGGTTAAACCACAAACACATGGACAACACCTTAGATATATATGGAATGAGCTTAAATCTAGAGTTCCTGAAAGCATCATCCCCTCTGACGAAACTATCCAGTAGAGGAACATCTTTAAGTGGGATATCCATCATATAATACAAGGCAAGACTATAAGTAGTTGATCCTGGGACCTGCATTTAGCACTAGAATTAGAAGTCCACATTTCCGGTATACACAGAAAGTAGGTGGTTCTCTTCATTAATGAGTAGAAATATCCGGTAACCTGTATATGCACAATGAAGAAAAACTCTGTCCCACCTTGGGCTGCATATTTCTGTAACATATAAAAATATGCGTTTAAGAGCAAATTTTCTTGACTCGCAGTACTATTTATTGCACAGTATACCTGAACAATGCTCCCAGGTCTACCACCAAGATCATCTTCGCGCTTATTTGACTTTAGCCAATCAGCAGCTACCATTTGCATCAAAGTACCACCAGCTTTAATCTTTTCACAGAAAAATATCAAACAACTTGCAACAGTGAGGGCTCGCACATTGATTCATCAGCAGGAGGAAAAGGAATGCAAAATCCTAAGAGAAGAAAAAAAGAAACATTTGCACGAGTTTCCAGTAACTAATGGTATCTGGATCTAAAGGCCGATAGTTGTTATAGGCGGGAATGGAGATTGTAGATAAGTGCCATATTAGGAGGTTACATCCAAAAAATGGCAAGAAGATGCACTATCAAAATGCAGGAAAGAAGACTAAATATATCTATTACTTCTTTTTGTGTTATTAGGTAAGCATAATAGAACCAATCCATCTTAGCATAGTTGGACAAGTACATGGTTAGAAGCTATATGTCCAAGGCTCGAATCAAGGTTGCAAAAGGAAGGTAAGCATAATAGAAGACATTTTCATAAAAGTGATATAACTTTCTTGATGCAGGCCAGAAACTAGTCCACCGGCCAAGGACAATTCGCCAGGCATAATACAACTCATAAAGGAACTGTTATGGGCTTGACTCCTCTCTCAGTGCTTCCTATTTTGATCCTTTCATTAGAGGCATAATTTTTTTAGTTACGAAATTCTATAAGTAGTTAGTGCTTCAGTTTCCTAGTCTGATAGGCCTTTGCAGAGAGAAGAAAACTTCTATATTCTATGATAGCTATGCACCCCCCTTCCTTCGTAATCAACCAGGACAGTTTGTCAGATTTGAAGATGCATTCTTTTTCTTCACTTCAGGCAAGAAGTTCGACATATTATGGGCTCTTCATCGGAAAGGGTTACATGTCTCAGATCTTCTCTAACAAAATGTTTTTCCAATTCCTCAACAAAGCAAGCCTACTAAAGCAATTCTAGAAGGTAGAGGTCCTTGAAAATGTCATTCTCATATTACTGACACAATCCTTTCCTCAATGTATGGTCCTTAGGCTACACCAAATTGGAAATCAGAGCCAGAAGATTGAGAATGTATCATTGCATCTCCAGAAACAATCTTCTGTGAGCTGATCAAGATGTCAACAAAGAAAGGCCACAAGTTTGGTAGAGAACTCTGAAACTAGCACTCATGTGGAGCACCACAGAAACTGTAGATGGCTATGTACAATAGGATACTTATTTCTGCTTATACTAGCAAATTAAGTAGAGCTTCATTTTGTATGCAGAAGAGAACGATTACGTCTGCAAGCTCATCGAAGTGGAAAATGTACCTTATGACGGTCTTGCAAGTATGTTTCACCACGGATCAAAAATGTAGAAGGATCTGCAGTTGCCCAACTGCAAGCTACTGTACAGCTCAAGTCCTTTTGGAGAGTGGTTCCATAGCTCCATGATACTGTATCTTCCACAGGAGCCTCTTTGTGAACTGAAAAAGAACCATATCAATATCTAATTCGGGAAGTTTCATAAGGAACAACTCTCGAGATTCAAACTACCAAACCATGATAAGTTTGAAAGAAAGCTTCGCAAACCCACCTGCCAGATCATGCAACCTCCTTACAAGAACTGCAGCTGTTGACAGCCTTGACTGCTGCTGATCCTGTGTAGAAGCATTAAAGCCTCATGCTCCTCTAAATCATATTTGGCGTGTTCCGAAAAAATTAATAGGTAATAACAAACTTACCTCTGACTGCATGCCTAACTCCGAAGTCCGTAGAACATCTGGTTGGTCGATTTCTGATTCATCCGGAAAATCAAAGAATTCATCAGCTGCATCACTCAGTTGAAGCAAAGAACCATCAGCATTAGCAGAATCAGTTGGAGATGTTCCGGACCCTTCTGTAGAGTCGTCACTCCTACTATTCTCTCCACCCAATCGCACTTCTTCCTCCCTTTGTGACAGTCTTATTTCCCTCGAAACTTCACCTGATGGGAAATCAAAGCAAAGGAAGCTTCCAGGGTTCATGTGGCAAAGCTCTCTAAGTGCTGCAAATATGAAAAATTGAAAAGCAGTAATGGCCATATACTCAACAAAGTGTTTTAACTCAGGCAACCATTTTTTATCCGATATAGAGCTTAATCTTCCCAAAAGCACAGCATTACCTGCAACTCTACCAAGCATTCTGATAGTGATGTACTTAGCAGAAGAAGTAAATATATATGATCTCCAGAATTTCCAATCAATGGCAAGCATGTGCTTAACAACTGATTGGTTTCCTTGGTTTACGGGAGAGATGACATATCCTCCGCCTAGATAAGTAAAATGATCATATGTTATGCATATGCTCTCCATCAGACAGACGAGTAGGTCAAGACATATCAGCTTTACTATTGAAAAGGTCATATGACTGAATTCTAAGCATACATTACTTTTAAGGCAGGCACGGATATAGCCTCGTTCTGGTGGACAACTTTGGTGAAAGACAGAATGGCATAAAATTACTGCGAGAAATTAAGAGAGGCAGCATTATTTCATTATAAAGGTTAGCTATCAAACAGAAGGAAAAAACTGAAAAAAGTTTAACTGTATGTTCCATCGTCTTCTCTCCTCCAATACCGGCGCAACAATAAGTCTCTTGTCTTCATTCCCCTGAAGAGTATAATAATAACATTTAGTTCTAACACGTTCTTAGGCAGATTTATGGCTAGAAAGAATAAGGCTTGATGGCTTGTCATCTAACCAAGGCATCCAATCACTCTGCAATTTCTTGTGAATAACATCAGTATGGCCGTCCAGGTGTTCAACCACTCTTCCCTTAGCAAAGCAAAAGTCCCATCTATAAAAGAATCTTAGTCAATAATCCTACATAAAAACTGATATAACTCTTCTGAGCTACTGTCCCTATAAGTCTGCATTACCTATCCCCTTTTCTCTTTCTTCTAAGTTTTCTGTCTAATCCTACAAGTTACTACATGCCTTTCAGATAAAATCTATGATTGTGGCAATATAGTAACTCTCGGAGGTCACTAGCTGGGCCCATTTCCTATAACCAAGGTCATGTCCAAGACTCCAAGTCCACTGAGTCTTAATATATATAGTATGCAAAGTTGAGCTTTCAGGCCTGATTTTATGATGAATGGCACATATATAAAGTGCCTATGAGATTTCAACCAACAATAAGGGTTAATCAGGAAATTATACTCATAAGTAATCAACGGTTTGTAGCGAGAATGTCACACCCAGTCTTACCCTGATCTTGATGGACCAAGAGACATAACTATGTGGAAAATACTCTCCGGAGTTGCATCCACCACACCTACTGCCATTATAGCTGGATGATCATCCCACTGCAGACAGAAGAAGCATATTCAGAAGGTTTATAATTTCTCTCGAATAGTGACCGGTTATCATCTTTTCTAGAGTACCTTTCGGTGGAGATCCCCATTATTTGCCTCCTTAAATAGCCGTAACCCTAGGAAAACTTGATGTATTAAACATGAAATCTCAAAGGAGTAAAAAACATATATGTATATAAAAGGTAGTACCATCTTTGCAGCCGAATATTGTCCAAGAAGATGGTGCAATAACATCAGGTGACATCAGATCTGTGATCTTAAATGAGAGCGCAGTCCAATCTAGCATTTTAGACTTAGTAAATTCCAAAATCGCTGGTCGAAAGAAGCAACAAACTTGAGCATGATGAAAATAATCTAGAGATGCAAAGAGCCACTACACAAGGCTGAGAGTTCATGCAGTCATGCTCTCATAATTTGGATAGTTTCACGGAGAAGTGATAAAGTGAATGCCACGAGTTATAAAAAGAAAATTTTCAAAGCTACTTTCAGCCAGCCAGTTGTTAAGTAGTACAAGCAAATCTCTAAAATGGGCGTGAATTAAATGAGTAGGTTTACACTCCTTACCTGTGGAGTGCGTACAACTTCTTCCTGTATTACGGCTCAACCTGTGAACGCAAAACCTCAAATAAGCAATGGACCAACTCAGGTTGAGAAAGACTTATTTGTTGAGACATGTTTCTGCAACTATAGGATTGCAAAAGAACAGGCAGTTTTTATTGAAGCAGATAGTGCTTTCAATAATAAGACTAAATCATCAAAGAAGACATCTTAATGGTTATGCCAACTTAAGACCCCATCTTTTGATGTTTGTTCAAGAGCTAGATAGTCATAAGACTGATATAAGTGACAGAAACAACTACAGACAGCAGCATATTAAGTGTATGAGCAGCATAAAAATGACGGAATTGTGGGAGTTCACGAAACAGAAAAGTTTCGTGTTTCACGTGATTTTGCATATAGATATTGATAATCAAAATATGGATGACAGGGACAGGAAGGTGATGCAGATTAGTTGAGTCAATTGAAAGCATTAAAAAGAAATTACTTTTCCGCAAAATCACCTACGGTGCAGTTAACTTAGGCTTAAGAGAACTCATCTAGGCCACTCTATTTCACTTGTCTTTGTACTTTTGCATAAAAGCAATTATAGATGGTGTTTTAGGATATTACGTCCATTGTAACTGGAAATAACAAGCCTACCTTGAGAAGCCCATTGATCACCATTAACAAGATAGAAATCATAAATGAGACAAACAGAACAAGACTACCAAACTAAGTCCATTGAAACAATGTTGTACCATCGGTTCTACGAACTACTGCATATAATTTCAGGAATGTTTATGGGCTACCATCAGCAAGAAGTTCAAGGCAAAGATGTCAGCAGTCTAAAGAAAAATTAAACTAGAGAAGGGAGCAATCATTACAGACCTCAAAGTGAGCCAGCTTCTTTTGGAACAAGCAACAACAATCTCCTCTTTAATTGGGCACTCCTGCAAGTAAACAAAAGATATCAATTACATTTGTCGATTCTAATAAATAAACTAAATGAAAGAAAGAAACCTTTAATGCAGCTTCCATCAAATATCTTATCCACTTAGCTGCCTCCTCAGAGCTTCTGGCTCCCAACTGTTTAGTCACAAACAAACATTTGAATCTCGCCAATGGCGATGCATGAAGTATCCAGAAAATAGCAACACGTAGGTACTAGACTACTAGTGCAAGTTAATTATAACAGTACGAAAGGATATAGCTAACCTTGAGTCGATCGTTGTGATTAGAAGTATTGTACAGAGTAAAAATATAGAAAACCTGCAGGTTGCTACTGAAAATCAAAATTGGGCAGCTGTGATAATAGAATACGTATGAAACATCAAAATTATCACGCAATCTTATTTTGGTGGCATATTCTTACATTTCCATGGATGCTCTCTCTACCATTGTCAGAGACGCGTATACAGGAATCAATGAAAGCACTTCTTCTAAGATTCTGACCAAACAAAGAATGCAAGTTATTATTGAGATATAGAACTAAATGCCATGCCATGTAAATGATGTTTAGTTTCTTGCATGCAATATGACCAGGGAAATGGTAAAAGTCTGAAATCCTAATAAAAGCTAATGAACACGATCGAGTTGTGGGGTGGGAGGAAGAAAATTTTTGTAGAACCTACTAATTTCATCAGTTATAATTGATTAGGGTTAAAGAAATAAGTGAGTGAGCTTAAAGCTTGAATCCGAACTAGAACGCTCGCTAGTGTGTACACACATTTTTAGTGTTTTTCTGAAGATGGCACGTGGCCGTTCACATATCTCCTACAAATGATCACAACAGAGAGTGTGGACAAGAGACCCCTCGAGCTGAATTGATGATCCCCATCCCGTCAATATGGGATTTGATATTTATGCGACAAACCCTTGGTTCTCCCTCTATCAAACTAGACGTGCATTTCGCCATCAAGAAGAATAGGGAAAAGTGCAAAAAGAAGCAGAAGAACCTAATAGGGATCAAACCTAAAATCCATACTAAATCACCATATTCGATCCAATATATAGGGTCATATCACGCTCCATCGAGAATACAGGTTTTAGGACATTATCAGGATCGTGTAATTCGATTCTCGTGTCTCCGAAGTTGGAGAGGCGATGGTTTTGTTCGACCATTTGGCCCGATTTTACGAGGGTAAAGAAGATGCGACGGTGGAAACGAGAAAATCTTCATTTCCCACCGGGATCTTAATAAGAAATCATCGAATCTTTTGGAGAGCGCTTTGGAGGACGAGGAGGGAGAGAAAGAAGAACCTGACCTGGGTGGCGGAGGAGGGCGTGGGTATGGATCGGTAGCAATTGAGGGAGTTGTGGGCGTCGAGAACGAAGTACCGCTTACTCGAGTGGTGGAGGCCGAGGCGATTCGATCGGATCACGTACAGCCACCCCTCCATCTCCCACTTTTCTTCTTCTTCTCCTCTCTCTCTCTCTCTCTCTCTCTCTCTCTCTCTCTCTCTCTCTCTCTCTCTACAGCGGCGCCACAAAACCCATGGACGATGATGGAACAACAATTCCTCCCTCTTCCTTCTTCTTCCTCCTGAGGAGCAGGAGGAAGAAGAAGAAGAAGAAGAGGAAGAAGAAGACGAAGACGAAAAAAATGGAAGAACGAGAGAGGAGGAGGCGCGTGGGGCCCTTTCTTGAATTATTTCAAGTGGACGACGCTTGCTCTAAGTCTACACCACACCACCGCCACTCTCTCTCTCTCTCTCTCTCTCTCTAAACCTCTCCAAGATGAGATACCAAACCTTCGTAAGAAAATAACTGATCAAACCGACTAATTAAACAATTATTTCCCTTTCAATAAAAAGGAATATCCCACCCATCATCTCGCTTATTAATGTATTTTTTACCTGCTCCCCTACTCCCTTTTCCTCTCAACATATTTTTACTGCTAATATAAATGTATGGTTTCTAACAAATCTTTTTTTAAAAAATAAAAAATAGGACGAAAATATGTCATTTATTATGTCTCGCGAGAATCCTTTCACATCTCGTCCCCTACTGATATTCTCTTATTAAATTATCGCCTGGGTTTAACGTTTTGTTCCTCGATTCCATTTCCGTTGGGCGGGAATGGGAGGAGCAGCTACGTGGCATAATCACATTGGTAAGTAGGAAGGACAGGGGGGCAGGGCAAATGAGCTACGACTGTAAGCTTATGCTCGCTAACAAAATGTTTAAGGGGAACGGCAGAGAAAGCGACTCCAAAATGTTTTGTTTGAAAATTCAATTGGGGTTTTCTGCAACGACCGGGTAGGTGGGTCATTTTAAGAGGAGGAAGAGAGCGAGTTCGCTACGATTACACTTTTGTATTGTTTCACGTTGGGGGTTGGGTTTCGATTCTGGGAAATATAAGTCTTTAATATAAACCTTATCTTATTGGAATCATTACTTCGCACGTAACCTTGTCAAGATTGGATTTCAGAGGGGAGGGTCATCTGGTGAAATATTAGACGGTAAACGTTATATCCGAGGCACCAACCGAGTTGACCAGCTCACAGGACCTAATTAATACAAGATTTTTAGTTGCGTAGAACTTTCTCACCAGTTAAAAATGGTTTAAAGCAGTTCTTGACGGACTAGAAGAACCCAGATCCCGGCCCGTATCAGGTTGTTCTGATCAGTCTGCCTACAGATGGCGGTTTTAAAACAAGAGAGAGAGAGAGAGAGAGAGAGAGAGAGAGAGAGAGAGAGATGAAGCATCCATTACTAGATCTTTCTGCCTCTTGTCGAAGAAAGCATTCTTCGAGTCCCAGGCCTAGGAAAATTTTATATCTAATACATATATCGATTGGCGCAGAAACCACTAATAAAGGATACTCCCAAAGGTAAGTTATTGAGACGATTAAATGTTTAGCATGTAGCGTGGGGGACCATCTGGGAGAGATTTCGCAAGTACTCAAGGTAAATAATATATTGGCTTGTCGCTGGGCAGAGTGCAATTGAAGTGCAAATTTGTTGAATTATTGCTGCTAATTTGCCTTGTAGGCCGACTTACCTCCTGTCCTTTCTGCTTTCCCCCGAAACGAAGCAGCTGGACTGACTCTCAACCTCCTTCTTCCAATATATATATATATATATATATATATATATATATATATATATATGCATTCACGATCTTGATATTCAATCTGCAATTTGATCACTCATATGGACTATTATATGACAACCGTATTGCCAAACCTATCTGCCACATATTCACTTATTATTACAAGGGAGAAGAGGGAAGGGAGAAGTAGTAAACTGCCACGCACGAGGAAGAAAAAACAGAAAAAACACCTGGCGTTCATATATTCCCTAGAAGTAGCTAATGTGATGGTTGATGATCGCGGGGGTTGATTTTATTATTTGCTTATGTAACCTCAGCACGAAAATGGATCCAACCAGATAACTCATCGGCCATGATTTTAGGAGACGAACCAGATACATTAATCAGATCCGGACCACGTTAAATTTATCAAGTTAGTTACCATCCATAGCCACCTTAGGTTCTTCTTGGCCACAGCAAATAGGTGATTTGCTTAAAGTGGAGTTAGACTTTTAAAATGCCTTCGGTTGTTAATTATGGGGTAACTGGCAACGGCCTGGGATTGATTCTAGATAATGATTAATAATATATATATAGTATGTCCAGATCGCATTACAACCTACTCTTAAAACCAACTCTGCTGTAGCCTCAGTTCACAACTAATAATATAAGGCTCCCCCGTCAAGCGGTAGCCTCAGTTCACAAGAGCTTTTTGCTTGACGTCTCTTCCCAGTTACCTACTTCGCTAGGTTTTTTCCACGCCTAACACTCGTTAATCGCCATCAGCTTTACATACACGTGGGCTGAAAAAGCAAACATTTCAACCTATCCAGGACTTACCATTCCTTGCCTAACTCCTCAAGCAACTATTGTTCACGAGGAGTGTAGGGCATGTAATCATACAGGAAATATTTGAGTGTGCAATCAAGTAACTCTCCAATCACCGCCCTAGCATGTATAGTGCGATTGAATAAGGAATACAAAAGAGGTGGATAAAACTTAATATACCAAACTCCTCGAATAAGATTACATAAAATTGCGTCAACAAAGAGCTCAGACTCAACTCTTGACCTCAAAAATATTTTACCAAAAAGATGCACGATCTATTTCTAACTCGCAAGTCAAGCCTAACTGGAGTTTTGTGCCAAACTGCAATTCAAAATAATCTTTGAAAGTACATCAAGGATTTAATGAGTTAGTATAATTTTAAGCGGCCTAACCTCAAGCTATGATCAAATAAAGGTTCTACGATTTTCTGATAGATAGATCGATGTGGAGATAAGAAATACAAGCAACGAAAAACAGGAAAACAGTAGATACCAACATCAAAGGCTCCGCAAGCATGAAAATCGGATTGAAATCATAGGAGACCTGAAGTGCAAAAACAGCAGGGATAAGATTATCAGAAAGGAGATTTATGTAAACGAGTCAAAAAAAAATGACATCTAATTGATAATAATATCCTATCTATGATTCCTAAGTTGATGCCCAAAAAGTGTGAGGCTTTTCTCAAAAAAAGTGTGTGAGGTGGGTCAGCACTTGTGACGCCCCACTTCCCAGGGGGTCACCCATCCTAGAACTACTCTAGCTCTAGCACGCTTAACTCTCATGTTCCTCTTGGATCTTGCTACCATCCAAAATGCTATAGCCGGGTTAGAGATTTAGTCCTATTATATCATTTATATAGAGGACTAATCCAAATTCCGGGGGTGTCACATTCTTCCCCCCTTTAAGCCCTGACGTCCACGTCAGGCTCAAGCACACTCACAAGCACCAGGCGATGTGAGACTCGTCTCGCTAGCCTTAGCCGACCTTGTGAGGAGCTACACTCCACTCACAACGGTCATTAGCCGGGGAGCCTCGCTCTACCCGCTATATAACCTTGGCTCAACCGATACTCATCTCACATTTCCGGCTGGTGAATGGCTCTGATACCAACTGTGACGCCCCACTTCCCAGGGGGTCACCCATCCTAGAACTACTCTAGCTCTAGCACGCTTAACTCTCATGTTCCTCTTGGATCTTGCTACCATCCAAAATGCTATAGCCGGGTTAGAGATTTAGTTCTATTATATCATTTATATAGAGGACTAATCCAAATTCCGGGGGTGTCACAGCACTAAGCAGAATCTTCATTGGGTCCTGGCACAACTTTTAGGCTAGGTGAATCATATTCTATTTTGACAAAGAGAAACTTAAGCGCAAGCGACAGCATTTCTTGAAATTAGCTTTCTTTCGTCTTTTACTTACCTCTGCAAGATCACTCAATTAGTGCCCTTGCTCGAGTAGAAGGAATGAGTTCCAGTGTAGTTAATAGAGGGAGGTCAAGCAGTCAAATTAAATTATGAGGGAAATTTACCTGAAAGGGGATATTGTGATCCGGTACAACATTTTTCTTTTTAAGCACCACCGTTGTTCTCCCGACAATGTCAAGATATGAATAACTTGTCTGAAGCACACAATAAAAATAGATCATGGTCTACAAGCATGAAATGCATAATGAAATTGTGAAAGATCAGGCCAGTCAGAAAATGAAAAAAAAACTGAAGTAATTGATATTTTTTTGCATAGAAAAGGAAGAAATTCATACCATATCATTAATGCGAATCTAGAGGACTTAGTCTCAATGGGACAGAAACATTCAGATCAGCTATAATTTTACATTACCCCAGCTAATCAAAGTTATCAAAGTTGCATATTACTATATTATCACTTAAAGGTGAACAAGGAACAATTACCTCAAGATTCTGCTCCACAGGGAAAGGAACTACAGCCAATGGGTTTTTGGACCCCTCAGGAAGCACCACCTGTGAAAAATATGACACGTTCTATCAAAAGAAATTTGAGTCAAACAACCAAATTAATGCACGCAGCTACATGATTAATTAGCAACAAAGTTGTCCGCCAACCAATTGCCAGGTCTCTTCTTCAGTATAGCAGAGGTGCACTGGTGGGAGAGAGAATATAGTGTAGTTCTTTTTTCATGACAATTTACGCATATCATCGAATTGCTGTTTACTTGAAAAAACATCTTAAAAATCACAAAAGACAACTTCGCAGGATGAGGTGCAGTATTCTTGTGGAATAGATGAAGAGAAATTAGAAAGAGAATTACTTTAGAAAGGTGTTCATCTCCGTGGCATTTTGCCAATAAGCCATGCCGTAGTTAAATTAATTATATCAATTTTTTTTTTTTCATTCACAAGGATAGAATAATGTCTCACTGCACATCATTTCATCATCTGGGTCCAACCAAATCCAGAGTCTCTGTACTAGCAGCAAGGAGGATTAACATTTGAATAGAAACAAAAAGTAGCAAACAGAATCAACTTCCAGTTATGTCTGTTTCTCTTAATGGTCTAGCATGAGTTATACAGTTACTTAACTGCAAATACTTCATTAACAACAATGCTAGGGGTTAAAATTATACTTATGAATGCTGGTTTGACTGTTCTTTTCCTTGCGCGAGTAATAGGAAAGGCTATCTTACACAGAATATGAAAACAATAGTGAGAGGAAAAAAAAATGCTCAATCAATAACAATATAAGGAGAAATATCAATTGGTTATGATGGATAGCTCCATAGGTGAGAGTTAACATATTTGTGCCTCAGAGTAGGAAAACTCCCACAAAACAATTTAATAGTTCAAAAGCATTCCATCTTGAACAACAGGCAATTTGACGAAAGCAGAAAAGTCAGAGCACCAAAATATTATGCTGCATCTCTGAAGTCAGTCCACAAACTTACCTTAACAGTTAGGTCGTCAACCACCGTATCCAGGAGAGGGCATCCGAAACTGACATTCAGGTAACGTCGGCCATCATCCGATTCGAACAGGAAATCATGCAATGGTAGTCCATATCCAATGACAAAAGTGGCCTTCCAACCTCCAAGTAATGGATATCTAGGTTCTATTTCTAGTTCTGACTATAGGAGTAATATAGAAAAACAAATTAGGAAATCAGTAGTGGAACAACAATATACTTGCACAACTGTATTTTCAGAGACAAAAGCAGCTACACTAGTTATCATCTTTTATTTTAGCAACTGTAGAATTCAGCTACTCAAACTAAAACAAGAAGGCAATATTTATGGCATAAACAGGGAAAAAAATGAACATGGCAGAGAAGGAGAGTACAAAAGATAAACTTAAACTAAGTAGTCAGTGGAAACAGATTTGTACCTTCTGTGAATTAGTACGCAAATGTGATGAGGACATGTTACCAATCTCGTCACGATAGTAAACTGAGCGAACTCGAGGGGGTAGTTTTGCAAGAAGATACCTAAGTGAGGACACCCCACTGACCATCGGCCTCGACTGATATTCAACCCTGGCAAAGGAAGTTTGACGAGAATATAATAAGAGTGATGCATATGGAATAAATACGCTGACAACCCTGAAGTTGCATTTTGTGTCCTCCTAAATAATGAAGCAAGAAATTGGCTAGGTGAGTCAAATAGAGACTGGTAAAAAGAATTTGTGATGAAGTCACCCCATTGAAGATATGCACCAAATTACAGCCAAAAATAACAAGTCAATCAATATGAGATTTAACCATAGATCAACCAGTTTAAGCAGTATTTGTCTGTATATGAAATATTAGTGCTGCTTATCCAAAGACAACCTCAATGCAACCCTATTAGGTATAGAAATTCATCCGTCTGAAAATGCTGATGTCTGCAAAATCAAATATTTTATCTCGTCTACATATTTCCTAGGCAAATGTTTCTTCTCTAAAATCTCTAGATGTCCGATCGCAGCATTTACTATTCAGATTTTTAGAAGAAAGTAAGGATACTAAAGTTCTTGATCAACAAATAACATCAGCGAAGCATGTCATGCACCTCGAGTTACATAACATAAAAAATTAACATGTAAAACAATGCCGCCTAACCTTGAAAAGACACCTTTGTGCCGTGCACCAGCATGTTTCAGCCTGTAATGCTCCGTTATCTCAAGGTTACCCCAGTGAGAGATCTCCATAGTACGCACAAGCTCTTCGACAACAGGAAATGGATGGTTGTTCTCTACATGTACAATTATTGGTGAATAGGAATACGGTGGGTGATCATTATAGGCACCATATTTCAGCTCCGTATTAGACCGGCTAGTAGGGTCCACTCGTGTGAAGGACTCCACTTTGTTGCTTGGTGTCTTGATGTATGTGATCTGCTCAACAACATGATAAGGCGACAGCAATATTGCACTGTCACGGTAGTAAACAAGCTGAGCCTCTGACTGGCTGATCTCTGCTGGGAAGGGCTCTAGACTATGTGTTACTATATAGAATACTTCTAAAACTGTTGTCTCGCCAGCCTTTAAAGGACTACGTAAAGAAACAGAGAATAAGCGAGCATCATTTGGCGTATCATGTGCTTCGGCTGGATTGACAGTAAGAGGCACATATGTTTTCTTCTTCCGTCTGCCTTCAGCTGTTGATGCTTTAAGAATTGCCACATGTTCAGCCTCAGTAGGTGGGAAAGCAAGAAGAGCGTCTGAAGCATCAGATGTCCCAGTATTTTCCAACTGAATGAGTACCATCAAACAATTGAAAGGATGAATGCCAGTCAAAAAATTGAGCTATCAAACGAGCAGCCAGCTTTAACTTTTGAAAAGTAACTATTCTTTAAAATTTTGTCAAGAAAGTGTGAGCACAACATAAAAATTAACAAAAATTCTTTGTTCATATCTACGCCAAGATGCAGACAAAATGAATTTTGTTGTCAAGCCAACAAAGCAAAAGAAGAGCAACAGAAGCATAAGAAGTCCGATTATTGGCGACGTATTGCATACGGTGGATAAGATTGAATGCGTACCTTTAATGTTAGGAATACCCTCACAATATGAAAGGTCAGATCAATCTGCAGATCAGCGAGAAATGCAAGAAAAAATCAGATTCGTGAGAAAAAATCAGATATCAAGGATATGGTAACAACTTATCAGTAGCAAATCATCCAAGCATTTTCTCAGCAATACTTGACAAGCCCTACGAATATGGCTCATCTCAAAGATGAGAAGGTTCAGAAAGAGTTGATAGTTTTCGTGCTTACATAAAAATCCCACACAAAGCAAATTCAGAGAGCAAAAGCAATAAGATCATCCAGTGGTCAATCAATATACCACCGCTTATGCAGTATAAACTCATATCACGCACGACAAGCACATAGGAGTAAGCTTGATGTGAGAGAGAGACGACACTTTCTTTCTTAAGTCCAACAGAAGGGCAAATTACCATGAATAGATAGCATAATCAGGAGTGCAGCACGATCAGAAAATCACAACGATCGCAAAAAGAGAACACCGCAAATTCGCACTCAATATCGATGAGATCGAAGAAGAGAACGATTCAGGAGGATAAGATGGATCCCAAACTTACCCTTCTCTCGGCGCTAAGGACTCGGATCTGCGGCGAAGAAACGGAGGAATCGAGGAAGGAGAGAAAGGAGAGGATGAGGACGAGTGGAATAGCTACGGATCGTCGCTCCATTACTCCTCGGATCCGTTTCTCTCCTCGTGCCCTCCTCCTCCTCCTCCTCCTCCTCTTCCTCCTCGTCTCAGCTGGAACGACGACGGGAAAAAACCCTTTCCTTTGGGAGTGGAAGGTTTCTCGATCGAGAGAGAGAGAGAGAGAGAGAGAGAGAGCGAGTACGAGAGAGGGGCAGAGCAATGTAAGTGAGTCTTCGCACTTCAACGGGGAAGAGCAATTTAAGATGGGCTTGTGGATCCGCGAGCCCATCGGCCCACGAAAACTTAAATTCGCTGCTGAGCCGAACCATGTGGCTTGTTAGTGTGCCGCGCTGATGTTGGATTGGACCTCATGTAGACCGAGCTGCTCGTGCTGAAAGATGGCCCAGGATAATGAACAAACCCAACTTTGATGGGATTATTCCCCGTCGCGCTTTGTAACAGTACGTAGCGTATTTTGTCCGTAATCACAAACGTCAATACATTAATTTTTCCAATTTGGAAATGATCTAAAATAGAATCTAACTTAATATACATCCGTACGATTAAACAAGCACATTGATAAAAAGAGAGCCATTTCATTTCCGTTTTCTGTTTTTTTTTGGCTTACATATAGTAGAATAAGAAGCGCGCGCCTTGTATTCTTTGCAGGGCCTTTGAGCACACGCACCAGGCAGGCATTACAGCTGCAGCCGGGGTCGTCATTCTCTCGACCGAAGAAAACTAAAAAACTTTTATGAATAAACACTCTAGATACAATTTGATCCCCCGTCCCAACTAAAAACGAGATTTCAGAAGACAAAAAAAGAAAATTCAGTTCTAATTAACAAGTACATTTTAATTAAGGAGAGAAAGAAAGAAAAAAGAATGAGATGAAAATGAGAAAAATGAGATTGGTGGCGAGAAATTAAGAAGGAGAGGAGAATGAGCGAATCAGAACTTGGAGCAGGCCGTAGGCAATCCGGTGTGGTGGTCGACGGCGACGAGGTCCGTGGCGTTGCAGGCGATGACATCCCGGCCGAGCTTGGCACCCGCGGCCTTGAGCCCCCGCAGTGAGACGGCCTGGTTGAAGAGGTTGAGCACGGGAAGCTTTGAGGCGGGCGGCATCTTGCCCGCGGGCAGCAGGCGGGTGAAGTCGTCGCGGACGAGCGGCACCTCGAAGTCCTCCCTCCTGTGGCTGACGGCGTTGTCCTTGGCGCTGATGTGGGCGCCGGGCTCCATGTGGTTGGTGGAGAAGCTGGCCTGGTCGGGGAAGTTGGGGTAGAGGCTGACGTAGCCGCGCAGGTACATCATGTCGATCAGGAACTTCTTCCAGGAGGCCTGCCAGCCGTTGGTGCGCGACTTGGGGATCTGGACGGGGTTCTGCTTGGCGTCCTCGGTGAAGCGGGCGTTCATGTAGGCGTAGAACTCCCGCCAGTGCTTGGGGAAGAAGACGGCGCCCCAGCTGCAGGGGAGCTGGTGCAGGTAGGGGGTGTTCGGGTGGATCTTCCTGAAGAAGTCCGTGGCATTCCACCTGGGCCTCTCCTTCACCACCTCCACCAGCCGCGGCGTGTAGAGCGACAAGGACGAGAGCTCCGGCAGCGACACGGCGGGGTCGTAGCGGTAGCTGAGCAGCGCGTACTTGATCCACAGGTAGTAGTAAGGCGACACCTCGATGTCGTCCTCCAGGAGCAGCCCGAAATCGTCGTCGTGGGCCGGGTACCAGCTCTCGCTCACGGCGCGGATGAGCCCGCCCCGGATGATGCGCCGCCGCAGCACCTTCGCCCCGTGGGCCCACCGGAACGACCCCACCGCCTTCAGCGTCGCCTCGTCCACTCCGCTGTCCATGTTGAAGCTCAGAGGCACCTCGTCCCCCAGGTAGTAGGCGTTCTGCAGCGATCCCAGCAGCCGCTGGAGAGACGGCGCGCGGCTCTGAGTTATCACGTTCACCGAGATCCGCATCTTATTCCAATCTGCACCATTTAGTCATTTTCTTTATTTATTTATTTATTTTTCATTTATTACTCTTTCTTCAAGTTTTTTATTTTTTTATTTTTATTTTTAGAAAAAAAAAAAAAAAAAAAAAAAAACAGAAAAAAAGCAGAGAGCTCTAACAGAGCGTTGTTAACCGTTAAGGAAGGAAGGAAGGAAGGAAGGAAGGATGATGGAAGTTCTATTACTTATTTATTAATTTATTACTTGGTAATGCCGACGGCCGGAGGTCAGCCATCCAGAGAACCTTCGAGACGCTGGGCCTCGGCAGAAGGACCAAGGCGGAGGGGTCCGCGCCGGTCTCTGCGGCCATCTTCAGCGCATTCTTCACATTCGCGTCAATATCAGCGACCGCGATCAGCAAACTCGGATTGTGAATCTTGATGAGCCCTCTCATGCTTGAGTACGCGGCTTGTACCACCGAAACCTCCGATCCTGTCCCCGCCGAGATTGCTCCGATGTCCAAATCGAATATCTTGAACCGCCTCTCCCTGCAAACGGCCTTGGGCCACTTGAGAACGGCGGCCGCCTCTTCGCAGGGGCAAAAGCCGCCGCCTGAGACGACTACATAAGCCTTCCTGGCCGGGGTAGTTCGGAATTTCTCGATAAGAGGTGCGAGTGCTTTTACTTCGTCCAGAGAGTGAGCGTAGAAGAGAGCTTCGATCTTCTGAGGGTGCATTGCAGCCCACCGAGTAATATAACCGGAGGAAAGGGCCTTCCACCATTGGTCGTCTCGCACTTGGACTACATCCTTGAAAATGACTGTCGTCTCGGAAATGTAGGCGAGTCTATGCTCGCTGTCTCCCCACGTTTCTTTGTCGTTGGGATCGACAGGCAGCACATACGACCCCGCATTTCTGTACTTCTGAAGCTGGTAACTGCACCGCATTATGTACAACAAAGCCAATTAAATCTTCAAAGGAGTAGAGCCATTATAATTATATACTGCCAGAGGGAAAAGAAGGAAAAAAAAAAAAGAAGAAGAAAAAGAGATTTAAAAAGACCAAAAATGAAGGTACACTAATCTTGAATGGAATATAGAGGTACTGATTGATGCTTGTTTCTGTGCACGAAGGATCGGGTCGAAAAGAGTAGTTTGCATTTGAACGCCGTGTTAAGCATTATAATAAATAACAACATCATGCAGGCTCAGGCTCAGGCTCAGTTTGCAGCAGAAGCAACAACAGAGTAGTTTGCCTACCTTTGTTGTTTCATACTTGCATGGCTATAACTAGGTGCTCGCCATTGATAAACTAAGAATTCAAAATGGTGGCAAATTAAGTTATTTTTATCCTCGATGCAACAAAAAAAAAAAAAAAAAAAAAAAAAAAAAAAAAAAAAAGGATAGGTTGCTGAGATGAGATGAGGAATATAGCAGTCGAAAGGATGGTTTACCTGAGATGAAGATCTTCACCGGTGGCGAAAGTAAAGGGCTTCTCTATGAACAATGTCTTGACGAGGTCAGTCGGAAGAAACCACGAGCTCGACAAGAAATCCACCTGCACGATCCTTTCGACGGTGATATCATAGGCAGGATCAGGCAAATAAAGCCCCGCCTCCTTGGATCTGAACTTTCTGTAACTTGGGAACGTGAAGTCCTTCTGCCTGAAAGGCAAAATTCTCCCAATACTTCCCAAAACGGAATTCTTGTACTTGTCTGTTCCTCCGACGTGAGCCAATATCTCTAGCATTCTCTTGCCAGGAATCATATCATCGTCGAGGATGTAAACGAAGTCGCTTTCTGCCTGTAGAGCCATCTGAAACCTCCCATAGTACTTGAAATCGTAGGTGGAACTAACGAAGCTAATCCTCGAATTGTTGTAGCTCTCAACAATTCTTTTCAGAGACAGTTCATTGGGGCTTCCGAAAGAAAGAACCCAAACATGGTGGAACGGCAGTGTCTGATGAAGTAGCGAATCGAGTTGAGCGCAAAGCGTTTTCCTCTTGTAATGGTTTAAGATGACGGTGATCTTTGGGATGCGAGGACCATGTGCGCTCCATTTAGACTTCATTCTCATCAACTCGCCTAGTGTCTCTGTTCCAAAGCTTTTCTTTTGAAAACCCAGTATCTCATCGTAAAGCTCCCTTTTAAGCCTGATCATTTGCACGTCATTCGACTTCTTTTGCGAGAAATCGATCTTCTCGTGCTCGCAGACTTCCAAGGGTGAGAGTGCAGCAGGGCTTTCCTCAATACTCGGCAGCATTCGGGGTTGTATGATGAATTGCTTCCAGTGTTGCGCGATTCGGCTGGCCCACAACAAGTCTGGTTTGGTTCCAAGGTCGACGGACGGGCTCATGTAGTAGAGAAGACATGTGGCATATATTGCAAATGCAAACTGAAGACAGGTGAGGGCGGTTACTATGCGGGAAGAGGAACTACTCTTTGGAGCTCTCATCTTGTTTGCTTTATTAGCGGCGCAGTCACCGATCATTCCTTCCAAGAACTCTCCACTTCTCATGCTTGGAGTACGAACTACATTCATCATGTAAACTCGGATTCGAAAGTATATCTGAAGGAAAATTCAAGTTTAGGCCATCTGAATATTTGCAGCTACAAAAGATTAGCAAAATGAAAGCGACAAGAATAATTAACGTGTTTCACTAACTAATCCTAAGTTTGCGAGTCTGCCCATAACGAAATACCAACGAGGACAAAGCCTTTGAAAGTAGTACACAGTGTGAAAGTTGTGTAGTGCGTTTTAGTTACTTACATGGTCCTTATAAGTGCTTACCAACATTTACAGGATTGCAATAAGCATTAATTAGAGCAACGAAAGATATTCGATTGACCATACCAAATAGTTTCCCTCTCACATTCCGACATACGAACATATATAAAATCATCGACATTTTCCAACTTGTGAAATATATATGATGAAATTCAATACGAAAGGAAAATTCAAGTAATCACCTTAACTAGTCAAAATCAAAAGAGCACTCAGCGAGAATGCCGAGCAGAGTAACAAGAATAAACTCTTAATGCAGGTAGGGATTTCTGTGTCTTTTGGCTCTTAATTGAAAGACCTGTTCAATGATTTATTGATTTCTTGCGGCGGGCTCTGGATATATTTCTGAGTACCTAAAATTGAAGACGAAGAACGGAACAAGTGGGGCTTTAAGTCAAGGTGATCAGAGATTCCTATCATAAATAGACATCTCTATTCCATGAAATATTTGAATGAACCAACCAATAAGCAATAGAACTGACCTTATATAGCAATTGATATCAACTGTGCACCTCAAACCACAGCAATGCTATCAAAACTATTAAGGAGGGCCTACGACTGATGTTCTAATAATACAGATGAAAGAAGGAAGGGAAGAAACAAAAAAAAAAAAAAAAAAACGGCAGTATTTTCAATCTCAAAAGAGGGGAACAGCTGTAGACTCTAGGTTTGGAATCGCAATTCATAAAGAAGACTTGGGGGAGCAATTGTCTAGCTAGTGCATAATGGCTCAAATTAGATTAAAAAAAGAAAGAAAGAAAGAAAAGAGAGAGAGAGAGAGCCCAAAATTCGAGAGACCACCCACATGAATGAGATGGGACTGCGAGAAGCAGCGGATCATGTGCCCAGGCTTTGCATAGGTTACGAAGATATATGCACACACATACACACTCTTCGCGCGTAGAGGGAACAAGGATACCGATAATTGAAATATTTAATTGTAAGAGAGAGGGATGGAAAATAAGGGAGAGCCATGAGAAGTGCAATTAAAGCATGAGGAGGAGGGGGGTTCACATCACATGGGATGAGCATTGAAGTAAGAGGAGAGGGGCGTTACCTTCACTTGTTGTTCTCAGACATTTGCCCTTCTTCCGCAACATGTAAAGCCAATATTGAAGGCGCGGAATTGGTGACTGGGGATACTTAAACCGAGGAACGCCAATGTGATATGTGATGTGCACCCCTCCCTCTCTCTCCTCTCTCTCTCTCTCTCTCTCTCTATATATATATATATATATATATATATATATTTCTCTTCTTTCTCTTCTCTATCTGTTCGTTTGTGCTGCCCAACTCTTCTTGCTCCCTGATTGCCTCCTTTTTTTTTTTTTTTATTAAATGGAAGATAAGAAGAGGAAAAACTGCAAACAATTTGTTAACACGTTCCTCCCTCCCCGAGGCTTCGATCAGTATGCTCCTTATAATTTGAAGTCAACAGTTACCCGCCACATAAAAAACTGCAAACAATTGAAGAATATTAGGTGGGCACCGAACTGGATATCCACAATTTCAATAATAATAATAATAATAATAATAATAATGGTTTGTGCAAGACGGAACCCAACTTAGAAATGATCTGAATCGAGAGGAACTAATGCAGCAGGAAACGACGTAGGGTCAAATTAACGTAAGTACACTACTGCATACATAGGTTGCATATAATTAAGGGGTGGGTCAAAGGCGCCACCAGGGCTCCTTTTTATCTTATCTTATATGAGAGAGACCTATATAATAAATCAGCAGAAGATCCGAGTAATTTACAAGTCGCTTAAATGCTAGGTGTTGACAAAGCCCGGATCCCGAGAACCCCCTTTAGATTCACAGTTTCCCAAAAGAACCCCTCCATTCTACCAGTAACTAATAGCAGGGAATGGAAACGAAGGGAAAGGTACGGACTTTAATTAATGTATCTTATTATTATTATTAATGTTAACAAAGAAACAAGTTAAGGAAAAGATCCCCAGATGACGAGGAGGGGGCACAACCTAAAGCTAGAACCACAAGGCTTGGAGCACCATTAAGGCATGGATCTGTATCTAATCCAAAGCAGGGGAAGGGGGCTTAATTGCTTTAAATAGTAGAGTGGGATTACCAAAGATTCTATCTTTGACTTCTCAACTCATGCTCTTTAACGTTTAATTTGGTATTAATTAATAACCAATTAAGAATCTCTATCCCGTTCTCTATCTCTCTCTATCTCTGTGTATATGGGCCAAATTAGTAGAGCTAATGCCCTGTGCCAAACTTTTGTTTACGTAGTGAGTTCGGAGAGAGAGAGAGAGGAGGGAGATTTGAAATGGGGTTGGCTTCCACTTGAAAAGAAAAAAAAAAAAAAAAAAAAAAAAAAAAAAAAAAAGAGAAAGAAAAAAAGTACTATGACTTAATCTTGGGCGTGCGTCTTCTTCTTTTATTATGTTGTTGGTCAAATAGTAGTTTTAGGCAACATCCCATTCCGTAGAGGAACGTGGAGCCATGTACATACGCACACCATACATATGAGAAGAGGAGGGGCAACTAATCATCACTCAATCTTGAAAAAAAAAGGCGCAGAGCAATATGATTCTCACCTTTTAATGAGAATCTTAATTCGACCGACACGATATATACACCGACATGATACGTACACGGTCATTCACACGTTAATTTTGAAAATATTAGCTAATAGGACACACAATTCTTATTAGAAAACTATTTACTCTTTATTATTTATGAACAATTTTTTTTTAAAAAAAAAAAAAATTATTGTCTTCTCGCCTTTGTAATATATATATCTTTGAAATCTATATATATATATGACATGCATGCTTCGTCTCCGACGAGTAGGGAAGGATCCAGCTTGCATTGTACCCAACGTGCGTGGACTCGTAAATTGACCTAAAGCTTATTGAGTTTTCAGCAATCTGAATTAAATTTATGGATGAGCTATCTTTTTTTTTTCTTTTTCGGAGAAACGGCCAATAATGAACTATTTTAAATAGAAAATAAATTTAAAATTGGACGAAAATTTTGTGCAAGTCAACTCTAGCTAGAATAATAGATATACTACAACTCGTACTAATGACGCGCAGATCTTAATTTTTTTTTGGGGGCTTTGTTAGTTCATCGCGGAGGTACGTAAGCCAATCTTAGGAGATCAAAACCCCATCTTTCATTTTTCTACGCTATAAGTAGTCCATGGTTTGAGATCCACTTAATTTGTCCAATTCCTTGTACTTGGAAAGTGAGAGAACTTCATGTGCAATTTTTTTTTTTTTTTTTTTTTTCGCCATTATTTGTTTGATAGAAAGTAAATAATTTTAAAATAATAGTTATTCTAATTATTTTCAGACTTTATCAAAAAAAATTTATACACTAGTAAAAATATGATACGGTAATTAATTAAGTTTTTATTTTTATTTTTATTTTTTATTTCCTTCAGGGCTAAGTTAACTAGAATGCATGTCTTAGATAAGTGAAGCTATAGGTGAACTTTATTTACGTCGAATTAATCAACGGAACTAAGTATTTACCACTGAAAAACAACTTAATTTACCCCCCCCTCTCCTCCACTTTAGATGAAACAAATGCGCTGCGGTCTAACAGTTTAGTCCTACAAGATGAACCGCAAATGAATTACTATCTATCAATAATCCAAGTTCAACATAAAAATAATTAGCTAGCTTGGACTGAAACCATGCACCTCAAGAGCAGTTTCATTTGTTGAACTACGTACGTACTGACCCATCACCTGAATTTTAACAAGTAATTAATGTGTAAGCATGTTGAGGCATCAAGAAAATATATATAGATTAAGCATGCACACAAATTTCAATTCAACCTCCCAATCTGATTTGGGTTTAGGTCATTCATATCTATCTATTCAGGTTAGTCGATCTAATCTAACTAGTGCTCGGTGTGAAAACTTTTCCAGGTTGAATTGGCTTTTGGTTTAATTGACCTAACCATATCACTACTACATCTTCAACTCCGAACTCAGCAGGTCACTTAAGTATCCAGTAAACTTGATTGCAAATTGAGGATCTCTGCGCATGCACCTAACTCCCAACTCGATCTCCACCTCGTAGACTCGGACAATTTTTGTCTTACACACTACACACTACACACTGCAACAAAATCTGATCTCCTCGGCTCCTCATTGCTTGTTTCTCCGAGAGCAGCAGTGCCGTGCCTAAAATTTGTTAGGTCATAGGGCAACTGTGGCTTGTTAGTATGCATTACGGTTGGTTTCTCGCATTCACACTAGCTAGATCTGCAGCTTTAATTTGTACTGGTAATTATGTGTGTAGTTTCGACGTTAATTTGGTCCAAGCAACATTCCAAGCAATGTTAATTGCAAGCGACGAAGGGTGGAAATCTATGAGGCATAAAGGTTAAGGCATTATTATATATTAGGTGGATGCGCATCTCAACAGATACAGGAGGAGTTTGTACACACATCACACTTTACTTTACATTTGATTATTAGGCAACTGGAAGAGCAAGAAAAGAAAGAAAAAAAAAACTATAGTTTGGACATCCCAGTGAGCACTTGGCATTAGGCTATACTTTCCGGCTCCAAACTTTTACTATTATTATTTATTTATTTTTATTATTTCTATTTTCTTTTGGTGTGATGCCTCTTAATTTGTAGGGGTGTGTTTATAGTTTCGCTGGCTTCTAGTTAGCAGTTGCGCTATATTGCTGTGTCTCAATCTAATCAATTATTATTATTATTATTATTATTATTTGAGAGAGAAAAATATAGCAATATTTTTTTAAAAAAAATATTATGATGAAATAGGTGAATTTTTCTAATACACATTGGTTTTGGGCCCGTTGATTTGCAGGAACGGCCCGATTCCCTCTTCTTAAAAATGCAGAGTCCAGCAATCAAGGCCTAATAACAAAGCCCACAAATCCGAGTACAGCAGGCAGTAGTTTCGGCCTGCGTCGATTAGAGATTTGGTCTCGTATTGGGCCGGGCTATATTTTGATGGGTAGCTCAAAGCTGCTTGTAGGGAGTCCGGTCACCTCCAGTAAGCTCACTACCCTCCAACAGTATCATTCGTTTCGCCAGAAATTGTTTTTTTCTGTTATTAGAGTTTTCATTTGAGAACTCCGGGGTTATGCTTGTCGGGCAGTGAGCGCATCGCTGAAATCGAGGGCGACGTTAACGGGGCGGGCACCAAGGTTTTGGGTGTTGTACTGTTTAGTTCGACCCACAACGACTCGATTAGAGTGAGCTGACCTCGGTTAAGTGCGTCTAACTCAGAGTTACAAGCACGAAACCCAAAATAGTCATCTTAATTTTAATTTTTTTTTTTTTTTATAAATATTTTCAAATAGTATGTGGATTTAATTCGGTCATTTATCTTATAATTTTATTCATTTATATTAGTATATGATTTTTTTAAAAAAATTATTTAGAGTAGGACTTATATACTTTCAAAAGCACACATCTAAATATACTTGTAAATTTTTTATTATTAAATTTATATTGAGATTTGTACTATTTATTTTTTCTTTTTCTCTCTTTAGTTGATTTTATAATAACACAAATCTCAATGTAAATATAATGTTAAAAAATTTATAAGTATAATTAGATTTGTGCTTTTGAAAGTATATAAGCTCTACTCTTTTATATATATATATATATATATATATATATATATATATATATATATATATATTTTAGTTGAACTAGTATATTTTTTGAGAAAAATATATCATGTTATCTGTTTCGTTTATTTTGATGTAAATTTATATAGAAATATGAAGCAACTAAATTTCGAACTCGGGACTTCGGATATCAGTCACTAAACTTTTTGTCATTTGCGCTAAGGACAGTTAATAGTTAAGCTGGTATACTATTGGTAGTATATGATGAGTATTTCAATTTTTTCTTATGTGAGATTATGTCGCGAGGCTCCTCCACTGTCAAGCTAGACTAAAAGTCATTTGACTGCAAAGGTTCTCAGTAGTCAATAGCTGCGCATATTGATTAATTGTTGTTCTTTGAAACTAATTCCTATTTGGTGCTGAATTATATCTATTCTAGATCATGATAAGTGTTTCGGCGGCATGTATGAGGCTTACTTGAACTAATGCTAGGATCTCGTGAAACAAAAAATGACTTCAATTAATAATTATGTATGTAGGTAGTTGTGTACACTATGAATTACACATGATCACTAATGCAGTGTTGCACCTGTAATGCCTCAATAGTTTTATATCAAATAAAAAAAACATTCTAATTAAAAATATATGAGATCACGTGCATTAATGATAACAACTTCATCAAAACATTTTTGACCGATGATTTGAATCCAACGAATTATTATTGCTAGCGGATCGAGTCGTTATAGTATGCGGCCCTCTCTAATGGGTAATAGACAAACGATCTACTAGAAGGAAAAAGTTTTATTTGCAACAGAACTAACACATAGATTATACCCTAAATTAATTACATCATGTCAAATAAGCTGGTGGAGAGTCTAATAAAGAAATAATATGATAATTTATATATATATATATTTTTTTTGTAATATAGAGATATGTAATTAGGTATTGTTATTTCTATATAGAATAATTGTAACACAGAAGACTTTGTGCGCACACGAGTGCCAAATGCAAAGACATGCAAGGAACCTTACCTGAAACAAAAGTACTGACTCACAAAGAGTGACAAAGGTCAACTCTGTGTGTTGTTAATGTTGCTACTGCGACGGTCGATTCATGTGCCATTACAGGTCATGCATGTGAACTAATCAATGTCTTCTAAATCATAAATATCAATACATCTATGACATATAATAATAATATTTCGAATTACACAAAGATATTACAGAATAGTTAGTGATTAGTAATAATTTAGGTTTGCAGTTTGGGGTTTCTGTGGCAATCAAAAACTAATAAAACTAGTTTTGCAATAGTATGGCCCTACAATGTTGCTTACATAGTACAGCAAGGCCAGCCCAGAGGCTGCAAGGTCAGGTCCACACCACCAGTTTTGTTTTTTTCCTATTAATTTGTATCTTTAAAGAAGGAAGAAAATGAAACAAGCTTCTAGTATTTCTTTAGACAGGTCAGTTCAGAATACACAGAACACATAAATCTTGTGACAGTCAAGTAAATGCAGCTCTATGTATTGAGGCCCTTTGTAATTATAATGTACAGAAAACAGAATATCCAGCATTCCATTCCTCAAAGAAAAGACAATTACTGGCCTTTCAATGTAGATCCCCTTACTTTCCCAAAATACACTTCAACAGGCCTACTAAACGAAATAGACTCTGTCTTAACAACTACCTAGATATCTCAAATTTTGCGGGGTATCCGAACTGCTCCATCTCCCAATTCACCTTAGAAGCAACTCTTTCGTGGCGAGGGAAGTACTCCTGACATGATAAACAAGGTAGATAAGGTTTTTGAGTAGTCGAAAACAAGATTAAGAATGTATATCGAAAAGGATTTCATGTACAACTTTTGACATTTGAGGAGTTCTCGGATTATTATTATTATTATTATTTTGGGTTGGGGGGTGGGGGGGGCAGGGGCGGGAGTAAAAAAGAGAGTTTTGGCTTCATAAATATCCAAAAGCTACTAATGGGTTAATGGATTCGCATGTCGATTGGCATGTTACCTCTAGCTTCTTGACCAATTCCTTTGCTGTCGGAGCAGATACAATGATATGGCGGGCAGTTGGACTGATGAAACCTTCCTCCACAGCTTTGTCAATGAAAGACAGCAATGAGTTGTAGTATCCATCAACATTCAGCAATCCAACCTGGAAAATGCGAGAAGATTAATGAGCGGCTTATGATACTGCTGAGTCTGCTACATGCAAGAAAAATCCATGTATCAGGGGATCTCAAACTCATTTTCCTTGCTTCGTATTTACAAAGACAACCGAGCAGAACTAACTGTGAAGGTACTGAGCGGTAGGTCGATCTAAACCATAAGTTTATAAGGGTTAGCATGAATTCAAACGAATGAGCGCAAGTGAATTTACCGGCTTATCATGAATGCCCAATTGAGCCCATGTTATCACTTCAAGCAGCTCTTCAAGTGTTCCATATCCTCCTGCATCAAAATCTTCACGAGTTATGAAAATAAAAACAAACCTAGAATAATAAATAATGATGCATTCAAAGGTTCTTCTTAGTGGTTTCAATTTTGTTGTGGAAAAATACCATTTTTTTTTTTTTTTTTTGTGTTACGTCACAGTAGTATCTAAAACCAGCCCTTGGGCGTCATTCTTAATTAATCCAATTAATCCAATTAAGATGATAATAGAGATGTTTATGGATTATGGATCACAAAAGCTTGGGCCTCAGGAAGGGTAAACCCGAAACAGGACCACCACTCACGTCTTTGGACTGACCTGGGTAAGTTACAAGTCCTAGTTCATGTTTGGTATTAAGTTGGTACAGTAAGAGTGTTTTTTACTTCAACTAAATACTATATTAGACTTGTCGTAACAATAACAAAAGAATAAGTTGATGATGCACAAACCAGGCAAGGCGATAAAGGCATCAGAGCGTCTAGCCATTTCGGCCTTCCTTTGGTGCATATCTGCAACTGCCTTCTCTTCCCCTACTGTCTCACCCGTTATCTGCACATAAACAAAACCTACACACATCAGTACCATCCTGCACTTACAGCCAACATATTTTACGACTAGCCCTATCGCTTACATATATATATATATATATATATATATATATATATATATATTTTAAAAAAAACAGAAATACCAGAAAGAGTGATAGAGAGAGAGAGAGAGAAAGAGAGAGAGAGAGAGAAACGTACCTCTTGAGGCATGAGAGTTTTGGGAATAACACTGGACAAAAAGAAAGGAACAATACAAAATTAGCTGCCGAAGAACACTAACGAAATTTAGCCTGATTTATTTAACTATGACCGGAAAAAGTAAACAACAGAGAATATGAAAGAAAAAGTTAACGCACCCAATAACGTGCCGTCCGCCTTCATGAACGGCTTGGGAAACTAAACCCATCAGGCCAACACTTCCCCCGCCATACACCAGATCAATGTTCCTCGACACCTGCCACGCCCCCCAACAGTCCCAACTCACGACAATCAAAACAATGCACGAAATATATCGATTTAGAAATACAAAATCCCCTGCCGTATGCACCCATGCAACAAGTGTTAGACGTGATTGGTTTTTCTGATCATCTTAATAATTCACACAACCTGTATCGAGTTATTAAATGTGTATATTGCGGTAGCATTTTATTTTGGTTTTCTCAGACCCCGTCACTTTTCTTTTTTTGGACAGGGACAGGGACAGGGACAGGGACAGGGACAGACAGAGAGCCCGGGGGCTCTGTTTCTCTCCTCCAATAATGAGTGACTGTAGACGAAGGGGGGTGGCTGCTGGGTGTTCATGGCATTCTAGGAGCACGTAGAAAATGTAAAAGAATAAAAAAGAGAATGTGGGTTGTACAAAGTAAAGAGGAGTTCTTCTATTGTACCAGAAGATTCTGGCCAACAAACAGTTACTGATGCAAAACCCGATAAATACTAGCGCGATGTTTTCCTGTGGATTAGATGGAACGTCCAAATCCTACTACAGCTTTCTAAGAGGGACCACTCCGAGCCACCTAACCTGGGATTCAGTTCTCTTCCATTTTGTTGCAGAAGCACCTGCACTTAAAATTATGATATGGGGAGGAGCAGGACGCCTCAAAAATAATAATATTATCAAATGAAGGAGGGATAGAAAAGAAAAAGGATCATGGATGACATTATTATTATTATTATTATTATTTTTATTGAGGATCCGGCAGAGCACGTAAAGAAGGGAATTTGGTGAATAAGAGGTAAAAATACCAATTCCTTGCCGAGCTCCACCGCAGCTTCTTGGTAGCTTCTCTTCTTGCCCTGGCTGCTGCCGCAGAAGACGCATATCCTTTTGAACCTGGATTGTCTGGCTTCCTGCTCCCCCTCCATCTCTCTCCACGTCCTGCTCCTCCTCCTCCTCCTCCTCCTCCTCCTCCGGTATCTTTTACTTAGTTTTCCTCTGCGCTAGAAAAGTGGCGTTTGCCCAAGACAAAACATCCACAATGCCTTGACTACTTTTTAGTGCGCCTTCCATCCCTATATAAAAAGGACAGCACACGTGCTAACAACCATACAACACGTTAGGCTCTCCTTCCTAGTCGTAGGCTTACTCGAATTTTGGGGAGCATTTTTCAAATGGTAAAAATGGCATTGGGTGTTAAAAAGTGCACGGGCCCACATGCCCCCTCTTCTTTTCTAACCCGCATTTTGATTGCTCCTCGACTTCTCTTTTATTTTCTCTCTAAACATGATCAGGATGAGGAGGAGGAGGAGGAGGTGGTGGAAATGCTAGAAATGTTTGCAACATCCTTAAAATTACTCCACCTTTTACATCTCGGACTCTGCCTCCATGTGCACTAGAAGAAGCAGCAAAAAGATCGCGGGTAATTTACAGAAATAGTTCTCAAGAGATTTTAAATCAGTGCATCATCCACTATAAAGTGGGGAGATTAATAAGTTGAACAAGATGGTAAAATCCAGAGATTGGCGAATTCCATGAAGAGTCCGATAAGCGAAATTAAACAAACTCAGTCACAAAGAGCCAAAGAACAAAACAGAGCCCACGCGGAGGAGGAACCTCTCATACTCGGTGAGCCTGCTCAAAGTAGGAATTATTATTAGCCAGGCAAATAAAGCCCACTTTGTTTGCTGGGACTGATACTGTTGATGGGATGGAGACAAACTCATGAAGCACTTGCATTTGTCCTTTACAGATGAAATAATACCTTAGGTACGCCTCAGCAGGTGAATTTGAAATTAGCTGTTGTACTAAAACTGTTTCAACGGTCCTTCAAAAAAAGAAAAAAACAAAAAACAAAAAACAGAGAACTGTTGCAAAACTAGTTTCACCCATACATGGCTTGTCCTTTGCTACAAAACGTTTCCAATGATTAAATTATTCTGTCCTGTTGACACAAGTCTTCTTCAGTGACCTAACTTCCTCTTTCTTCTTCCTTTATATATATATATATATATATATATATATATATATATATATAAATAAATAAATCTATTGAAGAAACCAAAATTCATACACTCTTGAATTACTTTGTTTTAGATAGCAACACTTAAATAAGTCTTATTTTAGGTATGTATAACTGTATAAGACATATGTCACAAACATTCTTCTCTCTGTATTTTTATAATATTTCCCTCTTATATATGCCTTGAAACTAGTGGGTGGGACCTCGTTGTTGTTGTTGTTGTTGTTGTTGTTGTTGTTGTTGTTGTGCCTGCTACTTATGTGCTCTGTATGCGTGTGCGTGCATGAGAGAGCGAGAGAGAGAGAGAGAGAGAGAGAGAGAGAGAGAGAGAGAATTCCACATGGTTAAAAACCTAAAATTAACCAAATACCAAGGAAGGAGGGGTGAATGGAACAGCGTGCTCATTTCAACACAGCTTAACGTAATTAAATACAATAAAAAGGCTCACTTAATTACCCAACCCAAGTCACAATAACAAGTAGTCGTATTACTCGGCGCCCCACCCATCCTCCTCTCCTCGACATGTTTGCCACACGCAGAGGAAACACATGAATATTATAACGACCACGCCACTCCCATTCCCCATACACACACACACACACACACACAAACACACACACCTCACATCTCACAGTTTACCCCTCTCCCGAGACCAAGCATGCCCTCCCTCCCTCCACGCCCTCAATTCCATTCCACTGATCTATCTCTCTCACTCTCTCTCTCTCTCTCTCTCTCTCTCCTTAATTCCTTCCCCATCATCATTCTCTTTCTCTAAATTTCCCCACTCTTCGCGTACTTTATTATTCCATTTGTTTTTTCTTCCCGAGGCTCTTGGAACCAGATTATTAATGAATTTATGCGTTCCGTGATCCCCAAAAAAGCACCTAATAATTTTCTACCTACCTAGCTACTAACCTTTCTATTATCTTTTATAGATCCACTCAATTAATTGAGCCTTAGGAACAGGATAAACAGACACCTAGCTCAGAAATAATACCTCCTACATAAATATAAATATATAGAGGGCGGCTGCAGACCTGCATGAGTAACTAAGCTCCGTTTACTCGTCTTAAGACTAACATAAAAGACCATGAGCTCCAGAACAAGAGATCTTACTAACTAGAAAGGGACGGCGATTAGGTGACTATATAACAATCACTTTGCCACCAACTACTGAATCTGATCATGCAACGACAACAACAGAATATTGTACGGTCACCAATTAGCTTATCTCGTTAATGCAATTAATTAGGCCTACAAACTCCTCAATGAATATTCTGTAAGCTAATTCAGTTTATCTGTTCTCTGTAGAGAGAGAGAGAGAGAGAGAGAGAGAGAGAGAGAGATGAATTGAAATATTTTTCTTGTGCACAAATTTGTCTTTTTCCAACGTCGTTTAATTCAAGGGAAAGATCCATTTGGCTCGCCCAGCACCCGACCACGGTGTGCGTGGACGCAGGCCCCATAACTGGCTGCTGCATGCTGCGCCATCCAATGGGCTACAATGAGAAATGGAGCGAAATAAGCTCCCCAGACCCAGAACCCCAGAACCCCAGCTAGTAAGATGGTACGCTCCCTTTCCCAACATTTATGGGTCCTTCATAACTGTCACAGCTTAGGGAGATACGTACCTTCTCAGTTTTTCTACACGCCCGCCCATTCCTCAGCCATACAACAAACTATACATCAGTTTCTCGACGAAATATCAAATTTTGCTCATAGTTGCACGCCGTATTCTGCTTAGGTATGACCAGACCCATGGATGCACAAAGAGGTTAATTAATTTGAAATAACTAGACTCGACAAGGTAGCTAGGCATGTTAGCAGAGCACTGTGCATAAAATACTGTTTCCAATCAAAGTGTCCATAGCTAACTTGGGATATATTGGGCATTACCATAATTGTCGCAGATCAGATCCAAAAGCATAACTATTACAGAGACCTCACAATCTTTTGCATTTCGCTTTTAGCCTACATGAAATCCAAGAGACACCCAACAAAACAGCAGGAAAATCTCGAATCAAATCAAATATTAATGCTTTTTTATAGGCCAATTTTCTGAAAACAAAGGGCCTTGGCTCTGAAATAGAAATTTGGTGCTTAGACAATGCAAGAGCACTTAGTCAACTAGCTGGGGATTGTTTGTTTGGTAGCTCGCCAGCATGATCTGGTGATGGGTTTGCCCTGAGATTAGATTGAAAGGGTTTTGGGGGGCCAAAGGGAAGTACTAATGCTGGACTTTTACGAGGAAAAAGAATTGAAGAAACGAAGACACAATCGAAAGCTTTTTGTCCTTGCTCTCGACTTTACCACCGACCTATCCTTGATAATTTGGCCACATCATTTTCACAAGGAAACTAATTTTACTGAGGATTAAAAGCAGCAGCATGAATAGATATAAAGAGGGATAATTGATCAATGATCTCCTCAACCCGATAAGCATCTATGAGCAACTCAAAGTAAATGGGAGGAAAAGTTAACAAACAATCATGCACATTAAGAACTTGGGAGTAGCAAAACTATTGAGAATACCAAATACTGTTGGTGTTACATATTTACTATTTTGTATACACCATTAGTTACGACGCTGAATGTGTGAGTTGAAAGTCCAACCTCTCTTCAGTAATCCTGCTCCCATATTCAACTTAAATATGTGTACTTGATAATCGACCGTTTCCCATTGAAAATGACACTGCATGAGTACATTTGGTGCATTATGTAGTATGCTGATCTGCTCCTCAGAAAAATTATAGCGAGATAAAATGCGTACGTTGAACCCAATCAAGTTTGCTACGTGAACGAAAACTGACTAATGATATTGAGCTTTATCAATAACTACATTCAGTACAGCTGCTCAAAATGCCTTTCATCAATGGGTATTAAAAAAAAAGGAGGGGCTTTCAACAGATTTATTTCCCCAAGATCAACTTTTTTTGTTCTTTTTTCTTTTTTCACAAAGATCTGGGTTGCTGGACACTGCTGTTAATCTCATCACATGGTGGCATCAACCATGGTGGGGGCTCGGCCTTTAATGGCAGTGGCTCCTACTGGGTCTATTCAAGCTCATGGTCCTGCTACCTATCATCATCATCATCACTTCAGAGAGGAAATGTGCTACTATATTGTTGATCCCTCGTGGCTGACTATGCGTGCCCTACTTAAGGATGACACATGGCTGTCTTACTTAAGGAGCTGTGTCATCATTCTTTCCTCATGGAGTCATTGTGCTTGGCCTTCCAAAATAGTAAGCAAGAAGATTAGTCTTTGGTCCAAGCAGAGCCATTGTGCTTGGCTGAGTCACAGCCCACAAGTCACCATCTCTATGTATGAGTTGGTCTTTCCAATGTTGCAATCATCCATGCTTCTTCCACTTTGAAGTGTACTTGGATATATACAAGTATTTTGCCTAGAGCTTCATACATGATGATCACCCCTACCTTTCACTCTGAAATTAAAACAGTTATAATTAGTGCAAGGAAGGTTACGTGACTTTGAATTTACTCCACCCGTAATTTAGGGTACGATACATTTATTAGCACTCAAATAATCCAAAAGCTTGGTCTAAATTTGAACCTAATAGTGTTTGTATGCCTATATTTAGATTATTTTAATTACTATTTCATCAAGGACTAGAAAATGTTATGCGGGTGCGTAATTATGCGATAGGTTATAGTAGGTTTCACCTACTAGATAATTATGTTCTGATTAAAAGGGTGGATTATAAGGGGCCAACCAACCTTCATTACGATAAAAGAGTCACCAATCTTCCTAACTTTGCAAAACTTTTTGGCGCCGGAACATTGCCGAACATATTTGGTTGAAAGATACCAAAAGAATAGAAATGATCCATTCAGACTCACCCTTGATTAACTAGGATAATCAGACTTGCAGTCCAAACCTATCAACGCATTTTCTGTGATCTTCGAGAGCCTACTACTTTAATGTGGTAATTCAGATATCAGCAAGGGGCTAATTAGTCGCTGAAGTTATGTTTCAGCAGGACCTGTATAGATATAAATGCCATCACCAGAAGAAATATGATGAATTTTCTGAATCTTCTCCTCCTACTGAGCAAATATTAAATTAGCCATTCGATTCTTTTCAAGGTAGTGTCATCAATGCGATGTCCAACGAGCAGGAGAACAGTTAATGGAACTGTTCATTGTTTCCCTTGTTAAATCATTGCTCTTCAAATCAAAGAACTAAATGGTCAGTAGCCCAAAAATTAATTTAGATGTTTAATGTTAAAATATTATGTTAAGAAACCAACACAGAGACCGAAGGGGAAGAAATAAGTCATTAGTCAAATCAGCCTGTGTGTCGCAGCATTATTGATGTCTACTTATATTAGTTTTAAATGATAGACATCCCAGATGGCCAGATATAGGGTATAAGCATAACCTTTTTTTTAATCCAAGTTTAGATAGTTCTAAAAATTAATCACAAGCTAGCTTTACATAGCAAAATGTTTAGTTCATTAGAGTCATACTTTATAGATAACGGGTAATTGAGAAGGGGCCCGCCCCACACCCAACCCGCCTTTTCTGCACACATGCACAAACAAGATACTTGAGATAGAAGGGTAAGTTTTGCCTTAGGTAGTATCATACCCTACAATGGCAGCTTCGAAAAGAATAGGAAACACAAAGAATTTGGTTTCCAAAACCTTTTTAATTTCCTTATTCATGAAAAACTAGTTTTCGAATCTTATTTTACCACTTTACTCTAACGTCCGCCGCGAGAACAGCTGGATTTCATTTACTTCCCCTTGTCTAAAATAATTCTAAATATGAACAACAGTCATGTTCATACTTCATGATGGCAAATAGTGCCCAATTACTGTATCCAGATCAGACACCGACTACAAGGATAAGGGTATCCGATTCAACCACAGCACCCCACCCCCCCCAACCCCCCCCCCCTCTAAAAGATAGTTGAGGCCTGGGGCCCTTGTCTCATCTACCACTGATATTGTCCATCTTTATTGCGGTCAACAGGCTTTATCCTTATCACTATGTCTTCTACCTCTTTAGCCTAATCTTTCCTCCACCTTCACTTTACGGGAAAATGAGGTAAAACTGCAGAAGCCATCCAATCCATGTCTCTTTTCTTTTCATCCATCTGCAGCTTTTTTGGCCCATGGAAGCTTCTAATAATTAGAGTAGTCGAAAAGCACTATAAGTCAATGGATCCAAAGGACATTGTTGGTAAAATATAACAAGTTTTTCTCTAGCATGAATTGTTAATTAAGTATGGGAATGAAAGTTAATTAGTGTACATTTTTCAGTATCTATCGAGATCAAATGCAATTGCTTTTCTAACCATATTTTGAGCAGTCCCCAAAGTGCCAGTAGCCCACTTCCTATCAAAATTGGACACTGCTAAAACCACAGCATCAGGCTGAGTTAATACTAGTAAGATGAGTGTATTAGGATTTGGACTTGGTCACGTTTGATTTGATGCAAAAATATGTTTCAGATGCAATGATTATTATACTTTACACTGGGATTTAATACAAGAGATGAGAAGAAACTGAGATCATACGTTGTGTGCCACGCGGATAAATGTCTTCGAGCATTGCAGTACATGGGGTTCGATCGACACGGACTTTTGTGTTAGAAAACAGCACAAGAAAAAAAAAAAAAAAAAAAAAAATCAAAAGGATTTATATAAAATCAAAAGTAGCATAACGCTATTTAGGAACATTAAGCAATGACTAATTCAGAACTGAATCGAAAGAAGGGTGGAGCGTAGATGAAATAAGATTAGTATTGAATAAGTAAGAATCTGCACCTCGAACAGGAATCGGAAATGAAGATGAAAGAGACCGCAAGGCAGATTGAAAGGCGCCAAAGACCTAACACAGAAAAAGGCGAACAAGCGGGGAGGAAGACGATCAAGGGTCGGTGCTGCAGCGCTTGCGACGGGTGATGTGAGGGGCAACGAACTGAGGCGTCGTCGTATCCCATTTCGTTCGGGTTTTTTTTTTTTTTTTTTTTTTTTTTTTTTTTTTTTTTGTGACCCGCATAGCTCTGGCATACGGACGCGTGATCTCTGCCGTCCGGTAAGATTTCGAATGATCCAACGATCCCAAGAGCTAAAGCTGTTTGCGGGCCTAATCCGGCCCAGATTGAACATAACTATTCGGCCTGGCAATTGTAGGAGGGCAGGCCACAGCCCGAAGAGATCATGGCCCATGGACCATGGAAACAAAGATGGTTTTTGACTCTTGTGGTCAAACAAGTGAACTTTCTTTGTCTATGGGCTATTTCCTCAAAAAAAAAAAAAAAAAAAATTTAAAAGAGGAATTGATCCAATAGTAATCCTCTTCTGTCTAAGTCTCTTCTTCCTCTGCAGCCCGTAAGGCCCATTAGTTACCTTCCTCCTTTGCAAGCCCTCGGAACAAGGCCGGACTTTCGCCAGCCTACATGCTCAGGGCTAGGGCCCATATGCAGGGGGATTTTACATCAATGAAAATTACATTACATCAATATACTGACGTGAAAAGACTTTTAATTTGATTTGTTGAGGCCGTAACCCTATACAGGTAAAGGCCCTCCAAAAATAGGCGTATGCTGCTTTGAGTGGCGAGCACACGGTATTCTTTAGTAAAAGGCGAAAGAATAGTTCGCTCTGTACCGACCACGCAGCTGCGTACTGTTTTCACTTGCCTCACAGATCTCTTATAAATTACTGCAACGTGAGTGCTTTCTTTACCAGGAGCGATGTGGGACTAAAAACTTGCTGTTTGTACTTTGCACATCAATTCTCCGCTCCGCAGACCACCCGAGCGAGCAATTATTCGTTGCACCCAGTGAACTCTAATATCTGTGCACCACCTACTACTTCTCCATCCATCACATTTTAGATACCAACGTTTCCTCTTTATTTGAATATAAGCGAACAAATATTTTGTTTTACCATCTCCCCTTGTCATGTTTACAGAAGCATCATTGGGTAACAGCCCTCCGCAGTGTGCACAGTTGGGTATGAAGATCTCCCTTTGTCATGTTTACAGAAGCATCATTGGGTAACAGCCCTCCGCAGTGTGCACAGTTGGGCATGAAGATCTCCGTTTCCGTCTACCAATAATCAGAACACGAACATGCTCCTTGTTTGAAGCAATGGAAGCGGTTCCGATCTCTGACGATGATCTCCCTCTCATAGATATCTGAGATAAGCTTTATTGCAGCATGACAATCCGAACAGATGCGAAGGTTCTTAAAGACACGCAGCGTCGCACCAGCTCTCGTGCTGATCAGGCCCAAACATATGGCCAGCCTCTCACTGTGGACCAACAGGGCCTGCTCGCGCTCTTCTTGCCCATCCCAATTTCCCTCACTGATAGGAGAAACCTGAGCAGCAGCATCTGGCACGTAACCTTTGTGCCGCAGCCTTCGTATCACCTCGTCTGACTTTGCGTACACTTCTCTAGTTCGCGGGTGGGATTTGGCCCCTGCAGTGAAATTGTGCACATGCCCATCAATCTCAATATAACTGATCCCAGGATTCTTCTGAATGCCTCGCTTCTTCATTGCCTCTCGAAGGCTGTCGGCTTCATTACGCATCCCCCATGAAGTGTACAAGTTGGAGAGTAGTATGTGGTACTCGGTGTTATGCGGGTGCATCCCAGCCAGCTCCTGCATCAGCTGCTTGCCGAGTTCTAGCTTACCGTGAAGGCTGCATGAGGCGAGGAGAGAACCAAGCACCACCTCGTTGGGGCGGAAGGGCATGTTCCTCACCAGCATCTCTGCCTCGTCCAAATGACCAGCCCGGCCCAACAGATCCACCATGCACGCATAATGCTCAACCTTTGGCGTCAAACTGTAGATCTGGAACAAGTCTTGGAAAAGCTTCCGGCCCTGGTCCACGAGACCCGAGCGGCTGCACGCGCTGAGCACGCTAACGAAGGTGATGTCATCCGGCTGCAGGCGAGGTTCCTCTGCAGTCATCACGGAGAACAACTGTAACACCTGAGCACCCAACCCGTGCATCGACAGCACGCTGAGCAATGCATTCCAAGCAACCACGTTTCTCTGGGGCAACGCGTCGAACAACTTGCGCGCAGCATTGATGCTCCCGCACTTGCCGTACATGTCTATAAGAGCTGTGCCCACCATGAGGAGAAGGTGTTCGTCGGAAAAGCCTGTTTTTGTGACGTGGGTATGAATCCAGCGGCCGAGAGTTAGATCACCAGCTTGGGAGCACGCGGAAAGGAGAGAGCACAAACTAATGTGGTTAAGGTTCCTTACAGGTGGGTCGCCGAAGAGCATCCGGGCGAGAAGGGATAAGGCCTCTCTAGGAAGCCCAGCTTCGACGAAGGCGGCGACCATGACCGTCCAGGATACCTCGTTCTTCTGAGGCATTCGGTCGAACACCTCGCGCCCGCTGTCGAGCCCCTCCCACCTGAGCGCGCCGCTGAGGAGGACGGTCCACGAGACCACGGTCGGTTCGCGCATTTCGTCGAAGAGGCGCCGCGCCTCGCCCATCCTGCCGCACTTGGCGTACATATCCAGAGCGGCGTTGCGGGCGGGGGCGGGGAAGGGGACTCCGAGCTTGAGGAAGAGGAGGTGGGCGCCGGCGCCGGCGGCCGGGTCGGCGAGCCGGGAGGCCGCGGAGAGGAGGGCCAGGAGGGTGACGGCGTCGGGGGTGACGGCGGAGCGGCGCATGGACCGGAAGAGGCGGAGCGCGGCGGCGGGGAGGGAGTGGCGGCGGGAGAGGGAGGAGATGAGAGCGGTCCAGTCGACGGGGGAGCGGGAGGCGAGGGCTAGCTCACGGAAGGAGAAGATGGCGGAGGAAGGGGATCCAACGGCGGCGTACATGTGGAAGAGGGCGGAGGAGATCGGGGTGAGGAGGCGGAGTCCCGCCTTGAGGAGCGCACCGTGAAGCTTTTGGCCGAGGGAGGGAGGAGAGTGGCCGCGGGAGCACGAGCGGAGGAGGGAGCGGTAGTGTGAGACGAGCGTCTCCGTCTCCGTCTCCGTCTCCATCCATGCAGGCGGAGTAGCAGAAGCCGTCGACGGTGCCGTGCGGAGCCCATGGTCGCCGAGCATTGAGCTAGTAATAATGGGCCAGAAAACTCGTCTTCGTCCATGCACGGTGCATCTACATTTGTCAGTTTCTTTGTTGCTACGACCCATTTCGCGAATGGCTGACGGACCTACATTCAGGCGTCCGGCCCATCCCGTCTTAGGCCAAGTTTCAAAGCCTCAACAGTTGGAAGAGGGCCGTGAGCTCTTTCATTCCCTTTCCTCCGGCACCGTTGAAATTACTTTCTCGATCTCAACTGCGGGTAAATTAATCCTCCCAACAATTTTTATTATAAAAATAAATTTATATTCTAAATACGATGAATTATTCATCATTTTCACCGTATTTATATAATTTTATTTTTAAAAATAATCTACACCGCATAAAATATGACCCAATTTCAGAGGGAATGAATTTATTTAATACTAAATGAATAAAATTTTGAATATGAATATAAAAAATAAAAATTGGACGGATTTAAATTCAGATATGTATTTACATTATATAATAAATTATAAATATTTAATACTATATTTGAATTTGTATTTTAAAATTTTAAATTTAATATAATATCTATATTATATATAAAAACGGATATAAATTCATAGATAAAATTTTAAAATGAATAAAAAAATATGCCATTAATAATTACGCAGCGAAACTAAATTATATCTATATATATATATATATATATATATATATATATATATATATATATATATATATATATATATTCTAACGAATAATCTTATCTTTTATTTAATTAATATTAATATAACATTCCATATCTTTTTTATATTTTCATATTATCTCAAATTAAAAATAAATCAAAATAAATTAATTAAAAAATAAAGTCAAAATTAAACAATCAAATTTAAATTTAATTTTAAAATAATTTTTTCTTTTAAAATGAATATTTTCATATTTTCTTATTTTGAGTTGTAAACTTACGCTTTAGTTACTGCTTTAGTTACTGCTCCTTGTGAGATTGCTAATTTATTTGATAAATGATGAAGCCACGTTCCGGCATATTCAGTGTTTTGATTTAACCTTGATTTGTACAAATTATACGATGATATGCACGAATTGACACACAAACATGGAAGAACATAGTCAACCTCGCCCTCTAGTCCTGAAAAGAGGCTGAGGTGGTGACCAGAAGGGAATAACCTAGAGGAGAATGCATCAACCATGAGGCACCTTAGCTTATTCCCACAATGATTGCTCAGGATACAACAGTAGTAATGATGAAGGTGATTTTTGTTAGAGGTTCCATTTTGTTCTAAAATGTAGGATTTACTCAAGAATAGCAATCCAAAAAAAAAAAAAAAACAAAAATAGATTTACATGCGTTTTTCTAAATCAGACAATGTATACTAGCCTATATTTTTACAGAGGTCTACTTCCAAGGAGGTGTGCAAACTCTTCACAATCTCTGCAGGCACAAGCTGCCACCTCTCACTTCTTTTATATTCTTCTCAAATTTTCCTATATCACAACTCGTCTTCTTCTGTTTCCATCCCCAACAGAGACTCTTCCTTGCCACCTGTATAATTAACTCAGCATGACTTTTACTTGAGCACATTATTCTGGGTGAATGTCTCAAAACGGGGCTCCGTAAGGTCAACAGTATCATCATCAGAAGATAGCCAACTCCGACCATTTGACGAAGTCAGCATTATCAGTCCCTCTATATAATCAGCAGAGAAAACAGTCTGCGTGTTCTTTGGATTGTCGTCAGAGAGATTTCGATCTGCCGCTATTGGTAATGAGCATTGCGCTTGCCATCTTTCTGAAGGTTCTTGGCTCAGATCTCGCCTTCCAAAGGAGGGTTCTGCCCTCTCAATGTCATAGAAGCTTTTGGTGCTGGAAGAAGAGCTCTGCTACAAAATAGAAGGAATGTCTGCTAGTTAAATTTCATAGCCAATATTGCCACTCAAAGTGTATTTAAAGAGCTCTTCGCTGACACAGAAATTAAAAACCATTTGGTTACACGGTACACGGTACGCTAACAAAACTATTGTGGCAGCATATATACGCCCGAAATTACTAAGAATATATATGACACTGTTTGGAGATGAGCCTGTTTATAGAGAAGTCACTCCTATGAAATCAGTATGATTAAACTAGAAAAAGAAACTTACCAAGAAAAAATTCGTAGGCAGTTTTGGCCTCTTAGACTTATCAGGAGCAATAGTTGAGAGAATTTGAACAACTTCGCTCATGGTCGGCCTCGAGTCTGGGTCCAACTGCAAGCATTCTCTGGCCAAATGAGCCATTATCTGCATCTCTTCTTGGGGGAACTTGCCTTTCAGAAGAGGGTCAGGTAGTTCTGAGGTAACTAGATTACTTTCTCGCATTCGTGCCGTTGCCTACATTTTTATGCACGTTATTTTATACATTTGCTTTATAACGGCCAAAACAATCTGTTAGAAAGCAAAAGAACAAGATATCAGAAAAGATTACCCATATCACAAGGCTCTCATCTCCTTTATTTGATGATTTATGGATTGGTTGGCGCCCGGTGATCAACTCCAATATTACCACTCCGAAACTGAAAACATCCGACTTTAGTGAGGCCCTTCCAACAATAGCATACTCAGGTGCAAAATATCCAAACGTTCCCAGCATTCTCGCTGGAGAACTAGAACAGCTTGCTAAATCATCAGTCACCAGGCGTTTTGCCATGCCAAGATCCGTTATCTGCGAGTCATAGCAAAAACAAAGAACAATTAGATGTAATGCATTGACTATTTGTTAGATCCTTATCTGATTACTGGTAATTCATCACAATTGTCAAAAGTATTATATATCACTACAGGGAACTGCCCAACATGGCTCCAGGATACTGTGTTGAAGGCCCTGCAAGAACTTAACCGTCGTTTCAACACAAAATTACAGCACAACAATGTATGTCTCAGTAATATAAACAGTGAGATTTTGCACTGAGAAGCGCACTATACTATGTTGAGGAGATATAAAATACAGAGTTATGCAAGCCTCAAAGAAACAACATGTATACCTTAGCTCTGTACTTGCCATCTACAAGAATGTTGGTTGACTTGATGTCTCGATGCAAAATCCTTGGAGCAGCTGCCTCATGTAGATATTCCAAGCCCCTTGCAGCTCCAATTGCAATGTTCACACGGGTTTCCCAGTCCATGGGTTGTCTACCCTTTGTTAAATCGAGACAATCTCTCAGATTACCATTTGACATGTACTCAAACACCAAGAGCCTTTCTGATTGCCTGCCTTGGTTCTCTGAGCAGTATCCTATCAAAGGCACGACGTGGCAGTGGTTGAGTCTGGATATTAACTCGATCTGTCAAGATTAAGCAATTGAAACATTAGTACATCAGAGGAGGTTGAGGGTCGCTGAGCTTGTGATGGTTAAATTTCAGATCATCATGAATAGGAAATTCTAAACCTCATTCCACAAATTGAAATCTTGTGTTGTTTTTCATTTACTGTTCTTTCAAGAGATAAACTGTTGACTACAAAGCAGTATAAAGAAAATCATCAACGGTTGTGTTATACAATAATTCTACCATTAATATACAAAATGCATTGTGAAGGCAACACATCCATAGATATGCACAATCTACTTCAAGGCATCAAAGTTTGGAAAGGAAATATGATTCCGGGGTGCCCAAAGAAATAAAAAAAAGGAACAGAGGAAAGGTTGTGAATGCCTGAGTGTGTAGCCTTGAGCAAAGGTAGTTTGGTTTTTACTCTGAATAAAATGATAAGCCAATTGATTTGTAAGAATTAAAAAAATGACATATACAAATAGCTGTTTCTAGGAGGCACCTCGGACAAAAACTCGTAATCTGCATCTTCCCCTCGAAGTGGCCTGAGTTTCTTTACGGCAACCACTTCTCCGTCAGTTAGTTGGCCACGGTAAACGTTGCTGCTGCCACCAACCCCTATCAAATTATCATTTGAGAATTTGTTGGTCGCTTGTTCTAGTTCACCAAAGGAAAATCGGACAATAACACCAGGTAGAGCTCCTCTTTCACCCACAAAAATGAGAGAAAGTTTGCGTAAAAATCCTGCAGCACAGATAAGAATTTACTTGCAGTTAGGCTAACCTATAGATGCAAACAACAAAATAAAACTACTCATTTGTTAGTTCTGCTTGTTCTAATTCAATAATTTGGGCATAAATCACTACATCTCCACCAAGCTTCTTGAGTTGTAGATATCACTTGTGTAATTCAAATGGAATCAAACTACAATGTAACTAGCAACCTAAGTGCAACTTACCTCTGAGCCCAAATCCCGAACTGATTTTGGTTAGAGATTCAGGAGATGAAGCTGATCGATTGCTTATCAAATTTGATCTGCTGCTCGAGCTGTTATATTTATCAAAAGAATATATCCTTGACTGCAAAGAAAGTTTATCCTTGCGAGAAAAATAGCAAGCTACTGACGAAAAAAGAGCAATAGTGGTGAGGACGGCGCAGAGCAAGAGTATGATTACAACAGATTTATTGAATACTCGCTTCTTTCCGGTAGCAGACGTCCCTCCAGAACCTGGACAAACCATACAGAATTACATATTGAACAGAGGTACGATTACATTTAACTCCATTGATATTTCAATCATCCAATGTCACATATATGTTACACTCTTGTACCCATGTCTTCTCCTCCATGGGATCACAGTTAAAAAAATTTACCGGATGTGCAGTTGCAGGCAGTGAAACAATCTGTATTGTGGATATTTCCTGGTGCTTGAGGGGTATCTTGTGAGGTGCATGAGCAATTCCACGATCCTCCTGGTCCCCCAGTTTCATCTGGCACAGGAATTTTATTCTTTCTTTGTTTTTGATTTTGAACGTTACAAAAGAGAATTGTGACACAACAAACACTATTCCATTCTTAGAATTATTACAGAAACGCCAGCTTATTCAGGCACTCTTTGGAACCCAAACTCTTTAGAGGAGTCGGAAAAAAAAAATGAACAAATGTCACGCTTAGCAACTTTATCTTTTCTTTATCCTTTTCTTTTGGTTTAAATCTGCCATATTATTTTTTACTTTGCTTTCCATTGTTTCTGAAATGTAATTAGCATGGCTTTGTTTTCTATTTTGAAAACTTAAATAAGGGAGAAAAATTATTTTGTTCAAAAATGAAAAGGAAAGAAATCATTAGTGGATAGTGGCACATATGCACGTACCAAGCACACAATGACAAGATGCAGAGCAATTAGATAAGGGAGTGTTGTTAGGTCCTCCGGCAGCACATACACACGTCCAATTTATTGTTCCATCTTGATCGATAGGCTTCTCTGCAAGAAAACCCAGGTGACGATTAGATGCGGCAATGCGAAAGAGGACATCATATCCTATCAAATATACATTTACATATGGATACTCAAAATTTTCTAACAAACAGATCCAACAAGTGTGTCTAAATAGTGCAACTATATTGCTCTTCCTCTTGTTTATTGCAGTTCAAAAGGGAATCATAATACTAACCACAGGAGACAAACTGCAACCAGAAAAACCCGCTGACGAACACCAGAACAATTCTCAAATGAAACCCCATTTGCTTTAGTCTAGATGCCAAAGAGGAGAAAGAGTGGATGATGCAGCTTCCATTCAGTTATTGCATCTGAAAACGTAATATAATAAATTCTAAATTCCTAGCTTTTGGCAATTAACAAACTTGGAACAAATAGTTAATCAACAAGCACTTCGAATTAGCAGCATTCAACAACTTGTATACACGTAACAAATGGGTCTTAAGCTAAAAAAAAAGAAGCAATCAAATGAAAAGAGTTCATGGTGGAAGGGAGAAATGTCTATAGCCTTGTAGGAATAAGATCATGCAGAAAATAAAAAGTAAGCTACAACCTGCCTCTTAAAACCAGAAAGTATGGCCTCAAATACCGGCTTTCGTCTTATATAATCGAGTTTGCATAAACACAGAGAAACACAAAAGAAACAATTTTTCGAGAAAGAAACCAGCTAAGAGTATCGCAAATAAATACTGATTGACAACTTCAGCAGCCGACACTAAGATTAGTTTCTTATATTCCTTTCCAGCGCAAAAAAAAAAGGGGGCAAAGTTTAGCTTCTTATACATGCAAAGCATAATGGATGTGAAGCAGTCAAATTTTTAGATTCTTACTTGGAGTTTGACTAACATGCCATTATTTTACATCACTATATGGCCAAAAAGGAAAATTTTTGCGCATCGGTGTATAGTCAAGGAAGAAAATATTTTAGAAAATTTGAAATGAGATCAGCAGATGTCCCCCTGACTATCCAAAGGCAAGATTGTATTACTTTAAAAAAAAAAATAAAAATAAAAATAAAAGGATAATGGATAATAATAGAAGTCCAAAGTGTGGCAACCTATCATATGACTTGAAATTTTCAGCAAAAAGGATATCTGACGCACCAATATATCAGAAACATCAATTTGTTGTGAACTACGCCATGCTGTCGCAAACTCTGATAACACAAGAAGTAAGCCTCATTTCTTTTCCTAAGAGCTCATGCTAACAGTATCCAAATGCTACTTTTATCTTTCTTTGTTCAAAATGACAAGTAAAAATTAACCCAGAAAACAGAACTTACAACAGAACTATCGAAACAGCACACTCGATCGGTAGGCTAAATGATTACAGCGATACAAAGCTGCAAAATTAAAGCTCAAGTAAAGCATATATAAAAGGATCCAGCCAAGCATATTATCACGGAATCATCAGGCATATGGAACTCGCTGAAGTAGGAAGAAAAGAAAAAGTGGAACATCCAGAAGCACTACTTCTGCGCATGATATATGGCAATGTTTAACATGCCACCAAAATCCACAATCACCAAACTAACTTGTCGGCTACTCCAATCATTGCACGGATCAACTTACAATGATGATAATAATAGTATACAAATTCATATTTGCAAATAAGGACAGGAATTAATGAAGAAAGAAGCAGCAGAAGGATTTCAATACCCAGTAACCCACCCCAACTCTCTGATGGCAACTGATTGCAAGCTCGATGGTGACATTCCACCCACATTAGAGACTAGTAATTAAATTATTATATTAATAATTAGCAAGCTATATATATATATATATATATATATATATATATATATATATGCTTAAAAAGAGCCTAGCCGTTGAGTGTAAGGACATCTTATCATATGATATTGTTTTTTTTTTTTTTTTTTTCTTTTTTCCAAAAGTCTTACCTAGGAATGGAAATTAAAGCGTAAAGATTCAAACATCTCACTGTGTTACGATGGCTAACGAGGAGAGTACAAGGTTTCAACAACAAACAATTAACAGTCCTTATTAATTAGCTTTAAAGGCACATCAAGGAGGGAGGATATTGTTATTGTTATTATTATTAAATGAGGAATAATTAATCTACGTGGTATTGGACCACCTCAAACAGTTTGTTTTGTTTTTTAGGGAAATTGAGAGCTCTACTCGATCGATCGGGTAATTTGTTTTTTCTTTTTTAATGTGAGGGGAAATTGATGATAGTGGTGCATGGCCGGTAAATTAACTCGAAATTTGTCCCCAAAAGTAGGAAAAATAATTGAGACGCGTGCGAGATCCAAAGTGGCTCGCTGAAATCTAGAGCCGTTCGATCTGGTAAATCTAGTGGACCAGATCTTCGGTCCTGAAGAGGATATACATATATAGATATATATAGTTTGTTTCACCCACTATATATTTTCGAGGAGAGGTTAAAGTTAATTAGTAAAACAGCCAAACTTTTCTTCAATGAGACCCATGACTATACCTAATGTACCAAGTAAAACCAGTGTAATAAATCCATCCAAATGCATGTACTGAAGCTGGTAAAAGACGAGGAACAAACGAGATTAATCACGCTGTGTTTTACAGCTAGCACCCCACCCCCCAAAAAAAAAGGGAAAATGTGGGGAAAGAAGAAGAAGATACATACCGGTACTTGGGCTTGGATATATATATATATATATATATAGAGAGAGAGAGAGAGAGAGAGAGAGGAAGGATTTGGGCAGAAGGTTGCAGGGGAGTGAAGAGAGGTGAAAAAGTGAGGAGGAGTACCGACTACTGAGCAACGATGTGAGAAGAAAGAAGAATATGGAGCTGAAGAAAGAGATGTTCTGCAACTCGACAAATTTATTTTGACTTTTATTGCATACATACGTACGTACCTACATGTATTAATTTATAATTTATTTAGTGTGTCCACACAGGAGACCGTATTAGTTAGGGGAATTTAAGACGATAGATTCTCTTTCAAATAAATTGGGGACGATTTTCAAAAATTCGAATTCTAATATGATGAATTTAAAAATTTATATTTAAATTCGAATTTGATTAACAATTTAAAATTTGAATTTAAAATTTTAAATTTGAAATAATAATAATAATTTTTTTTATAATATTTCGAAATATATTATATTAAATTTATTTTTTTAAAATAAAATTTAAATATAATATTAAATATTTATATACACATATATTATATAATATAAAATTAATTTAGATTGGAATACCGTCAAAAATTTATATTCAAATTTAAATTTTTTAATTTTTATATTAAATAAATTTATTTAATTAAAATTTAAATTTAAATATAATTTCATAGTGACACGTTTGTCGAGGAGGAGAGCTCGCCATGATGAGGCCGAAGCTAGCTGCACGAGTACGGCAGAACAGGAACGAGGACCACCAACAATGACAGGTGGGATACGTTGGAGGCGTCCTTTTCGGTCCAAAAAACACGGTCCACCGCAATCAATGTGGAGATTTAGTATTTGGGCCGAGATTTAGACTCAGTATTTGGGCTTATCTCGGCGCCGAATTTGGGCCAATTCGTTCCAATGAAAATGTTACCCGTCCAGATCCAACTTCGAGCGTAGTTTCCAATGCCCGATCCAGCAGCAAGGGATCATCGCGCGTTGTTTGCCCGCATTACCTCCTGATTCCTATTCGCCTCCCATCTTTCCATTTCACTCGGATTTCTGATGTGATCGGAGAGCGAGGAAGAAGAAGAAGAAGAAGAAGAGGAAGACGCATCAGCATGAACTGGATCAGCCGGAAGATCCATCTGTACAACGTCACAATGGGCCTCTACATGCTCGATTGGTGGGAGCGCTACCTCTTCAGTATCCTTTTTGATCCCCTTCCCCTTCCCCTTCCGATCGCTGCGTAGAGGGTTTTTTTGGTTTCGTTACTTGATTCGCCGCTCGATTGATGCATTCGTGCACGTTCTCTCCTTAATCGTGTAGATATATTGATCCTCGTGCTGCTGTGGTTCATCTTTTACAACGGATCAAGATCCGCGTCGGAGTTCTACAGCAGGTGCATCATCTTTCTCGACGATGCGTATACCTAGCGTTCCTCTGCTACTTATACATTTTGATGCCTAACTTCGATGGATTTACTGGAGTGGTCGCTGAGACTATTAGATTTTGTGCCTATCTTAATTTGTACTGCAACTTGGATCAAGTCAGTATCTGCCTGTGTTTGTTTCTGTAACCAGGAGTATTAACTATTAACCAGTGGGATACAGAATAGCAAAGTAAAAGCCTAATGAGTCTAATCTTTAGCCTTAAAATTAAGTCTTTTACTTGTGCAATAATACCTAAAGATCAACGGACTCGCCTGGTTGCTAATTTCATGGGAGGACTGGTTGAATGGTAGAGCTCATACATATATATATATATATATATATATATATATATATATATATATATATATATATCTAGATTAAAATGAATAATGGGCCTTGAGCACTTTTATCATGCTGCTGCATGAAACAACTTGCATAACTTTGGAAAGACATGATTTTGTTAGGTTTTATTGGGTTGCCTATCTTTTCCGAGTTGTTGTCTATTAAGAGAAAAAATTTCTGAACAAAGAGTCGTGTTTGTCAAAGATCTTTGTTGGATATTTAGATGGTTGGGTTTTAGAGGTGCTTGTGTGTTTATCTTCTTAGGATGAACGAATGCCGTCACGGATGTCCAAAATTTGGACTGGGCTTGTGAGCACAACTCTAACCCAACAGAAAATAAGATTTAGTGAATTTGTGCTGCATCATGAAAAGTCGGATTGAGGAATGTGATGCACCGGAATTTGTACTAGGATAACTTGTTCTAACATCCACGCAGACCCTAAATTTATGCATAATATCTTAATTGATAGGAGCCAACAGCCAGTCATGTGGACCCTTCCTCTTAATGTCATGCAAGCTGCTTTATGCCGGTCCTAATATCAACTTCTTGGCATTTGTTAATCTCTCCATCCTGGTTATGTTATGCCGTCAGGCTAAAAATAGATCATTACTATTTGGTGCCTCTAGCTATTCTCTTACTATATTTTTTATTTGAATTTTGATATTTTGGTTTTCAAATGATATGTGTTGCTGTAGTTCTTTGCTTTATCTATTGGTCCTTCCATTTTTTGTCACATTCCTTTTTTTTTTCTCTACTTTTTTAAAGCTTCAAGTAGACATTTTCTAATTGTAATCCTCTTGCAGCTATCTTAAGCCGAAGTTGTTGATTGATGGAAAGTTTGTTGTATGAGGAATATGTCGTCTTGAGGAGGATTGTGAAGGAGTAGCGGAGAATATGTCATATGCTAAGGGTGTTACTGTGCGAACTTACCATCATTTTGTATAAAATATTTATGTTTCAACATCTGAACTGGAAGTTCCGTAAGTATTGTTCCTGCAATTTGGTCTCTAATATTGTAGTTAATATACTTTGCTATATTGTGCCATTTAACTTAGATGATCAATTCAACTTAATGGTATTAATTTATACCGGATATGAGAAGATCTTATAGTTCTGATGTAAAGTGTGCAGTGAAAATTCTTGCGAAGTTTCATGTCATGTAGTATCTATCAATCGATCATGATTCTTATTAACCAATAAGAGCATCTCAATTAATAGTTATTCCTGGTTATATTTATATTTTTCTTGGCCTGTGTTTCATGCCTGTTACATGAATTAGATAGCAACAAATGAATACACGTTTGTGCTTTTGGATACTACGTTTTTGGAATTGCTGTTGGTTGAAGTACACTAACGCATTCTCAACCATGGTATACTCTCCCAATTCCAAATGTTTTCTTGTAAATTTTATTAGATTGTTCTTTTAGTTGTTAAATTCATTGCTTGCTCAATAGAACATCACTACTCTCCCTCCAAACTTTGTGGTAGTAATCTGTAAATGCTGTTTTACTACAAATGGTTTCTGGTTCCGAAGATTAATTGGTCGTTCTGAGTCGGTGCTTTTGGCTTAGCTAGTGCACCGAGGGAGTCGACTCACTGGTGCGTCGGGCATATATATACATGCGAGCCAACTACCAGTCCAACTAGGAATCCAGATCAAATCTAAATCATCAGTTTCAAGCCCCATAATTTGGATTCAGTAGCTTAATTGGTTTGAGTTTTGTAAGATTCAGATTCATATAGAAAGAGAGAGTGGACCTAGAATTGATCTAGGTGAAGGTTGATAGGCAAATATTTCTAGCTATATATATTTTTATTTCAAGAGAAAATTGGGAGAACATGTATCTATGTACGACTTGTAAACAATTGCCTTAACTCTTTTTTTTTTCTTTTTTTTTTTTTTTTTTTTTCTGAAAATGAATATATATATATAAAAAAGGAAACCAGGGAGGGGATGTTTCTCCAAGATCACTTGCAATGGTAATTCCATGAAATTTCTTCACCAAACATTGACCATCACCATGAGACGGGGACTACCACCAACCACGGTCGCCATCGCTTTTCTTCGCTTTTCTTGTTCCACGGTAGTTAGTAGCTATTCTCTACCTAGCTATCGCTTCATTCATAAAGAAGGTAAACTAAGCTACATAACTGAGACAATCAGATTTAATTTCGAAGAAGAAGAAGAAGAAAAGATAGAAAGAAAAAAAAAAAAAACAAAATTCCTGGGCAATCCACAAAGGCTAGCGATTGCCAAGCAATCCCCAGAGGTTACTGAACGAACGATAGCTAACACCTGTCGAGAGTTCTGTTTTGTTTTTTGAAAAAATCTTTTATTTACGGAGACTTTAATCCCCTCACCATCCTGAAATATTGATCAATCAATAAGAAATTAACAGTGGAAAAGATGATATTAGTTAATTAAGTTGTAGCTCTTCTTCTGCTAATCCAATTATATATCAATGCGACCCCACTACACAAATGTCGCAGGCGGCTCTAGCTAAGTCCTAGCATGTAGTTCTTGTTGCGTCCAAGTTTAGCTTACTTACGAGGTGCTGAGGATTTTTTTATCGACATTTAAGTTGAATCTGAAGTGACAGAGATGGACGAGGTCAAGAATATTGACTGGGATTTCGAAGTAATTTTGTCTTGTCCTCTTACATATTCTTCAGCAATGGCGCGTTCACACGTTGTACACTCTTCTAAAAGCGTACGGTCGCACGTGCTTTCATGATTTTTTTTCCAAAAACTGCCAAATTTAAATAAGCAAAAAGACGCGTATATATATATTTTTTTAAATAACACCCGTCAGATACGTGCACAGATTCGTCACATACGCGAGAGTTCTCGACAAAACAACAGAGCGACTCTTGCGTATGCACGGCGTAGGATAATACAACATCACTTTAACTACACCAGTCAAGTATGAAAAGAGAAGGAAAAAAGTAACCATACACCATATCCAATAAGGTCATCAAATTTTGAAAGGATAAATCCACGAATTTATAAAACGGCGTCCACTCAACACCAAATTTTAAAAACATTTTCGCAATCTCTTTCTTTGATTTGAAAATTGGCCATACCAGCAAGTAATAAGAAAAACCGTTCATCTACAGGAACATAAAACAATCCCAACATCCACATCATCCAAAATAAGGTAACGTACGCACATAGGCTAAAGTCACCAGCCCAGAATAAGGCTAAAGTCCTCAAGTCACGGCCTCACCGTCGTCCTAGATTCCACCCCTGACCGAATCTGTCACAGTGTGTGAAGTCAGTGACACAAAGAGTAAGATGCAATAAAAAACTAGAATAACGCAAACCGAAAGACTAGAGCATCCACACTCCCCATCATGCAGTCAATCGTAACCCCCTGTAAAAATAGAATTGAGCACCTGCCTCAGAAATACACACCGCTCTCACCTTTGTGCTTTTAACCCCTCGCGGCACTTGTGCAGCACCGTAAGCAACCGTAAGGGGCCCCCACTACATCACCTTGTGGGGATTCACGGGTCAACGTACCACCTCTCCAGAAAAGTACACCGATGCGGTGGCCAAACCGCCGGTGTGCGTGCAAGCAGCCATGAGCATAGTAACCATAGTCAAAGTGTAACATAGAGCACTGCGACGCTCAGTCGCAACAGATAATAGCAATAATGATACTTATGCGAAAGGGGGTTAGACAAGATTTTAAAAGTTTAATTACTTTATTCTTACATAATAAAGATAGACCTAAACTACAAAGACGACAGAAAGGGGTATCCATCTCGAATCGCGTCAACCGGAACACCTGAAACCGACCCGCGCCCTCGAACGACTCTCGGACCTAGAAAGTCCCCAAAAGAAGCAACAGGTAAGACTAGACTTGCCTGTGAAAAACTGAGGTCCCGAACACGCAAAAGTAAAGGCGGAAATCGAGCGGCGGCGGCGGCGAAACGGCAGACGGTGCGGCCCCGCGTGGGCACGTTGCATGTGGTGCAGCCCCGCGCGGCGCGCCGCATGCAGTGCGGCCCCGCGCGGGTGCGCTGCAGGCGGAGCAGCCCCGCGCGGGCACCAGCCCTCCCCCCCCCGCGCGGGCACCAACCCCACGCGGGCGCGCAGTGCGGGCGGTGGCGCGCCCGTACACCGCGGCGGCGGCGCTCCAGGGCATCGCGGCGGCGGTGCTCTAGGGCATCGCGGCGGCGGTGGGCAAGGACAAGACGACGGCGCTACGAACGGCACAAGCAAAGCAAAACGGCGAAAACCCCCGACGCGGAAAACAAAACACGGAAACTAAAACATCAAACCGCTAACCTTGATCTCGCGGAGAAGAAGAGGAAGAGAAGAATAACTCGTTCCTCGCAGGTGATGAGAATCCGATTCCGCTCCCCGCCTCCGACACGCTTGATCAACGAAGAAGAAGGGAAATTCTCTCTCCCTCTCTCTCTCTTTTTTCTCTCCGACTAGGATTTTCATTTCTTGAAAGAGAAAAATAAAATAAAACGTATAATATAAAATACTATTTTCTCTTGTACGTACTAAAAAATAAAGCCCCTTAGTCGTTTAGAATAGAGCGAGAGATTTCAATCTTCTCGAAAAGCGTGCTGATCACTTAGCACGGATTCCGATGCACACTACGAATTTCGAAACCTTCAAAACCCTTTTCGGGAGATCCGCAAATCGGATTTCCGATCTGATCGCTTTGCCGTTCACCGTTTTTCGAGCTCTATCACAGAAAAATACACACAAGCATCGACGTTCTACCCAAGAAAACTCGATAATTTAATCCCCTAACAACTAATTTATTCAAAAAGAATTAAAAAGGAAAACAATAAAGGTCGTGATACTACATCACACGCTCCTTAAAAGAAGTTTCGTCCTCGAAACTTAACCTCAACCCACGTTAAACAAGTTTGAAAAACATTCTCTCATCTTCGATTCCAATTCCCAAGTCGCTTCGCGCTTTTCATGATTATTCCACTGCACCTTCACATAGGGAATAATCCGGTTGCGCAACTTTTTGTCTTCATGTGCCAAGATTCGTACCGGTGTTTCATCAAAGCTCAAGTCCTCTCGAAGCTCAATAGCAGATACATCGAGAACATACGACGGATCAGGGAGGTATTTTCGGAGCATCGAAACATGAAACACGTTGTGCACCCGATCGAGATTTGGCGGCAAGGCTAAACGATAAGCTACCGGGCCAACACGCTCCAATATTTCAAAAGGTCCAACGAACCGCGGGCTCAACTTGCCTCTCAAACCGAACTGTTTAATCCCCTTGGATGGCGAAACCCGGAGCAACACGTGCTCCCCTACCTGAAACTCCAAGTCTCGTCGTCTCCGGTCTGCATAGCTTTTCTGCCGACTTTGGGCGGTCAACAACTGCTGCCTGATAAGGCGCACCTTTGCCTCGGTCTCCTCCACTAAGTCCGGACACAAGAACTTCCGCTCCCCTAAGTCATCCCAACAAATAGGAGATCGACATCGACGCCCATACAAGGCTTCATACGGCGCCATCTGAATGCTAGCCTGGTAATTATTGTTTTAGGCAAACTCCACGAGAGGTAGATAGCGTGACCATCCTTCACCCAAATCGAGCACGCAAGCTCGGAGCATGTCCTCGAGAATCTTGATCACCCGTTCTGATTGTCCGTCGGTCTGGGGGTGAAAAGTCGTGCTGAACTGTAGTTTGGTCCCCAAAGCCCGCTGCAAACTCTGCCAAAAGTTCGACACAAACCGAGTGTCTCTATCCGAAGTAATCGATGCCGGCACCCCATGCAATCTCACAACCTCGTTGATGTAGACTTGCGCAAACGGTCTCGAGTCCACGTCGTATGAATAGGCAGGAAGTGAGCCGACTTCGTCAATCGATCCACTATGACCCAGATCGTGTTGTGACCTTGCTGTGATCGTGGAAAACCAGTGACGAAATCCATGGTGATCCGCTCTCATTTCCACTCTGGCACAGGTAGAGGTTGCAGTTTCCCCGCCGGGCGCTGATGTTCGGCTTTTACCTGTTGACAAACCAAACAGTGTGCCACGAACCGCGTTACGTCCCCCTTCAGTTTAGGCCACCAAAAAGTCTGCTTAAAGTCTTTGTACATCTTCGTGCCACCAGGATGCGCCGCATAGGGAGCACAGTGCGCCTCTGACAAAATCTCTTCCTTCAAATCTGGCAGATCGGGCACACAAATACGTCCTTGGAACCGTATTGTGTCGTCGGCACCAACCGAAAAGTCACCCTCTTGGTCCGAAGAAAACTTGTCACGTACAAGCTGTAGTTGAGCGTCTGTGCATCGACTATCGGGAGATAAACAAGGTCACGGTGAAAAACAAGTATCCCTTGCCTCGGATTGATGACCTATTCGACCAACTACAAGGAGCAACGGTGTTCTCAAAAATCGATCTGCAGTCCGGCTATCACCAGCTTAGAGTTCGGGGTGAGTATATTCCTAAAACAGCTTTTCGGACTCGATACGGCCACTACGAGTTTACAGTTATGCCGTTTGGACTTACGAACGCTCCAGCAGTATTCATGGATATGATGAACAGGATATTCAGACCCTTCTTAGACCAATTTGTAGTGGTCTTTATTGATGACATCCTGATTTACTCACGTACGGACGAGGAGCATGAGGAGCATTTGCAGGTAATTCTTCAGACTCTCAGGAACCAGCAATTATTTGCTAAACTTAAAAAGTGTGAGTTCTGGCTTCGTGAGGTGGACTTTTTGGGACACATAGTTTCGGCGACGGGAATTGCGGTGGATCATAAGAAGGTGGAATCAATAACTAACTGGCCCCGACCGACTACAGTGACGAAAATCCGAAGCTTCTTAGGTTTGGCAGGATATTATAGGCGCTTCGTGGAAGGTTTCTCAAAAATTGCCACACCTCTAAATCGTTTAACCCGGAAAGGGGAGAGATTTGTTTGGACTGCTCAATGCCAGGAGAGCTTCGAGGAACTTAAGGACAGGCTAACACGGGCACCCGTGCTTGCACTACCGAAACCCGGTGAGGATTTTGAGGTTTATTGTGATGCATCACGGAACGGTCTTGGAAGCGTGCTGATGCAATAAAGGAAAGTTATAACCTACGCATCAAGACAACTCAAGGAAAACAAGAAAGATCGTGATACTACAAAAACTGCAGGAAGTTGTAAAAGACAAAATCTCGTTTCAACGAATTAGTATTGGATCGGCTCTTCCTAGCGCAAGTGGCAAAAAATTTGGTGATTGATATTTGAGATTTCGAATTCGAAGTTTAGTTGTTTTATATTTTTTTTATTTTAAAATAAACGGCTCGGATAGTATGCTATTTTTTTTTCAAAAAAAAAAAAAAAAAAAAAAAAAAAAAAAAAAAAAAAAACTAATCAATATTAGTGTTAGCTTTTTTATTCTTTTACACGGAAAGGAAAAAAAAAAAAAAAAAAAAAAAAAACTCTTTAGATTGTAACCATGATCAATTCATCAGAGAAACTAGGTCATAAACAATCTCGAGAGCTTTGAATCCTAACGAAATTTTGCAAACTCTTCATTAATGTGTAGCTATATCTGAAAATAAGAGGCTTTTCTTCTTATTTTTTTCCCAAAAAGAGGAGTTGGTATTGGTAAAAACACCAACAAAAAGGGAGGGCTCTATCTGTCATGGAGAGTGATTCTTTTCACTTCAGATAACCTGAGGTGAGAAACAGAAGGATGTTATATTATACACATTAACATCATATTATTAGGTAGGGATTAATATATCATTCACTGAAAAGTCTGATTGTAGAATTTCTAATGTTGATCAAGTCAAGCACTAGAATAGTCTTAGTAGAGCAGCAGTGAACTGAACCCGCTGCACGCATGATCCCGGTCATACCAACGTTATAATCTACCGGTTCCGATCGATTACGTACGCGAAGGCGAAGATCGATCTTAGGCCGCATCACTTCGCCCCCTGCGTTTATTTAAGAACACTCCAAACCTTAAACCTTCCATCTTAATTTGACGTTTTAGTCTATTAACTATACCTGCAAAATGGAGTGTGCTCCAAGCTCGATGAAGAAGGACTTGAGCATGGAGGACCCCTTGAACTGGGCCGGGGCCGCCGAGTCCATGAAAGTGAGCCATTTAGATGAGGTGAAGCGCATGGTGGACGAGTTCAGAAAGCCTTTAGTTAGATTGGCGGGTGCGAATCTGACGATCTCTCAGGTGGCGGCGGTGGCTGCGAGTGAGGCGACTGTGACGGTCGAGCTGTCGGAGGCCGTGCGAGCCGGAGTGAAAGCGAGCAGCGAGTGGGTCATGGAGAGCATCGAAAAGGGGACGGATAGTACCGGGATTACGGCCGGCTTCGGTGCAGCCTCACACCAGAGGACCAAGCAAGGAGCAGCTCTTCAGAACGAACTTATCAGGTATATATATATATATATATATATATCAAAGTTTATGTTACAGATAAATAATGTGAACTTGAATTTACTTATGCAGAGCTTGAATCTTGATGGCTATGATGTTGACTATAGTTATGAGAATGCAAACATTTAAGTTTGAAATAGATATATAATATTGTTAATGCCTCAAACTAGTACTCTCTAGCTTGTTATAGACAGCAGTATATATAGTGTGCGTGTATATATATATATATATATATATATCCAGTTATACCTTTTCATTGTTATCAGTCCCTGCGTTTGAACACCTCAGATTCCTCACTGTCGGAATATTCGGAGACGGCCTGGAATCGGGCCACATGTTGCCACGGGCGGCGACAAGGGCGGCAATGTTGGTTAGAATCAACAGCCTACTGCAGGGCTACTCCGGCATCCGGTTCGAGATCCTCGAGGCCATCGCCAGCCTTCTCAACGCCAATGTCACGCCGTGCGTCCCTCTCCGTGGCTCCATCACAGCTTCCGGTGATCTCATCCCCCTCGCCTACATTGCCGGGGTCTTATCGGGTCGGCCTGATTCCAAAGCCGTTGGCCCCGATGGCAGGTGCATTGCTGCTGCAGAGGCCTTCCAGGTAGCCGGAATCATTGGCGGATTCTTCGAACTGAGGCCCAAAGAGGGTATTGCACTCGTGAACGGCACCACCGTAGGCTCCGGCTTAGCCTCCATTGTTCTCTTCGAAGCCAACATCCTCGCGGTCCTCTCCCAAGTACTATCGGCCCTCTTTTGCGAGGTCATGCAGGGGAAGCCGGAGTTCACCGACCACCTCATCCACAAATTGAAGCATCACCCGGGCCAAATAGAGGCCGCGGCGATCATGGAACATATATTGGAAGGCAGCTCCTACATGAAGATGGCCAAGGAGCTCCCCGAGATCGACCCGCTACAGAAGCCGAAGAAGGACCGCTACGCTCTCTACACATCCCCTCAGTGGCTGGGCCCTCAAATTGAGGTGATCCGATCGTCAACCAAGTCCATCGAGAGAGAGATCAACTCGGTTAACGACAATCCGCTGATCGACGTCTCGAGGAACAAGGCCCTGCATGGCGGCAACTTTCAGGGGACACCTATCGGTGTTTCAATGGACAACACCCGCTTGGCGGTTGCTGCTATTGGGAAGCTCATGTTTGCCCAGTTCTCTGAGCTTGTGAATGACTTGTACAACCACGGGCTGCCGTCGAATCTGTCGGGCGGACGCAATCCTAGTTTGGATTACGGGTTCAAGGGGGCGGAGATCGCGATGGCGGCCTACTGCTCGGAGCTCCAATTCCTCGCCAACCCTGTGACCACCCACGTCCAAAGTGCTGAGCAGCACAATCAAGACGTGAACTCGCTGGGGCTGATATCTGCGCGGAAGACTGCGGAGGCCGTAGACGTCCTTAAGCTCATGTCATCCACCTACGTGGTTGCCTTGTGCCAAGCCATCGATCTGAGGCATTTGGAGGAGAATCTGAAGGCCGCCGTCAAGAACACCGTGAGCCAGGCGGCGAAGAGAGTTCTGACGACGGGCGCCGATGGGGGGATTCAATCCTGGAGGTTCTGCGAGGAGGACTTGATCAAAGTGATCGATCGTGAGTACGTCTTCTCCTACGTCGATGACCCTTGTAGCTCCGCATACCCTCTGATGCAGAAGCTAAGGCTGACTCTGGTCGAGCAAGCGCTCAGCCGCGGGGACAAGGACAAGGACAAGGACAAGGATAGCTCTATCTTCTTCCTCTTCCACAGCCACGGGATAACTGCATTTGAAGAGGAGCTCAAGGCCCAACTGCCGAAAGATGTGGAAGCCGCCAGGGTTGCCTTCGAGAGCGGGAAATCGGCAATCCGAAACAGGATAGAGGAGTGCAGGTCTTATCCGCTATACAGGTTTGTCAAGGAGGAGCTCGGCATTGAGTGCCTGACCGGAGAGAAGACCCGATCCCCAGGGGAGGAGTTCGATAAGGTGTTCCACGCCATTTGCCAGGCCAAGATGATCGATCCTCTGCTGGAATGCTTCAAGGACTGGAACGGTGCACCCCTTCCCGTCTCCTAATAAAGAAGAATCCCTTGTCTGCCAACGACACAGCAATCATAAGCTTCTTTATCTTTATAAAAGAAAGAATAAACAAAGTTGGAACTTCCTTGTATGGTATTGGTCTTGTGTTCTTACTAACTAAGTTTTAAGAATAAATTTTACCTAGCGTTCCTCTGCTACTTCTCGACGATGCGTATACCTACAGCAGGTGCATCCTTCTCGACGATAAAGAAGCAGGTGCATCCTAACTACGGTGGATTTACTGGAGTAGTCGCTGAGACTATTAGATTTTGTGCCTACCTTAATTTGTACTGCAACTTGGATCAAGTCAGAATCTGCCAGTGTTTGTTTCTTACTTGTTTGTTTCTGTAAGCAGGAGTATTAACTATTAACCAGTGGGATACAGAATAGCAAAGTAAAAAAGCTAATGAGTCTAATCTTTAGCCCTAAAATTAAGTCTTTTACTTGTGCAATGGTACCTAAAGATCAACGGGCTCGCCTGATTGCTAATTTCATGGGAGGACAGGTTGACGGGTACTCTAGCTCATACATATATATATATCTAGATTAAAATGAATAATAGGCCTAATTTTTTTTAAAAAAAATATAGTAAATTATTCACCGCTTTTTTGAAAAACGATGAATAATTCATCGCATTTAGCCCCCTTAACCCCCACACAAGCCTATTTTTATAAATAATTTTTTTACAAATCTATTTTTACAAAAAAAAAAAAATTCAAGGATGATTAGTTTTATAAATAACCCAAATAATTTTTTTAAGGTCTATTTTTACAAAAAAAAAAAAGGAAAAAAAAATTGATTAGTTTTGTAAATAACCTTTTATGTAAACTGTATAATTAAAAACCAATAAAAATTTACCAAAACCATTAGCTATACAATAATCACTTTTTTCATTAAGATACCCTGTCATAGGGATGTCAATGAGGCAAACACGAGCAAGCTGGGTCGGCTCGTATTCGGCTCGTTTAATAAACGAGCCGAACACGAGCTGGCTCGTTTAAATATCAAGCTGAACAGCTATTGTTGGCAGATAGCTGAGATACTTTAATTGAAAGTTAAAAGAGTATAAGATTGAAATAGCTTGAACCCATACCGCTAAATCACTAGGAAATTGCACTCACAGTAAGACCCTGGAGAACTTTATAACAACCTATAAACCAGCAACTGGTCATAATAACTTCGCATCAGTATACAAATTAGTTACACTGGAGACTGGCGAGCATCCATACCTTTAAAAGCTAAAATTGATCAAATCTAATCCCAAAATGATGCTATTCACCGACAGCCAACATCCCTATATACAAAAGAGGCCATCAGGAGCCTGCCAATTGAAATGCATTCTCACTGAGAGCTCTACATAAAGGGGCAAAAAAAAAAAAAAAAAAATCTAGGGTTAGTTCAATCATGCTTGGCAAATGCAACCCCGTTAATTATATAGTCTCCCTCCTCTTCATACTCAACATCGAGTGCGCAAAATTACATTATAAACCTTTAATCTCACTTTGGCATCTAATTCCTGAGAGGAACTTTCCAGGTAGGGAAATGAGCAAATAAAGGTTAATCCACATAGTATTCACTCTTCATCTGATATGCAAACAATGTCTGCTGCAGCCTCAGAACTCCCAGCATTCATCAATGATTGATTATTGCTAACTCGCATATTAGACATAAGCCAACTATCCAACGCCGGGCCAACCGCCGCTGCTGCCGCCGTTGCCATTGTTTGTGGCACAGCTGCAATCTCAGCTCCGACATTCACATTATTGCCTAGAGGTAAGTTGGCGGAGGGAGAGGTACTGTGGCTCACCTGTAAAGTACCCAATCCCGCAGGCTGGAAGATTCCATTGTACGAAATAACCGGCGGGTGCAATGATGATGAAGTCAAACTGGTAGAAACTTGTTGCTTATTAGCTACAATACCGGTATTCCGAGGGAAACTTGCAGCCGAGGATGATGCCAGTCTGAAGCGACTGAGATGGGGAGGAGCACTTCTGACCTGGCCAGTGCCTCCATGGGGTGGGAAAATTGGGCTGAACTGTGATCGAACCAAATTGGTAGGCAACACTGAATTGGCCGCACGGACTAGTGAATTTGGAGGAGTTGAAGTAGTAGGGGCTGGATGAACCACTGGAATTGGAGGTGCCAAAGGAATAGTTGAGGGCTGACGAGCAGCTGGAGTGGAGGTGGTCGAGGAAATAGGGGAAGGCGGGACACGATATCTATTTGATACAAGAGAAGCAGAGGGTCGCGCAGGAGGAATAGGTCCAGGCAGTGCTGCAGATGCTGATGCAGCTGCTGATGCTGAGGAAGGCCTTTGAGCAAGTTGCTGCTGTGGCGAAACCTGCGGTAACTGCTGCAAGGATTGGGAACCTTGGTTTCGTCCTTATTGTGAAAAGGGGGAAGCTCATGTCAGTTTTAGATGGTTAAAAACGAAGCCAAATAATATCAAGATACGTGGAAAAGTGAAAATTGGAAATATACTGCTAATTAGATGTATATTTACTTAAAAAGGGCAAAAAGAACAAGATTGCCATATGAAAAGATGGATGATGAGAAAAAGCAACAGTAGATCATGGTCTCTTTTTTTTTTTAATAAACTTTTATTAAAATTAACTAGGCACATGTTGCGAAGCAACACAGTTTGGCACATCTAGTGAAAAAAGGTTTTGCAGTTCTAGAGGATGACTATCCTTCAAAAATGTAAAGGAATTAGCATGTCTACCAAAATGCGCAAGCCAATCAGCTGCCTAATTAGCTTCCCAAGGGATGAGACTAATACGAAAGGAACAAAGTGAGTGCAAAAGCAAGAAATAGTCAGTAAAGACAGATCTTTACTTCCGCAGTAGATCATAGTCTCACTAGATATTGCAATCATTTCAGAAAATATTTATGCTTTCGCCACAAGCATTACTAGTAATAAATTCCAACATCTTATGGAATTTGCAATTCGCAGTATATTGTACACGACTTGCTGGCTTAAAATATATAAGATATCTGGAGTACTCCCAAGACCTTGACAATGACATTCATTGTCCTAAATAGGACATCTCTACGGCGTTTGTTCTAATCCATCCCGCTAATAAACTATGGAGTGAGACACCAATGTCATAACACAAAAGTCACAAAATACAATTGTCAATTTTCAAAAAAGCTCCTTAAATCCATCTTTTAATGGTCTAACACGAGCATCGCGAGGAGTTAGATATCCAATATGGTCTGAGTAGGTATTCAAAACTAAAAATTTACCTTTAGCAAATCTAACTTGCATGAATCAAGTAAATAAAATGATATTGGCAGCTTTAAGATTGCCATATACCTTGCGAGGACTCAGCAGTTCGCCCTCTATTATCAATGAATTTTGCCCTGAACTCCTCAGCTAAAGACTGATGAATGAGAACTTTGTCGTAGAAATCTCCAAGCACCTTCTTCTGCTGAAGAAATCTAGAATCTTCATCCTGGAATAGTGTCTCATATTTCTTTCTTATTTTCTCTATTTCTTGTTCACGCTCCGACTTCAGTTGCATTTTCTGTCCATCAGTTAAAAAATAAATGACTATGGAAATTCGGGAGAACTAACATTGATGGAGATAGTCACCAAGGCTAAAATGCAGAAATATGATTTGAAAATGATAACATTTCAAGTGGAATTAGTGCAATTTATCCTAGTAGCAAAACAATACTTAAAATAAGAGAACACAGAGACCTTTTCTTCATGCAACTTTGTAAGTGTCTCTACGTGCGAACGTATTCTAGTCAGCTCATTTTTGAGTGGCTCAGGATCGATCCCTTTAGACAAAACCAATGGTGAGATTGGAAATAATTGGGGAGGACGACTTTCCATCTCTGGTCGGTCTGTATACGGGGCTCCAGAATGTGTTCTTTCTGGGGCAATATTAGAACAAGAGGTCGGAGGATTATTGGGTTGACTGGTCAATGTAGCCGCCGCTGCTGCAGGTGACTGTTGCACTGGTTGGACAGAATCATGTATAACTGTAGAAGGTTCAACAATTCTTCCGCATGCTGCTGTGCTAGTAGCTATATTGTTGCTCGGATCAGTATGCACTGGAAGAACAGTACTTGAATTTTGAACAGAAACCAACATTTGTGGGCAAAAACTAGAAGCTGGAGCACTTCCACCTTCAATTGTCTCTCTTTCACATCCGTCAGTAGAGGGCTCCTGGTGATGCAAAATATTTTAGAACTTGCTTTTAATTATGTGAACTAAAATAATTGGGTGTTTGGCCTAGCATTTGAAAAGTGATTTTGAGCCCAAGAATAATTTTTGGCTCAATAGAGCATTCGTCAACCTCATTTCTAAAATCTGATTCTGATTTTTAGAATTAGTTTTTTAATTTTCGAGGCTTAAATCAGAAGCAGCTAAAACCTGCTTCTTGAAATCTTATTCTGATTTTGGACTCAAACTTTTAACTTTTTTTTTTTATTTTAGATTCAAATTTTAAATTTTATATTTAATTAATTTTTATATTTCAAATTTTAACTTCTAAATTTCAAATTTCAAAATTGAAAATATAAATTATAGATATTAAATTTCAAATTTCAAATTCAAATTTAAGATAAAATTTTAAAATTTAAATTTTAATTTTCAAATTACAAATTTCAAATTTTTAAAATTCAAAATTTAAAATTTAAATTTTAAATTTTAAAATTTAAATTTTAAAATTTTAAATTTTGAATTTTTAAGTTTTAAATTTTACATATTCAAAATTGAAATTGAAATGTTAAATTTAGATTTAAAATTCAAATTTTAAATTTTCAAATTTCAAATTTATATTTAAAAATTAAAATATCAAAATTTAAATTTTGTGCAAATTTAAAATTTAAAATTTAAATTTAAATTCAAATTTTAAATTATTTTAAAATAAAATTAAGTAAAAAAATTTATTATTTGCAAACAAATTTTTTTTTTTGCCAAACAACTTTACAAAATTACTTTAGAAAAATCGCTTTTCATCTAAGCTCAGCCAAATGCTCTACATCTTTTAACCAAAATCAATTCTCCAAACCAAAATCAATCATGCAAAAATCAATTTTTCAGAATTTAGGCCAATCGGGCCCTAACGTAGAGAACTAAATATGCTATGATGCATTTTCTCTTAGGCCCTGTTTGGATGCATGAATGTCATGTTCGGTATATCCTCTTTATTTACTCAAAAAATTTCTACATTCGGTAGATAAGGAGCGTGATCAAACGTTTAGAATGAAATATCATATTTGGCCTTCAAGTCATTTTTTCATAATAAAATAAATCACCTCGTAAGTGAAATATGCTATTCTGCCAAATAATGGATAACAAGACCTTTGAAGAAGCAAAAATTAAACTCCTTAATTACAATCATACTAAAAAATCCTCATACCGAATAAGTTATCCATGAATAACTTACTCTAACATCCAAACATGGCCTTAATAAAATGTCTTAATAGATCAGGATTATCCATTGATTCCATTCTATCTGAGACAACAGTAGTAGCAAGCAACGAAAATAGTACCAAACTGAGATTAGTCATTAGCGTTGAGATATTAAATCTATGTTGGAGGCAAGGATTTAAGTATCCATCGACACGGGCCGTAACCACCGTACCGTATTATATCAACAAGATAATGGCACGATACAGCCTCCGTGCCAATGGCACAACTCAAAACCATTTTTTCTTTAAATTATTAAGTAATTTTTTCAATAAAGTTCAAAATATTTAATAAAGATACATAATAAATAATTAGAAAATTTTGTTGCTAAAGAAAATAAATATTTCACGCCATTATGTGTCGGCAAGCATGTATTTTTTGTGATCGGCACTCATCGGCGACACTCATCGGCCTGGACCGGCATATACTGTGCCGTACCGTGCCGGCAAATTTTCGGCACGATTCCGTGCCACGACACTTAAATCCTTGGGTGGAGGACAAATATATGATTGTATGAACCAAATACATTGAATTGGCAAACATATCTTCTTTGGTTAAGATTAAAAAGACCAAATTGTGCCAGAGTATCAAAAATCATTTCCATATTGCTATTGAAACTAACAATAGTGAGGAAGTAGCAATAAAGTTCATTAGAACTAGTATCTAGTTATCAACTAAAGAGTGACGTTTCCAGAGCTGCAGAATATGAGTTTTGCCTTAGTACCTGATTAGTTGATGTGTCATTTTCACAGCCAGAACTCGATGGTAGACGGGCTGTCAAAGTAAAGTCTCCTGGAGTTTGCAGTGAGGAATACATCAAGTTAGTCACCTCAGAAATATCAGCACTTCTATTCGGTTCCAAGTCAACACCTGCTTCTGCTCCAAGGCTCACAGACCTATCATCTGACTCACTCCCCGCCAAGTTTATATTACATGCCTGGAAATCTGGAATTTCAGTTTCTGTGTTCATATGATATGCCTCTCCAGATGCAACTGTAGTTGCAGCATCAACAAACTCTCCAGTTGGTTCAGCAGATTCCACTCTATTTGTGATATTGACCTCAGAAGCTGTATTTCCAGTTTCAACAGGTATTTGTTCTGGCATAACTTCTTTCTCTGACGACGGAATAGAAGGGACACAATATATTCCGGAGTCTCTTAGGACATCTGAAGACCCAGCTTGCTCATCAACCCACTTGAACTCCTCTGCGATGAATCCAGAAGCTGGCAAAGAAATGGAATCAAAGGAATCATCCAATTTGTGGGCTTTAGCTTTCTCTATCCAGTTATTCTTCCTCTCTCGCTCTGTCTCCCTTGTAGCTAATTGCAAAGCTTCAAGTTTCTTCCGCTCACTATTCACGTGCTCCTCAAATGCAGACATTTTTTTAGAGAACTCTTCATCCAGCAGTCTGATCTTGTTGTTCCTTACGAGAGGATCCGAAATACTGCTATTAGTGATCTCCAAATCCAATTGATGCGCCCTATTCAGACTCATCTCTACCTTTTTCATGTATCGGTCAAAATCTGAAATTTCACGCTGCTGCTTGAGGAGGATTTCTTCTGCTCTTCTTGAATAAACTTTGTCAATTAAGTCAATTCGTTTTTTAAGGAGTTCATCTTTTAGCGATCCAATATGTTGGTGTATTTCACCATGAGTTTCATGAAGAGAGACTTGTTCCTTCTCTCGGAACTCACCATCTTCCAACTCATGTTGATTACATGCTGCAGGATCAGAAGAGACCTCAGTAGCAGATTCTTTAGTAATATTTTCATTTCGTGATACTGATTGCCGATTCTCCAATGAATTTGTCCGATCTTGATTACTTAGTGCACCAACTTGATGAGAAAATTTCTTTTTAAGTATCCTTAATTTATCATAAACAGATCTAGCCAGCTCCTCATTGCATTCATAGTTCAAATATTTTTTTGCAAGTGCAAGAGATTCTTTGCGATCCAATTTATGTTTTAAGAGAGAAGCAGCACGCCAACACTGAAAGTCAACAAAGTAGGAGCATAATTAAAAGCAGTTGCAAAGGATGTCAATATCCTATCTATTAGGTGCAAACATCACACAATCACATGTTATAAATGCTTAAATTTTTATTCAGTTGCCATATAAGTTCAGCACTAGTTCAAAAATACTAGAAGGATACAAATCCTTGGAAAGAGAAATAAGTTCTTAAAATAACAATATGTGGTCTCAGTGTAAGCCACTAATACTCTGACGAAGGTAAAAAAAACTATAAAAAAGAAAGCTATCATGTCCACAACCATCATAAAACGACAGCAACAAATTGCCTGATGCATGTTTGCTTCACAATTGCTCAAGTTGGAAAAAGAAGTCGTTGCTTTTGACTTGTGGCATAATTCCTCAAGTGGGAAAAAATGTTCGATTTCAACTTGCAATGAAAGATAAAGCAGAGTGAAAAAGTTTCAATGGAATTTCAATCTATTAAAGTAAGACAATTGATAGAAATTAAACTGTCTTCCAAAATATATTATCATGATCAAATAAATAAGATAAGAAGAAGAGGCTTTTCTCACCAGGGATATCTTGAAAGCTTGCAATACAGCTTTTGGTTCTTGACTAACTTGATGATTGTTCATAACAAACCCAAGAAACACTTCAGCCTTACTCTTTACATCCTCCTGCAAATGAGATAATGTGTTCAACTGACAAGCATACTGGAAAACCAGTGATATATCTTCCATGATGATCAGAACAACATTTCAGTAAATTGTTTATCCACTAAAAGCAATATCCATATTCCATATACAAGAAAACAAAATTAAATAAATAAACAAAAAATGAATACGGCAGTGATCAAACTGAATATGTTGGAAAAAGCAATCAAAACTAAAGCAAAAGGCCATTTGGCTTTTGCCGTCTTCAATCATAGATTAAGTATGCACAAAGCAGGGTGTACCAATTCATGAATTTTGCAAATCAACGGCTCCTTTCGAGATGTTACAATCAAAAGAAAATGAAATTTAACTAGAACATATGATAAAGAAGCAAATAAGAAAGATTAGATCCATACTGGAAGCCTCAGGATTCCACATAAATCTGATAACTCTGGTTTCAATAAAAGATGAAGGCTCCTCTGAGCATTCCGCAACTTTTCTCTTCCTTCAGACTGAACTGTATGAGATTTATGTGCATCCATATCATCATATGTCGGAGCCGAACCGGCTAGAGATCCTGATTCAAGACCACCTTGATTTCCGGTTAACTCTGAAAATGAAATTGTATAGAGTTCCACAAGTTAAATTATAGATTCAGTAACAATGACGCACGAGCAAAATTGCAAAACCCAACAGATGATATCCAAGTGTTACCTGCTTCGCCTGATCTCCTACTTGGAATAACCACTTCTTTCCATTGTGGACTCAATGATTGCCGAACAGAGCCTGTTGAAGGAGTAGAGTTTTCACGTGACATCACATCTGTGCTATCACTAACTTCTTTTCTTTTATCTTGAAGCCAACCTTGGAGAGATTTTGGATCAATAGTTTCACTAGCTACTTTCTTACGCTTTCTCTTGATTTCTTCATTCTCTGTAGCTGGTAGTTTTGCTGATTCATCCAAGTCTTGTACCTTTCTTCGGCTTCTCGGTGATTGTTCAGATATATATCGCCAAGAAGGATATCTTCCCTCCAGTAAATTGGACCAAAATTTTGGAGGATCTTTCTCCATTGAAGAGATTCCCTCCTTCTCACCTACTAGAGTAATATTTCTTGAATAGGACATTCCACTCAAGTGAGCTTTTACTAAGACGGAGCTCTTTCTCTCACTAAAAGCTTCAGCCTGGTTGGATAGTTTTGCCAACAGATCCCCTACTACTTCATCCAAGAATAGTTCATCGGTAGAAGCAACAGCGCTTTTATTTAAGTCATTATTTTGGTGGAGAGCATCAAGTTTACTAAAGAGATACGAAGCACCCCAACTGAGTAGGGCGTGGCTAACAGTTGGGCTTATACTCTGTATGTTAGTACCAAGAAGCATATCTTGCTTTGCCAAAATAAGAACTTTCTCCTCCACTGTACAAGATGAATAAAGACGAAACACGACTACCTGCTTAGATTGTGGCTCTATGCTTATCTTCTGAAGAGCTCTTAGATCATTTAGAGGATTCCAATCACTGTCATATATAATAATAGCATCAACAGACGAAAGTTTAATACTTGGAAGACATGCATGATTTTCAATTAAAAACACAAATCTCCCATTTTCCTTGTTATTGAACTTGCTCATCGCAGCTTGTTTTTTGGACATAAGCAATCCACTATCAACACGTTCGTATGAATCAGCACCAAATCTTTGACGGAGAAAATCATCCAAAAAATCACCAATGGGGTTCCTTCCAGCTCCTCCAACCGACTGCCATATAAAAATGATACAAATCAGCTAAGATGGATGTTAGAGATTGAGTCAGCAACAAAATAATTTAAAAAAATATATCTAATCAAAAAAGACAATTTAGCACTTCTATTTGAGTCAGCAACAAAACACTCCATTAAAAGCTCCTGTATCTATGAATCTAAAAGACACTGATCTTTGTAATAATGAAAGCAGTACACTCCTAACTTAACAAGAACTTCTGTCCAAAAAGCAAAACTATCACAAAGAAAACATGGTTAAAGAGCATAAATAGCACACCTGGAAAAGAATCAATACTCTTAATCTGCGTTTCCGAATCTCTTGAAGAGTCTTATCAAGCAGTAGCAATTTGCCGCTTGCATTTACTCCAATATCCAAAATTTCACCTAGTGGATGATTCCTGGTTAATGAACTTTGCAGTGATTGATCGACTATGTAAGGATGGTCGCAGCACTGCCGACAAGGAAAATTACATTATTAGAAGATCCATAACACCAGAAAGTTTTAAACCAAATAACATCTGAAAGAAGTACGAAAGGATGAAAACCAATGGGCGAAAATAACAAATCCAGACAAACCTTGCGGAGAGATATAAGAATGTCGCGAAGAGCTCCAACCGAATCAGTTCTAGTATATGAACGAAGAGGATGTAAATTTGAAATGAGAGTTGCGCAATACAACTCTAACTGCACATCTGAAAGGCGTACAGGAACCCAGTACTCCAGGAATTTTGAAGAATCTGATTTCCTCTCATATGCAATGTAGCGAGCTAATCTCTCTTTCAAAATAGCAAGCGAACCAACAGTATCACTGGAATCAAACTTTGAACTATCGAGGCATGTCCTTTTCCCTCCTGGATCAAGGAAAGAAAGGAGGTTGATGTGCTCTGCAAGATTATCCTGCAAATCCAACAGTTAGTAAGACATATCTATACAAATAGAAAAAATTCAGATTGCAAAAGGATTTTATCAGAGACCTTCAGTGGAGCACTTAAAAGCAGCATTCTGATATCACTGGCAAGATTCTTAAGATGTTCAAGATTCTTCGAAACTCTCGAGTTTTGACACTCATCCACTATAATAGCTTCCCAACTGATGCTTTCCACAGAGTTAAAGTCCTTGAAAAACAGTCGAAAAGAGTGAGAATAGGACATAGGCATCCACTAAACAAGTGAGACAAAAATGTAATGTATCTAAGAAACCAACAAGCGCCTAATACAAGAAAAAGAAAGTCTGTGATAAACTTGGTAAGTGCCTAACAACAATATGCATAAGCAAGTAGGAAACACAATACCTCTATAACAGCATCTGGATGGGATAATAGAACTTGAAACATTATGCAACCTCCTTCCTCATAAAACTCTAGAGTTTGAATCATCTTCCGAACATCTTTACTCCCATTGTAGACAACAACATTGATAGATGGTGCCAAGCGTTCAAACTTATTCTCCCATAAGGAAATAGAAGCAGCCGTCGATATGATCAGAAAAGGCCGATACACATGAGGTAGTAAGGATAATATGAACAAGATGGTCTTAATAACTCGTTCCTGTGAATATATAGAAACCATTTAGTTAGGTGTAAAAGAAATATGAAGCTATTAGAATAGAATTGAAAAGATTAACCATTTATACAAACACTACAATGAAAAAACTATGGCAGATATGCATGCAGAATTACAGCAATTAGTAAAGTTTAGGTTATAGTCATTGATAAAAGGCTAGCTAATTATAAATTATTGCCAAAAGCATTAACCAGTTCCCACCTGGCCATCAATGAAAACAGCATTATGAGACTTGTGCCAGAACTCACGAAGCCGGTTAATAGCATTCAAATGATCATTATCTAGATTTGCTGGGCATCCATTAGGCAACTTCTGCAGCTTGTGGAAAGGATTTTGCTTAAACTGTAAAGCCTGGAAAACAACATTACAGTCAAATATTAAAAACATGAAAAAGGAGAAACCACGTAACTCAGGAAACAAAAACAGAATATGTTGCGATATGACAACTCTAGTGAAATCATACCTCCAGATTGTCACAAGACAACAAAAAATTTGCATCAAACTAATAGAATGAAAATCACGACGCAAAAGTATCTAAGTTAACTAACTCAGCCAACACTCATTCTGTCAAATGAGACAATAGAGCTAGAACATAAATCAGCGCCAAGGATATCCCATGAAGCTTGCAACACAGTATTTTCGTATGGAATATTAAAATATGAATACAGAAATCCTACTGTTATTTAAAATTTAAAAACACTGCTTAGCTCTTAGCCAACCTTGCTAGCTTTTGAAAGATCAGAAGCTTTTCTTGCCTCCTCGTGACGAGCTTCATAATCTTTGATAAGCATCAAACCCTCAGCAGTTTGGAGAAAATGTGAAGTTTCAAGTTCCCATGTTGCATGCTCATACCCCAAGTCCCTCCATTTCACTAGCCATTCAGCATTACAATATGATATTTTATCACCAAGCCCGTTAAAAAACTCGTTAGCCAGTTTCTTGGGCATGAGCTGTCGTTTCATCAATAGACGATGTGGCTCAGTCCATTCTTGCCTCCACCTTGTTATCTAACCAGCATTTTTTTGAGAAAAAAACCCATCAAGGAAAACAAATGTTGCAAAAAAACTATTTTAAGAAATTAAATGGCAAAATACATCCAAAATATAAGATAGATGAGGATACCTTCTCTTTCTGATATCTTCTATTAAACTTTACAACAACTTCTGGAGCTTCACTAAGAATTTCGCTCTCCGGAAGCCACCGGTTATAGACATGGGCAATGCTCTTGTATTTGACAAAATAATGCTTGCTATTCTGCATTCCTACACATAGAGCAGAAGATGTTAGCAAATATAAGAATATAATAGGAAACATACAAAAAGGACAAGGCTGCAAGGCTTCCGTGCCAACCAATTATCATGCTCACCCTCTTTGACATCCCAAAGACACTCCACTCCTTCAGCGACCGAGTATACTCCAAACTGTATCTTCTTTTTTATACAAGGAATACATAGCCAAACACCAGGAGGGATTGTTTGCAAGGGTGGATCCAAACAAGAAAGATGGAAGCTTCTTTTGCACCCTTTCCCATCACAGCACCTATCAAGATATTAGGTGCATGTTAAAAAAACATAAAACTATCTCACGAACACAGAAGCACATGCAAATAAACAACCAAAAGAGCATTTCTGAGTTAAACAGGTTAAACTAGCATATATAATGAATTTAACATCAAGCAAGAAGGGGGGGAAAAAACTGAAAGGAACAAGAAGAATTAAAACGATTTCTATGATCACAAACCATATACCTTTTTAAACAAACAGCGAGTCATATATGAAGATTTATTTGAAAAATATATTCCTACTAGTATTATAAAAGTATCCAGGGCCAACAAAGGTATTTGCAAATTAGCATTGAAAGTTTTTGAGTTACCTTATTTTGCCCCACTTTCAGTTAACTAATCACTTATGATATTGTGCTCTTTCTGTAGGAGGAGAAAAATAAGTTTCTTACATAATCTTATTTTACCTTTATGTAATCAGTTTTATGTAATCAGTTAGATGGCATTAAAATTCCTAGCCAGCATAAGAATGAATAGTACTTTTGAAGAATCATAACCTTCCAAAGCACTTCAATCCAATCTTCAATGACAGATTAGTAAACAGAAGAAGTAGCAATCTACCATACATGTAAGAACAGCAAACATTAAAGTCAAAGGCCTATATAAATTGTTTAATACAAGGAAATGAGATTGGCTATACACAATTGCTGCACACTATTGACATTCGCGAGAAGTTTTACAGACTAGATCCAAATAACAATGTAATTCTGTGCATAAAAGAAGAAACTAGTTTTTTTGCATGGGCAGTTTGGTGCATGAGGAGAAAGATACAGCTGAAAACAATTTCAATCTTAGATGACACAAATAATATTCTCCTAATCCCAGAAGGCATAATTTTAAAATTTTGTCATAAAGCTCACATGCAGTGATTACTATTCAAAAAAAGGTTATAAAGTTAGGTTACCCACAAAAGCGTTCCAGGATTCTTGCAAACAACACAAGCATGAGGGCCCACTTCCATCAAGAGCTCCTTCACGCTAGCTGATATTGAGCGCCCTTCTGGAATTCCAACACGACCGCTAACCTCCACACTCAACCTCTTTTAAAGCAAAAACATGAAAAGGTAGGAAAAAAACATCATTTCGCAATACATGCCGACCAAAGGAATATATGGAAGTTGTAGAGGACAACATTTTTTTTTCCCTTTGTAAGTGCATTGACAAATCACCCAATTCTGATATTCTCGAACTACATAAAACAGAAAAAGAGGACTATATACAAATGACAAAACAAATAAAAGATGGTACCTCTGAAAAGGATGAAGTTAAATCAGGTTTCGCTTTTGTACTACATATACAATTATCCTGAGCTTGCAAGTCCTTGGCCCTGCTAAGGATAGGAAACTCTATTATCAAAAGTCCATCACTGTGTCAAAATACAAAGGCATGAGAGCAACCTAAAAAATTAAAATGCAGAGTAAAATCTTGTGCTCCACAGCAATAACCATTAGCTTGTCCATCAAGAGGTTTCACTCCCAAAATTAAGCATAAAAGCATGCAGACATGAAAGTTAAAAGTGCAAGATAAATTCTTTGACTCGTCATGTAGGATTTATAGTTTCGAGAAGTGATGACAGAGATTAATTATATAAGAAATTATCAGTTTTTCCAGTACAAAAGTTTTATACTAGAGTAGTTGGGATTAAAATCAATCCGGCACATAATATTCATACCCATAATGTTTATTTTCCAAAATATTTTGTTCTCAGACAGTGTTTGCCAAGGTTAGCCCAACAATTTGGATTCCCTTGAGCCCAGATGTACACAAACTGATTTTCGAAACATTATCTTCAGCAGTTAATTTAATTGACAATATAGTCATTCAGATAGTTGGCAGAATAAAGGAAGCAATCAAAAGATGCAAACACTGTTAAGGAGCTGAACCAGTAGAAAAGAGGAAGGTGACAGGGTTGGAGAGAGTATGGGAGAGAAAGTACCTTAGGGGCTTAGAGCACTCTGAGCATCGGTCCAAATTCTTGATTTTAGTACCAGAAGGAGAGGTAGCATCGGCTCTGAAAGCCTCTTGTTTATTCAACGGTGCTTCGGAAGAAAGACTATCAGAAGGTATTTTCACATTTGCTTCAGGAATATCCTTACTTTCCAGAGAAAACCCAGTGGTGGGGGATCCAGCATCCATATCAGCAGGGATTTTTGCATTTGCTTCAGAATTATCCTTACTTTCCGGAGAAAACGCAGTGGTGGGAGACCCAGCATCCATATCAGTATCTACCAACTCTGGAGTTCTTAATTTTACTTTATTTGATTCACTAGTGTCACTCCTGTCACCTTCAAAATCAGATTCTTTCTTAATATGATCATCACTATCACTACATTTCGAAGGTTGCCTCATGGTAGAGCTACATAATTTACTCCTGGAATCTATTTCTAATGATAAATCCGGAACCTTTTCTGAGCCAGAACTAGATCCTTCGCCTGCTCCTTTTAGACTTCCATTATATTGAGCATGGGCCTGATCACCTTTTAGTTCGTGGCAATTATCCACGGCTTCTTCAACGTTATCACTAGCTCTTGCATCTGAACGATCTTCCTCGTCGTCGTCCTCCTCCTCCTGCATTCTGGCAGGATCTACATGTCCACAATGAGTGAACAGACAGATACCAAGCATGCATATGATTTAAAAAAGAAACAATCAAATCTCATTGAAGAGAAAGGGGTGATGGATTTTGGTGACTTTCTCGTGTGCATTATACAGGAATATTATGGCGCATAAGATGTTTTAACATATCAGTCTGTAATGAGGTAGTTAGGAAAAAGAACATTTAAGAAATCGCAAGCTTGTAATACCTGGAATTTTGAGGTTTTTTGCACTTCGCTTAAAAAACGCTCGGTAACTTCGCCCAGTCATCCTCTTCCTACTTTTCGATGATCCGATTTCAATATACATCTTATTCTTCCCGCTCTTCGACTTGGCGTCTACACCAACGATCTTCTTCTCAATCTTTGCTTTCTTCGTTTTCTTAGAAGTAACCATTGGGCTGGGGGTTTTGTTGGGATCTTTCAAACCAGAGGAACTTGAGGCTCTATTCTTCTCTACTCTGTCAGACTTTCTAATGGGACTTCGAGGCCTTTTTTTCTCTGCTCTTTCGGACTTCTTTTCTTCGGGAGAAATTGGCGGAGACTGATTAGCGAGCCTTCCGGATTTCCGCGAAACGGTGTTAGTACTTGACGACACGCTCGTTCTTTTCGTAGGCAGTTCACGGCTGGACCTTCTCAAATTGATCGAGTCTGCTGCTTCGGAGCCAGATGTGACGGAAGTTCTGGCATCTTTTGCATTGCTTGCTGTGTTCCTGCTTCGCGAGCCTCCGTTAGATGTTGAACCAGACGCGGTTGAGCTTTTCGCTATCTTCGCTTTCACTTTCAGAGCAGCAGCCCTGCTTTTCGGTCTGCTGGTATCTGCTTCTTTCTGCTGACCTCCCGATCGAGTTTTAGCCATTTTCCTCAGAATTTAAAACAACAACTCTGGATGCCCCATTCTTTTGCTAAGCCTCTTCTGGGAGATGAGAACCCTAGCATCTGGGACTTCGAGTACACCAATGTATTGAGCTATGCATCCGAAACCATTCTAACGCTATTCAAATAACAGCATTCCGAGGAAACTCTTTTTCTTTTTTTTTTTTAAAGGAAGAAATTTCTGTGGCGATCCAAATAAACTTGCGAAAACAAAAGAAAGGAGAGCAGAGAACTCGAAACGAGGAGAAAAAAAAAAAAAAATTAAGGGGAGAAAACAGTAAATGAGCGAGATTGGAGAGGAGATGAAGTACCGGGATATAGGGTTTAGGGTTCTTTGGATCGACGATTCTCCGCTCGAACGGGAAGGGAACGGGGTTTCGATCTCCACGAGGGGAGCCCGAATTTATATGAACAAAACAGCCGAAGACATAGATGCTAGAGAGATCCTTCTTACGGTAGCTTACCGCTCTACCAATTTATACGGTGGCGTCGTTTATTTCTTTTCCTCCCGTAGGCCCATGGGGTTAAAACAGGCCGCGTAGTTCGCGAGCTCATGGCTGCAGGCCCATCACGGTTGCAGGCCCGTCTATGCCTCGAGCGGCCGGCCTGCGCCATTTTTTCCAAAAGAAAAACGCGCCGGTTTTCCTCGTTCGAATTTCAGATTTCGATCGCTTTGTTTCCCCGCTCCAATTTCTAAATCGCGCGGGCCTTCCGCTTCTACTCTCAGTCTCCACTCGATTCTCTTCTTCGCCTGCTCTCAACTCTCAATCGCGATCTCTCCTCTCTTCCCCGCTCGTTCCTGCGATAACAAATCCGCGGTTTCCAGGTGTGTCGCATCCGAGAAGTCGATTACTTACTCTTAATCTTAATCTTAATCTTACTGTACTGTAGTGTTTAGATAGTATAGGTATTACCTGCATCTGTTGCTGGTATATCCTCTGACATTCGCGTTCGAATTGGCAAGCGAATAGCAATGTTTTATTTGGACAAGATATAGTTTTATTTTTTTTTCCTTATTTATTTATTTATTTATTTTTATGAACTCACATGGATAGGAGAACGTCTAGCTGGATCTATGTAGCAAGAAAATATTTTCTTCTCAATAGTTATACATTAAGAATAGCAACTAAGACAAATTGTAAATTTTAACAACTCTGTGCTTGAACTATTTTAGAGTACTATTATTATCCTTATATCCTATTTTTGTTAGGGTTCTGCATCCTAGGCATTGAGCACGAGTTGCCGTTATTTTGCTATCAGCGCTAATATATCCGTTCGTACAGCTTGTTCTTCAATCAGGTAACCCCAAGACTTCGCCTCTACCTGGTTTTAGCAGTTGTGCTATATTATTTACTGTGTCTAATTAGGGCCAAGCTTTGCTATCCAGTTCACGTGGCTAACAATAAAGTTTACGTTCGATAGGCTATAGGGCTAAGCCGCGCATGTTGCGTGATCATGTTGATTTTTTCCTAACATATTTGTTATATTTTTTTTTTGAGAGAAAGGTAGCAAGCTACCCGCTTCATTCAACAAAAGACTGAACTCGGCTTACAAAGGTGAGACAACTCAGGTCTCTGAAAAAAAAAAAAAAAAAAAAAAAAAAAAAAAAAAAAAAAAAAAAAAAAAAAAAAAAAAAAAAAAAAAAAAAAAAAAAAAAAAAAAAAAAAAAAAAAAAAAAAAAAAAAAAAAAAAAAAAAAAAAAAAAAAAAAAAAAAAAAAAAATAAAAATAAAATTAGGATCCTAAACTGGACCAGAGCGCCAACACGTCACTGACCCACCGCACAGCCCGGAGAGGGTCGGTGTTAGTCTGCTTGAAGATAACCTTATTGCGAATATTCCACAGGACCCACCAGTGCGCCGCCAGCGAAGTTAGAGACCTGATCGAGTCAGAGGCGGTCTCACGACCCACCTGACTCTCCCACACTCCTCGTACGCTATTCCCCAGCGCTCGGATATCCACCGCCCCGACACCCGCCCCGAACAAGAAACGCACGAACACGCACCCCGTAAAGAGGTGGTCAGCCGTCTCCGGGAAAACCCCGCAGAGCACACAAAGGTTATTTTCGCACCAGCCTCTAATCACCAGCCTATCGGTCGTGGGCAGACGGTTTTTAAGGGCGATCCAAATGAAGATTTTAACCTTCGACGGCACCCGCAGCCTCCAAACGGACGGGGCAGCAAGATCCCGGGTTCCCCCATCGATGAGGAACGCGTACGTGGACTTGACAGTAAAACAACCCTTCTTGTCCCACCTCCACACTAACTCATCGCGACCGGGCCCCGGTGTGGCTGTCCCCACCAGGCCCTTCAGCTTATTGACCCGCCCCCTGCCTACTAGTCCCCTCACCGTTGCACCTCTGAGCAACATCCTCCATCTCCATCTGCCCTGAAGATAGCAGGCCCTGACTTTGATCGACTTCCTTACCACCTCGCTAAACAACTCGGGGCAATGGGACTGTAAAGTAGATTCCCCACACCACCTGTCCGACCAAAATCTCGCTAGATTTCCGTCCCCGATCCTGTACGACGTTCCTCCTTTGAAGACGTCTTTGATACCAATAACATCCCTCCACCACTGCGAGTATGGTCTAAAGGAGCTCCCTTCTCCCAAAGGTATTCTCTTCCGGTAATACAGACCTTGGATGAGCTTACACCACTGCAGGTCCTGTGACACCAAGAATCTCCACCACCATTTACACAGGAGGGCCACATTCATAACACTCAGATCAATGACGCCCAGCCCACCTTCTGCTTTAGGCCTACACACCTGTCTCCAGGCGACTAGCCGACCCCACCCGTGCGACTTAGCCGATCCGAACCAGAAAAAATCCCTTCTAAGCGCTTCGATCCGCTTGATGACCCATTTGGGCGCTCTGAAGATAGAGAGCTGGTAGATCGGTAGGTTCGACAACACCGCATTAACCAGCGTTAGCCTACCACCCCTGGATAGAAGCTTAGCCTGCCAACCCTCAAGTCTTCGCTCGATTTTATCAATCAGTCCACGCCAATTCTCTATCCTGAGGCTCTTATAGGAGAGCGGCAGTCCGAGGTATTTCGTCGGTAGCGTACCGACTTTACACTTTAGCAGCCTCGCAAGTCTCGCTTCCTTATTATCAACAGTGCCCGAGTAGTACAACTCTGTTTTACCCTTGTTAACTTTGAGACCGGAGGCCCACTCGAAAAGGTGCCAAATGAACCTAAGGTTCTCTATGAATCGCTTACGAGCCACACAGAAGAAGAACGTGTCATCTGCGTATTGGATCAGAGCGATCCGGCGTTCAACGGAAGGTCCGATCCCTCTCACCAAATCGTTTCTGACTGCCTCGTCCGTCATCCGCGTGAGTCCCTCAGCCACTATGAGGAACAGATAAGGTGATAGGGGGTCCCCTTGTCTCACCCCTCTCTTGGTCTTTATCCAGCAGGTTGCTTCTCCGTTAACAAGACCCGCTACCTTAGCGTTCCCAATGCATTGGTGGATCCACTCGCACCAGCTGTCGGCGAAGCCCCACCACTCCATAATTTTGCGCAGAAACTTCCAGTTGAGTCTATCGTATGCTTTTTCGAAATCGACCTTCACTCCGACCCCCTCCACCTTGTTCTTTTTGCTCCACCCTAACAGTTCATTTGCTGTTACGAAGGCGTCCGAGATGTTTCTTCCCTTGAGGAACGCTGATTGTGACTGTGAAATCATAGTTTGCAGGGCCGGCGCCAGTCTGTTTGCCAGGACCTTAGAGATAATCTTCTGTATCCCGTTCAATAAACTGATCGGTCGAAAATCAGCCGCATTTCGAGCACCTTCTTTTTTTGGGATTAGACAAACATAGGAGTAGTCAATCGGCCCCGTGGAACATTTACCATCGTGCAGATCAAGAAAAATTCTCACTAAGTCATCCTTCAGGACTTCCCAGAAGACTTGGTAGAAGCTCAAGGGGAAGCCGTCAGGTCCCGGGGCCTTATCCCTACCCAGCTGAAACACCGCCGTCTTAATCTCCTCCAGGGTGAAGGGTGCAGTCAACTTCTGACCCTCTATCTCGTTGAGCCGTCCTTGCCGGAACAGGTCGCTCCAGTCCCCAAACGACCCCGTTCCTGGGTCTGGGGGTGCGAACAGTTCCCTGAGCTTACGAGAAAAATAAGATCTCTTATCCACTTCCCTTTTAAAAACACATCCGTCCTCCTCTAGCTCACCAATCCAGTTAGTCCGCTTTCTCCCGTTCGCGTATGCGTGAAAAAATTTAGTATTCCTGTCGCCCTCCCTCAACCAGTTTTGCTTAGCTCGGGTTCTCCACAGTAATTCTTCGTCATCCAGCACCTTGCTCAACTGATTCCTCAGCCCCTCCCTTTTGTCAAACAATTCCGGGGGAAGAGTCTGTGACTCCTCCAACTTGTCCAGCTCCTGTATACCTACCTCGATCAGTTTCTTCTCCTTTCTGATGCTGTAGAAATGCGTTGCACACCATCTTCTAATCATAATCCGGCAGTGTCTTAGTTTAGCCGTAAAGTTAAGGATTCCTGATTTATTACGATCCGTCAACACTTCCTGCCACCACTGTGGCACACAGTTGATGAAGTCCTCACGCTTAAGCCAGACGTCCTCAAGTCTGAACGCTGACCCCGTCCTCTTGGGTTTGCCCCCCGTTGAAAGCAGAATGGGACAGTGGTCCGAGGTGATCCTGGGCAACACCTCCACCTCAGCCAGCGGGAAGGCCTCGTCCCATTCCGTCGAGACGAGGAAGCGATCCAGTTTCGCCAGGATCGGCGAGCGTTGCAAATTTGACCAGGTAAATTGTTGATTCCTCAGCGGCATATCAATAACCGCGAGCTCGAAAATCAGCTTGTTGAACAAACGGTCGGCTCCGCCACCCCCTCCCCTATTCCTATCCTCGTGGGTTCTGGTGAGGTTGAAATCACCACCCAACACCCATTTCGCGCCACAGCTGTGCTTCAACAACGCCAGCTCGGAGCAAAATGAGTCTTTCCCTTCTCTCGTTGATGGGCCGTACACATTCGACACAAAGAACGAGACACCGCTAGGTCGGTGCGTGAGGTGAACAGTGATAGAAAACCTTCGCACAATGACTTCCGAGCAGTCGAAGAATTTAGAGTTCCAGCACGTGATCAGCCCGCCCGAAGTACCGTTGGCCTCGAGAAACTGACACTTGTCGAAAAAAGGCCCGGCAAAACTTTTCAGAAACGAGCCAGACACCGCCCGCACCTTAGATTCTTGTAAACACACGACAACATTACTAAGACAGGAGATAACATGCCGAACGGCTCTGCGCTTAGTAGGGTCATTAAGCCCCCTAACATTCCAACATAGAATCTTAAACATCAAAAAGACCAACCACCCAACCCCCCGCACGTAGCACGCGCCAACACCCAAACACCCACCACACAACCCAAAAAGGAGCACCTGGGGAGTCCCGCCAAAAAACCAAACACAAAAACCGACCTACCGAAGCACTACAACCCCAAAAGATCCGCCCGCCGGATCCCACCCAAACAAGCTCTGGCACCATCTTAACACGTGTGGGACACGAATTCCATGAAGGAATTCGTCTCCCCCTCATTGATCTGCACCCCGCACTTGGCGCTCTTGCACTGGATCGATTTCCGAAGCCGACGGGTACGCCTACCCCCTCCACTGCGGCTGAGCTCCTCGCGTCTGGCTCGCCTTGCAATAGCTCTGTCTACAATAGATACCGTCTCCATGCCCGCAAGACGACGGCTACACCGGACGTCCCTACCATCAGATCCTCGGCCCCCTCTCTCGACCGTAGGGAAGTGCGCAGTCACCGACCCACCCAACTCGAACACAAGGCAGTGCCCCAATCCACCTGATTTACACCTCGGGACCCCATCCGGCCCACCACACCCGTCGCCTTGGTTCTGCGGGCCCTCCAACATGACCAAGCCCGCGGGCCAATGAACCCACTCCGCCAGCACCAATGAGGGACCGATCCAGCACCTCCACGAAGTCCCCAGACCAAGACTCCCCGCCCGGTCCACCCAACACCCTAATTGAGCCATCACACTCCCCCAGGCAATAAATACCCCACATGGCTCATCCCTCAAGCTCTCATTAATGCCTGCATAAGGAAACGCGCCTGCAAGCCCCTTCATACGTGAACTCCTCTCTGCATCCATGACTTTAGTGCTACGGTCAACACACTTAAATAATTCACCCACTATAGTGCTACGGTCAACACACTTAATTAATTCACCCAGGTGCCAGCCACACTTGACTTCACCCAAGGTGCCAGCCACACACTTAATTAATTCACCTGTACCATTCACCCACTTAATTAATTCACCCAACTTCTCCAAAGATGCTACAGACTGAGCGGCTCCCTCGAAGTCGCCCCGCTTCTTCACCAAAAGCGTGCAAGCACTGCAACCACCGCTCCCCCAGTCGCCCCCTTCCGCCCCCTCCCGCTCCTCTCCCGCGGCCCGACGTGCACACATCCCCGTGCCAAACTGTCCACCGCTTGCCTTGGAAGGTGCACCCACCCGCTCCCCAACGCCGACCCGCCGGTCACCACCTCCGCCCGTCCTGACGACCGGCGACCAGATGAGGCGAGCCGCCGGCCTCCCCCGGGGTCGCCAGCCGACCCCCTTCGAACCAGCATTTGCCGCCGCCTTGCCGAAGTGCTGCACCGATCCATCCTCGCGAGGCTGCCGCGAGGCACCACCCCCCGGCATCGGCAGCGTGGCGGCCCGATTGACCGACCTCTCCGATCTCTCGTCGCGCGCCGCCTCCTCCTCTCCAACGTCCATCACTTCCCCTCCCTCCCCGATGTTGCCGCCCCCCCCCTCTCTCTGCCCACCGAAGCTATTGCTTCCCCGAGCTCCGCCGTTTGGCCCCGTCGGCTCCGGTGGAGGGGGGGGGGGGGGGTTAGCGCCTCCCGCCTGGATCCTCTCCGAGCTCTCCAAGTGCACGTGGATGTCCACCAGCTCATCGCCCATCACAATCGAGAGCCGGTGGGGGATCTCCCTCACGTCGTCAACGGCGATCCGGCATCTATACGCCCTCAGGTCGGACATATTTTTGCTATTCTCGTCCGCCCGGATAAAACGGCCAAAACCACTCACCATCGAAGCGATCCTCGGCGTCGTCCAGCACTCAAAAGGTACGTTGCGGAGTTGGATCCACGCCGTGTACATAGTTCTGTGGGGGCGCGCGTTCCAGTAATGTCCCCACGCGAAGCACCTCAGCCAAATGTCGTCGAGCGTGATCAGCTGCCTCCTGATGAGAATGTCCGCGGACACCCACCCCGGCAAAAGGATGACGAAGTCGTGGTCGTTGTATCTTGCAACGAAGAAATCGTGCGCGTACCCCCCGAACCGCCTGGCTAATGCATTCGCCAGCGTCTGCTGTGGTGCAAGGCCCAGGTCGTCCGGCTGCACCACGTCCACCAGTACCGCGTTCCTCCTTAAATCCTGCCTCCTAAAAAATTCCTCCGTGAAGGGGATGTAAGCCTTCATACTCACGGGCCTCGCGCGACGCCGATGATCTCTGGCCGGATTCATTCTTCTCTCTTCCCCCCTCCTGCGATTATCCCCCTTGCACTCCCTTGCTTTGTGTCCTAGTCGCCAACAAGACCGGCACCTTACGGGGTCTCTGCAGGCAGCCGCTCTGTGATCACGAGCGAGGCAACGAAAGCACCTCCTCTCCACCTTAAGATTCACCACACTCTTGCCATTCGTCGAGATAAAATCTCTCTTCGGTTTCGATGGGTGCTTAGGAGACTGCAGCAGAAGCGCCTCTTTATAGGAGCGAGGCACCTGGTCCTGGAGACACCCTCCAACACCCCCCTTCCCCTCCATTTGCTGCTCCACCAACCTCGGCATGAACGCAGATCGCTCTTCCTTTCCATTCTTGCGAAACGAACTAACTCCACCTTTACCAGGAGCCTTAAATTCACTGCTGGGAGAAGCAACCTTGGTAGCCAGGCAACACCTGGCCACCCCAAGCTCCCCACCAACCTCGTCCGCCCGAACCACCCTCTTAGATCCGCTCTTTAATTTTCCGTCCACTCCATGAATGTCTTCATTAATGCAGGGCGCTACCCCGGCGCGGTACATGCGAGAGCTGCTGCCCTCTCGCTCCACTCCCTCCCGCTCCAACCTCATGCTCTTTAATTTTCCTTTTCTTTATATTTGTTATATTTAACTCTTGGATTTTGTGATTTATACACAATAAATAAGATCATGGAGTCGAGCCTGCTTGGTTTAAACAACTTGGAATTTGGGCTTAATGGAGACCCTTCGTGCCGGCAGCCTGCTATCATATAAGTGGTGAAGGATCAATAATTGCGATGGTCTATGACATGAAATGATTCGGGATTAAACCTGACAAGCCACTCATGTGCATGATGGATGTAGGGACTTGTGCCATTGATAGGTAAGTCGAGAGATGGGGGGTTTGACCCATTAGATGTTCTCTTGACTGTAAACCATTGGATGCTTATGTCGGGGATGATTAAGCTCATGACCTCGCAGTTGGAGGGTGCTTGGCGCTTGGCTTTGATACCATGCCATCTAGAAGATTTATCAGACAGAAAATGACACAAGAAAGGTCTTTATCTGACAGTGCAAATGCAGTCATCCTTTTAGCTTATCAGTTTGGATAGCAGCACTGCCTATGGCATCCTATCCATGTTTTGTCTTGTGAATAATATATTGGATAAGATGTCCTATTCTGCCTATTAAGGTATCTGTGGTCTTAATTATTTAGAGATAACAAAACTCACCTTGGAGATTGACTCTATTATCCATATTTTGGGAACTGAAGACTGCTAAATTGAACTCTACAAGTTAAATATCATTACTACAGTTTTTTTTTTTTTTTTTTTTTTTGGGGGGGGGGGGGGGGGGGGGGGGGGGGGGGTGAAATTTAAACATTGGGTGATTTCCTATGCAACACATTTCTCTAGTTAAAGGTTCTGGCCTCTGGAATGTGTGATTTTTCTGAATCTGGATGCTTAAAAGTAAATTGGACTCGCCAACTTCCTTTGTGAGTAAGGTTCTACTGATATTGTTAGGTGAATCTCATGATTAATCTGTTTTTTTTTTTTTCATTAAGTTAGCCAATTTAATGATCCTTCTTTTCTGTTTGTTCTTTTGGGGTTTAATTGCCGGTAGCTGAATAGGATACTTACAAACTGCAGCTTCAGTATAACTTTATGATAGATATGTTGTAGTAACACTCTTTGATCTCTAGAAACTCTGGTAGAGTTTAGCCATCATTTATCTGGCATGAGGCCGAAGCAAGATATCTTTACAGTATACGTTGCATAACCTAATTTCTCATCTGCTGCCGTCCGGCCCTGCCAACAGATATAGAGATTTACTTGTTAACAAGTATCAATAATGTATTGATAGTCTTCAAGGTCTCTTGGATAGTATATCTTGAGACTCGTAAGATGTGCATGCTCTATGAGTATCCAATTATTGTTCAATGTGCTTGGTGGGATATCATAGAAAAACCTTCACATTGTTTGAAATGACAAGTTTTTTACTAGTCCTGATAAGAGAGCAGTTTCTTTCTTTCTTTCTTTCTTTCTTTTCTTTCTTTCTTTCTTTCTTTCTTTCTTTCTTTCTTTCTTTTTGTGACGAGCAAAACACTTCGAGTTTGACCAAGCCTGTTCTTTGAATAGTTCGCCAAGTTTGTTTTACTTGTTTTTTTTTTTTTGAGAGAAATGTAGCATGCTATCCGTGTCGTTTATTTTTGAAATAAACTTAGCTGTAAAAGTGAAGCAACTAGGCTTCGAACTCGGGACCTCGGATATCAACCACCATGCCCTTTGCCACTTGCGCTAGGGGCAGTTGATTGTTTTACTTGTTTTCTGAATTGCGAAAGTTGCTGTATGCGTATCACCATCCATTTATTCTTTGGGCCAAAAATATCTGTAGATTTGCGAATAACATTCAGAAGATCTTTTTTTTGAGGTAAAGGTAGCATGCTACCGCTTCATTCAGTGGGAGGGTGAATTAGGCAACAGGGGTAGGCAACATTCAGAAGATCTTTGAATGACTATATGGATGGTTAGCAAGATATGCTTAGGATAGAGCAGATTATTGATCTAATTGTGTAATGCTCTGATCCTAGCTGTACAGTTCCATTTGGATTGAACGATTGAAGATACACATATATTAGAATAAAATAGACCCTGAAAACTTACTGTACACTAAAATAAAATAGGATTCTTGAATGTAAGAATGCTGTTGCAGATCTAAGTTTAGTTTGTCCTTGAAGCCGTAAGCACCATCTGATGCTAGGTCGCTAGCTCATCCAACTAAAATGTATATCGTATTCTTTCACTATTTATTTCATAACGTCTAAGTTTAGTCGCTGACAAGAAAATGCATATATACTACACCAGCTCCTGTATCTGTTTTGTAATTTATTGGTGACTATTTGTGAAAATCATTATTGTGAAAATCTTTATGTGCAATGGCAAAATGAAAAGTAATAGACTGCGTATGAGGCAAGAGAGAACTATATTACATGTTACATAGTGTACAATGTGCATGACTAATATAACTCAGTTTAGTTAACTCGCACCTAATTATTCCGCATGGAAAGCCCAGGGAAAATTAAAGACCCTCAAAGGCATAACCAAAATTTAGGTTCCTGCTGCAAGCTAATGCAGTGAAGAATGCTGATGAAGGGATTTTCCTCGCATGGTATGCAGAGCTTAGAATCTGGGCTAAACTGGTACTCTCCCTCAGCTCGATCAAGCAATGCCTGAAACAAGGGGTGGCGGAGGTATGTGACTTGAATGACAAACCTCTTGTGCTCATCGCCTACATAGACTACCATGTGGCCTTTAGGAACATCTTTGGGGATGCTTTCTTCTTCTTGGCTTCGACCGATGAGAGTCCACCCGTTGTAGCTGTATGTTGCACATGCTAGCATATCAATACTTAGCATCCTCAACTTCGCAAGAAATGTCCTTAGGAACTTCCTCTTCAGCATGTTCATTCGTTTTCGCAACCCTCAACGCAGGCAGATAGATATTGTAGGTGGGAAATGTTTGATACCACACGAAAGCTGATTGTGTGTATATATAGTAAGGAGTGGGGTCTGGTATCATTAATGGGAGGATTGCAGAGAGAGAGAGAGAGAGAAATGATAGGGAGTAAATGTTTACGTGGATTGAAAGCTGTAAAGTTTTCTTGGATTATGGAGGTATGGAGGGCAGGTAGTTTTTATGTGTGTATATCCAAGGCAAGGCTTAGCGCATTCAATGAATTAGGGAGTTAGTTGCGATCTGCAACTTGCTGAATAAAACTGTATGAAAACTGTAAGGGTCGCCTATCCTCTGTGCCTCTGTGGAAGCTCCTTGAAAATCTCACTGCTTTGATCAAACTCAGCACTCCACGGATAAGGTACAAAATGATACCCCAAAGTTTTTTTTTTTTCTTCTTCTGCCCAAAATAGCAGCTGTTGGAGAGATTTAATTAAAAAGAATTATTGGTGTTGTTTGTTTTACTCAACAAATTGGCATAAGTAGAATTAAATTGTTGTGAGGTAAGAAGTTTAGAGCTTCAGAGCTTCTAGACTTGTAGTTAGAGCAGGATCACTTGTTCATAAATAAGGCTTTGTTGGGACTTGGGAGAAGCACTCCACCAGACTTTTAGGGAAGAACGAACTAAAAACTTGGCTACAGCGCTACAAAGTGCCTTGAATTATCTTACATAAATAACAGTTCTGTTAGCTATTCTGTCATCTCCTGCAAGACTTCAGATGATTATCAGCAGCTCAGTGAAACGCAGGCCTGCATAATGAGGATTATAGTTTTTTATAAATTTGGGTATAGTGCATGTGATACAGCGGATAGAATAGAATATCTATTCGGGTTTGTTTCCTCAGCGGAATCATTTGGTGTATAACAGTTATACACAGATATATAGACTGGCAGAATAACTCCTCTCACATGCAGTGTCATAAATGGCCTATTCGATGCTAATTGGTAGCTAGGCAGCAGCTTGCCTTTCCTAAATCTAAATGAAAGATTAGGCAGACCGTAAAAGGAAACTGGCAGGGCCTCAAGTTGATTAGTCATCCATGGCCATGTGTAGATTCTTTAGGCTTGAGGTTAATTATCCAAAATTAATCATTCTCAAGGGCGACTAACATGTCAGTTAAGTTAAACTAAGCCAATCCACTGTATCAGATAAGTTGCCTTGGGCACTGCCTCTACGCAGGGGCTTTGAATTTTGCCTGTGCTTTCCCTGGACTCGTGACGCTTCGTGTCTGCAGGTTTAATAGCATAGGGTTAGAAACGGTTCTGGGAATGTAGAGCCTCCTGGCAGTTTAATATTGTATTGACATGGGTATATTATACTATTCTTGATTAGATTCTTAATAACTTTGCAAGACTTGGCAGAATTAAATAGTTATGAATTTCATATAAAATATCTGTTATAGATAATGCTTTTTCACTTTGAAATTGAATTCCTTCTTCCAAGCATCCTTGAGCAAATACTCAAATCTCCCATGTGCCCATTAGTGGGGGAGAGAAACGAAGCGGGTGTGGATTTAAGGCACACGGATTGAGCCCATGCAAACCTTGGAATGGATCCTTGTGCTGGTTTGGGTATTACTTATTACAAGTGATGCTCGTTATGACACGTACGTCATCTGCAATTCTGCTACATTGTAGTGACCCTAGTTACATATACATCATCCGAACAATGATTGGCCAAACTCTATCAGATATGATACACTGAATTAGTGTGGGGACGAAAGAGCCCATCATCCCTTCCAGCCGTACTATAGCTGTATCCACTCCCTGGACAGTCAACAATTTCAAATTGCACTTAGGGACTGTTTTTACTCAGATTTTGATTTTATGCATAATACAGATTGATTTTTACTCAGTCCTAAGCTTTCTTAACTTACGTGTCGTAGATTCGCGTGTTCGTTAACTCTGTCTGGTCCTTGCATGTATTTTGGTTTTCATGATTTTCATCATTGACATGAATAGGTGCATCAAGACTATGCATGGGTAGCAAAAATTTGCTGTCACAAGTTGGATTAAGGAATTGTTCGGTCTCACTGCATGTCATATTGCTGTTTGGTTGAGTACATTTTGAAAATTACTGCTAGGAAAAAAATATCACAGGACCCATCACATACTGTTACTTGTCACTCTCCAGATTTTAGTATCATCTACTTCTGCGTATAGGAGATCCACCTCACCGTCAGTGCACTGCCTGATGAGATCGACGGACCGGATCAGAACTGGTAATCTGTAGGGAATCAAAGAGGCATGTTCGTTTCGGTACATAAGGATGGGCCCTGTTCCGCACGTACATGCTTTGAATGATCATTTAAAGCTCTGCAGCTTTGAAACACTTAACTTTGCAGCAAAAACAGTAAGCTATTTTACGATCTAATACCTGTTATTATTACGCTCAGTGGCCCTCGTAGCATTATTGTCACTAGATTCTCACTTCTCAGATGAAATCCATGTGCTCCTATATTTTACAATACATGTGTCCAATTTATATTATACTTTCTCTAATTATTTTACGATCTAATACTTGTCTTCCTATTTTGCCAAGTGGAGAATACCCTCTTCATAAATTACTACTGTTGCAACTTATTAATAGGCGTTTTTGAGTCCTCTGTACATATATTTGGGACAAATTCTGGGTTGCCTCGTGATAGCTATTTATCTCCATAGGACCGGGCCCGAACTGTACCGGCCCGGATCTGTGATTTTAGGCCGTATTGGGCTTATTATGCTCTTGTCGTAAGTTGGATCAAGCCTCTATCGTGCTTGTTAGGGTTAATTATTGCTCAGCTTTTCCAAGTCCATCTCTTTACCCACAATGCCAGTAACAGAAATTTAGTATTTGTTTTTTTTTTTTTTTTTTTTTTAAAAAAAAAAAAAAAAATTATAGAAAGATAACACACTATTCGTTTATTTTGAAATAAAAAAATTAGGCTTTGTTGAGATTCTGTTTGGATGGACAGTTAAAGAAAACTCTATAAAGTTTACATTCTATGCATTTGGATCTAAATAAAATAGAAAATATTGTTACTCTACAAAATTTTATAGCTTTGAATACACACTATTCAATTTTATAAAATTTATGATATTTTTTAAAAATAATTAGCCGTTAGAGAATTTAAATTTTAAAAACTAGCCATTAGATGGCTCCAAATTTGAAAATTAAATTATTAAAGAGATCTCAAATATAAATAGAAATGTAACAACCTAAAGAGTAAAGAGAAGGGCAGAGAAGGGCGGAGGCTAAGTAGAGTAGGTATAACAGTAGATGTAAGGAGGAAAATAGAGAGCAGCAGGCAGTAGATTATAGCAAATAGCAATGGTGAGGAGAAGCCTCACCAGGGTGAGAGCAGAGAGAGCAGAGAAGGAAGCAGGATTCCAACAGTGAAAGAGGGAAGGCTGCCAACAGGATCTAAGGCAAAAGGGGTACTTGGGAAGTATCTGGATCCTCCCAGGTAGCGGATCGGGCGGAAGAGATAACTAGATTGACTCCAATAAGCTACCAAGCAATTCCAAAGCAACCACAGATGCATCAGAGCTCAACCTGAAGCCCACATTCTCATCCAATTTGGCCCACAAGGCCCTTGGATAATTTTTATTAGCTTTTACAGAGTTGTGCTACAGCTTTACTATTTTTATATTACAATATATGTAATAGCTAGTAGTATAATATAAATAGTAGTTGTAACAGTAAAATAGAGGATGAAGAATTAATACAATTTTCTACTTCTCAAGCTACTCTCTCTCTCTTTCACTGTCTCTCTTTCTCTCTATCTCAATCTCTTCTTCCTGAATCTCTCCAACTCTCCTATCTTCTCCCTCAATTCCACCCAATTCTCTCATCTTCTTTCCAACTTCCTTCTGTGAATACCTATCATCCTCACCGTCTAGCTGGCTTCAGAATACCTATCATCCTCACCGTCTAGCTAGCTTCAGAAAAATCTAAGCCAGAAAAATCTCATCATCAGCGGCTGCAGGTCGTCCGGTCCGGTGCTATTACAAGAAATTTCTAATTAAAAAAATTATGTGGTAATAATTTTTAAAATTTCTAATTCTACAATACCAATTGAGTTTTTAGTAGGTTGCGTGGGCTCTAAAAAAGAAGTCCAAAAAATTCTAGCCTTTTAGGTACTGTTTGGTTGCAGGATAAAATGGGAATAGTCCATTTTATCCTGCAAAACCATCCAAACAGTAGATGTAAAGGGGAGTTTAAATTATTCTTCTCTTAACGGGTTATTCTAGGATAACCCGTTAAGAGCTATTCTCCACAACCCATGGAATTGGTTTATCCCATAGATTATCCCAGGGGCATTGGATGGAAAGCTGTCTTCCATTTAATTAATTATACTTTCAATTTTCTATACTTCCATATATTCAATTTAATTAATTATGGTATTAATTTTCTATACTTTCAATTTTGCTACTATAAAATTTTAAATATAAATCATGATCATCACATTATCACTTTAAATTTCACTTAAAAAAAATAAAAGTTCACTTGCTGTTAATAAAAAATTGCTCTTATTAAAACAAATGAAATGTTGTTAATAAAAAGTTCACTTACTGTTAAAAAAATGTCACTATTAAATTTCAGTAAATCAAAAAAAAAAACCCAAAATTTGAGTAAAACAAAATATTTCAGCAAAACAAAATACTATTATTAACAAAAATTAAATTGTTATTAGTGAGTATTAAATTAACACAAAATTTAAACCACATTTTATTCATGAGTTCACTCATGAAAAAAATGCTAAGGGCAAAATTGGCAATATAGATTAATAACTACCATATATTTTCACTATTCTTACTTATTCTAAGAAATGAACCAAACAGAATTTCAGCTTTTTATAAGAATAACAGCTTTACAAACCAAACACTATTTTCTTTTTATCCCTGACTATTCCGGAATAGCAAGCTATCCCAGATATAAAAAAATTTATCCCCAAACTTACAATCCCCATACCAAACAAAGCCTTAGGCTTTGTTTGGTATGGGTACAAAGGGGGATATCCCCCCTTTGTACCCAAACACTTTTGAACAAGGGGGAATTTCTTATCCCCTTTTGCCTTTTGTCCCGGTACAACCAACCCTCTCACCCCCCACTTCCGAATTACACTTCCATCTCTCTCCTCTATTATACCTTTGCACACTTCCATCTCTCTCCTCTATTATACCCTTGCGCACAAAAAATAATTAATAAAAATTTTAGCAGAAAAAATAATTAACACTAATTTTAACACTAATTAACACTAATTATTATTTTTTAAAAATTTTATATCTTACCATGAAAATTTATTGTAATTTTTAGATAATATTAATTAATTTTTAAATATAAATAATTAACACTCATTTTATATACTATTTAATTTATTAATTAATAGATATTACAATAATTATTTAAAAAAATAAAATAAATAATAAATACTTATTATTATCGTCGCCCCGCCGCCTCTCGACTTTCCCTGTAGCTCTTCGTCACCGCCGGCTAAAAAACTTCTCCCCCGTATCGCATCCTCGTTCCCAACGCAAAATAAATAATTAATAAAAATTTTAGAAGAAAAAATAATTAACACTAATTTTAACACTAATTAACACTAATTATTGATTTTTTAAAATTATATATCTTACCAGAAAAATTTATTATAATTTTTATATAATTTTAATCATTTTTTACATATAAATAATTAACACTAATTTTATATATTATCTAATTAATTATATAATATATATTACAATTATTATATTTAAAAAATTATAATACAATATTTATTTATCAATTTTTAATACATATAAAAAGGAAAGGGCATTTTCGTCTTTTTACTCAATAGTCAACTATTTATTCCTCTTATTCTTCAATTCCAACCAAATACTATTTTTCTTATATGGGGTACTAACCTAAATCCCAATCAAACACTATTTTCATTTATCCTATCTTATACTCAACTTTATACTTATACCTGGTACTACTAATTCTTACTAATTTCCGAATCAAACGATACCTTAATGCACTAGCTCGGACTTACTACAGATAATACATAGGGAAGATTCTAGTATTGTCTCTAATCATGCATCCTAATGCAGTTTTAGAATTATTAAAAATTCAAATCTCATCTTTATGTATGTTATCCGATGTCTTGTATGAAAAATTAGATACCTAATATTTTATATCAAGATTGAAAAAAACTCAAATAGATAAAAAAAAAAATATATGTGATTAGTTGAGATTTTGACTTCATAAAGATTATTACTTTATAAGATTTAAGAACGACTATATAGTATATATTGCAAAAGTAAAGATTTCAACTCAAGTCTAATAATCTATATTTTGATGTTCACTAAAACCAAATCACTTCTCTAATACAACATTTGGTAAGGCCATAATTAACCACAACATCGGAAGAACTATAATACCGATATATGTTCACAATTTACTACTAAGGAGAAAATTAAGAACGTTTAAGTACCACATTAGCATCACCATGTACAAATTTCATTCCACATAACAGGGAAAAGTAAAAGAAAAAATAAAAAAAATAAAAACAATTTCGGGGACAAAGAAAGATCCCAAAGTCTCTCTTCTTGCTCTGGTTCAAGGGGAAGCTTCTGGTAACTTTTCCACAAACAAGGAGCCTTTGGAAGAAAGAAGCTGGCAACCATCATTGCAACGTGATGGATTATTTAAGTTATAACGGAACAGTAAACGCTTCGATAATAAGAGACATAGTCTAGAGAATTTATTAGCCGACATTTGTTAGCAGTTTGAAATTCGTTCTGCATTTATTTATTTATTTTTTTATTTTTTGTAATAACGTCTGTCTGTTTTATTTTGTAGCTGAGTTCATTTAATTATAAATGAACTGTCTTTTTCTCCACAAAAAAGCCATTTCCACCTACACACGCACACGGGCAAAACACACACGCCCTTCTACGACGATGATCTACTATCTCCCAAGGGAGTGAGGGGCACGGATAGTTAAACATAGTTAGGAGAAGTAAATGAGTAAGGACATAATAAGATAAACAAATCACGCCGTCGTTATGTATCTCTGCAGAGGATTTTGATCCAGAGCGCTTTGTTGTTCCACGGATATTGCTTCCGATGCTCCACCGCTCCGAATCCACGGATGCACTACAGATTCAAACCAAAACAACAAATTAGTCATCTAATTGATGCCCAGCTGCCGCTTATTTCGATCGATCGAAAAGAGGAATGTAAAAAAAAAAAAACAGTTGAATTGGGAGGAATTGAGAGAGAGAGAGAGAGAGAGAGAGAGAGAGAGAGAGAGAGAGAGAGAGAGAGAGAGAGAGAGAGGAGAGGTCGTTGAATTATACTTAGGACTTGCTCGGCGGAGAACCTTCGGGAGACGTCCCTGCAGAGCATCCTCCGGATGAGATCCTTGGCGGAGGGCGATACGGAGCCGAAGACGCGCGTCGGGAACCGCAGGTTGCCGCGCATCACCGCCTCGAAGATGTCGGCCGTGGAGTCCCCGAAGAAGGGCGGTATCCCGCCGAGCATCATGTAGAGGATCACCCCGGCGCTCCACACGTCCACCTTCCCCCCGTACTCGTCCCCGGCGAGCACCTCGGGCGCCACGTAGTAGGGCGTCCCGACCACCCCCCGCATCGCCCGCCCGTCCCCGAACCACTCCGCCGACCCGAAGTCCGCGAGCCGCAGCCTCCCGCGCGCGTCGAACAGCACGTTGTCCGGCTTCACGTCCCGGTGCGCCACCCCTCGGCGGTGGCACGCCGCGATCGCCTCGCCCAGCGCCGCCGACACCGCCGCCGCCTCCGGCTCCGGGAGCGGCGCTCGGCCCCCCGAGATCCTGTCGAAGAGGTCGGGCCCCGGGCAGAGGTCGAGGACGAGGTGGACGGAGCTCTCGTCCTCGTATGCGTCGTGGATCCCCACCACGTGCGGGTTCCCCGCGGCGGCGAGGAGGTGGAGCTCGACCTCGCGGTCGGCGCACGCGCGGTCCACGGAGTCGCCGAGCACCGACTTGTCGATCGACTTCACCGCGAAGGCCTCGCCGGTCTCGCGCGAGAAGCAGCGTAAGACGGTGCCGAATCTGCCCCGCCCGATCTCGTCGCCGACTTCGTAGTCGCGGTTCAAGCCCTCGCTCATAATAAATGCCTCTCCTGCCTCTCTAGCCCCCTCTCTTATTAACAATTTCTCTCTCTCTTGTGTGACTATATATATATATATATGAAATATAGGGGACAGGTTGAAGATTTGGTAGCAGAGGAAGAATATTCTCGCCTAGAGGAACGGAATATCGATTCGTTGTTTAACCCCGTTCGTCAGTTTCTGATCCAACGGCTGATCGCCCGCTGACTTGTGAATAAAGAGACGTGCGCGCTCATGCTGGCCGTTCCCTTCCTCCGTTTCCGTGCGTCTGTTATACCAAAACTGCCCCCAATTTTGAGATTCCGTCTGTCTGTCGTGGTGAAGTTATTTTCGGCTACGAAAGTTCCGCCAGGTGATGTTCCGCGGGGCCCGCGAATTTTGCTTTCCAAGGGGAAGATTCTGGCATGGTTCTGGGTATTCACCGCTGGACGGCGCATAGAGCGGTGGATCTACGGTTCTGATCTATGGATGCTAAAAGCATATGCCGTTTTCTGTTTAGTTTATTCCAAATATTTTCTCCCATCTTTTTTCAGTTGAATTGTGACGAAATTGACGTTAACAACGATCAAACGTGGATGGTGACCGAATTGAGAAAGAAAAGATGAACCATATGACTATATATATCAATCTTATGTAAACCCAAGTTGATTCTCGGAACATTAATTTTTACCCAAGGCATGCATTTAATTGCCAAAAGCAAAATGTTACTATTGTAAAAGTCCATATATTATATTTAATCATGGTTTTAGACGTTCTGGAGAGCCACAACAAGAAGAGATTGATTAACTGATTGTACATTGGCTTTCCGACTTCTCTTAAACAATGGTTTGATAAATAGCATTAAATTAGGTAGGTTTTAAGATTTTATGAATATTTTTAGTATTTTTATAGACAGTGTGGCTTTGTCATCTAGCCATTTTGTTCTGCTCATATATTTCATGAATGTTGTTTGCAAACTCTTTTAAGTCATCATCAATGGGTCTAGAGAACAGTTAATTTATTATAAAACTATTCAGACACCTCACTTCATTAACTTACATCATATAAGTAGCTATCTTTATTCATTTTATATAATTTCCACTGATTATAATAACACAAGTGGTGCATTATTGACCATATTTAATTTTTTTATTTCTTGTATATAATACTGCATATTTATTAGCATATATAACCGTGACAAAATGGCACACGTCAATACGTCTCTTAACATTTATTTCGTATTATTCAGGGAAAGTTGTAACTAATGAACAAATATATAATTAAGAAAACCAAATAGAGAAAAAAATGCATGCAGGGACTCGACACCGAACAATTTGCTTATGTATGCACTGATTGATGCATTTGAATACAAAATTCCAAGACGAAACTCAGGCCAATATTGTCTTTAGCCTTTTAATTTTCTCCAAAGATGAGATTCTCATCTAATCACAAGTTGCACTTATCCTTTTCTTCTAGGAAATATTGTTGATTCTCATCTAATCATAAGTCGCACTTCTCCTTTTCCTCTGGGAAATATTACTGGTTACGCTGATAATTAAGGCAGGTTTTATTTCACTTGGTGATTAAGAGATCACTATAGTCAAATGTTGCGTGTGCAATCTAGTAACAGTTTTTTATTGTCTGTTCTTTGTAATTATTAACAGTTTTCTATTGTCTGTTCTTTGTAATTATTAAAACACAGACAATTTCAATTGATCACAATTCTTAGATAGTGTTGGATCATTGGCACCAACTATTATTTCAAAAGATTTGTATAGTTAGAAATATGCTATTAATTCACTTAAAGTTTATAACGATTACGAGTCTCGACCTGATTTAATTTATCTAAAAGTTAAGTTTATAGTTGGATAATTAATTCATTTAAAGCTCACAGCATTCATAGGTCTCAACCTAACTTAATATATTTGAATGTTAGGTCTATTGTGGATTACAGTTCCACTCGATTTATTAGGTACATTCAACTCAATTTATTAGTTTTCTGAGCTTATTATCGCGTAATAGAAAATTAAACTAATTTTAACCCATAGACAAATAATCAATGTATATCTTCTCTAACTTGTGGTGGATGTGGATGTCGGATCGTTGGCTCCCAAAAGCTCGAGCTTTAAAAATAAAGTAATCAATTCACTTAAAGCGTACATATATAGCACCCACAAATCTCGATCGGACTAAATTTATTTGGACGTTAGGTCTATTGTTGAATCTTTTGCCGTTAGGTTTATTGTGGACCGCAATCCGGTTTAATTTATTGGATTACCTAACTCAACTTAGTCTCAATCGGACTCAATTCACTTGAACCTTAGGTATATTGTGGACCGTAGCTGTCACGCCCCGAGTCGAAACTGCGACCCGGCACGCCAACAGATCCGCCGCCTATACGGGAAGCCCCGTATGAACGTAGCGTCTAACCTGCATAAAATCATCTATACTAAACAGATATCAGAGCTGAAATGTAAATGCTGATATGAAATAAATACAACTCTAGATATATATACAGACCAAGTCCTCACCATAAATACATAGGTCTCTCAAAATAAAGAAAAGTACAACTCGATCCTCACTACAAGATCACTCAACAAAAACTCTCAAAATAGGAGGGGTACAACTACTCTCAGGACAACATCTGGTAGGGATCTAACTCGCGACTCCCTTACCTCGATCAGCAGAAGCAGCAACAGGAGCAGCAGGAACAGGAGTAGAAGTCCCTGCGGGAGAAGACACCACGACGGGTGTGAGAACTACGTCCCAAGTAGTTCCCAGTGGGTGCCGCCAACAAGCCCGACGGTCTGCCCACTAAGTCTACTAGAGGCATAAGTAAAAATAATATAATACTGAAATGAAAGGGCTGAAAAAGTAACTCTACAGCTACTATGCCTCTATCTAGATGCTCAAAAAGTGGAACAGATGATAATATGGTGCACAACTAACACTCATCTCTGATCGCCCAATCTAAACTGACTGCCACATCGGGTCTAGTCAAACCTGCGCCAACCTATTGCCGTTACGTCCCGGAGGAGCAGACTTACATAGGACCTACTGCCGTTACGTCCCGGAGGAGCGGACTTACGTAGGGCGTCCATGACTGCCAAACTGGCCAGCCAGAGGGACTGTGTCGACAAGTCGCGATACCAAAGTGCAGACCCACTCCGGACGGGGCACTCGAGGGGAGCGACCCCAACGAGGACACAGGTATCCGCGCACTCTGTCGAGCTCAAGTGGCACTGCAGGCTATAGTCCAAAATCCACGCTCACGCACTGAACGAAAGGACTCAATCCTCAAACATCTCGCACAACAGCCAGAGCACTCTCGACGACTCAGCTGATCAGCTCACCCGAAACACGAGACACTAGCCTCTCCAACAGCTCACAGCACAAACACACCGGCTGGAGATACTCCACAGCCAGGATCAACCCACAACTCAGGGCTAACAAAACTGGTCGGACAACACTCAACGACCTGGGACCACCGTCAGCCCAACGGTTCCCAACAACACTAACCAGAAGGTACCCGACAGCCCGGGATCACCGTCTACACCACGGCTCCCCGCGACAGGACAACAAACTCACAGATAACTCAGGAAGGGCCGACACCATAAGGGTTTGGAAAACTCGATAGGTCGGTGCTAAGAACCCTATCAAACAAGAACAGACTCTAGGCTCCGCCTATCGAAGTTCCCGGCCCCCTTACAGTTCGGGAACTCTACAACCTCGGTACGACACGCAGCAGACACCAACCAGGGTCCGAAAGTCTTGGGAGACCAGCACCTACAACCCTATCACCCAGAATAGGTTCCATGCTCGGCCCCCGTGGCTTTCGGCCCGACAACGATACGGCCCCTAGAACCCTGACCACTCGAATCCTTTCGAGTGGGGAGATTTATAGGAAAAGGTGACATTTGTTATTGAAAACCATTTTGATCTGGAAGAAATCCATATTTAATGATTTTAGTTCTTTCTAGGAAAACAGTTAGAAAACAAGTGTTTTACCCAAACTCCGAAGGGCTGATGCCTTTTGTCCAATCAAACAAGAACAGACTCCAACGGCCCTTCGATGCTTGGAAGAAAATATTGGTAGACTAAAATCATGTGTATGTCGAAAAGGGTCCTAGGTTCTAGGCCCGGCTAACACTAGTGAACTACCGCCACTATCACAGTGGCGACAACCCCATATAGGGGAAACAAGACCTCCCGGGACCACCGTTTACCCCAAACGATTTCCGGTACAGACAAGTGATCCACTACATCTACCAGACTCCACTCTGCTCCCAAGCACGAGTGCAAATGTATCCCACACTAAACGAAAATCTCGACCTCTCGGCCCACTATCCGGGCGAGAATAACACTATGTCCAGAAATGAAAGAACAGTGTGAATGTCTAAACATAGATAACCCTAGCCCAAATGAGGGTTTTCTACTGGTCTGGTTACACATGCAACATATGACGGGGGTGCTAGGTCAAGTTCCAAGATAATTATAATTAAACAGGTAGTAGGAAGCAAAAGAGATCATAAGATCAACAGATAATTACAAGGAATACCCATTCCTACATCCTAGCATGCTACATAAGAATCCACTAACATGCATGTTCCTACTATAGCAGAATTACTGTTCAGTCCATCAAACTTGAAGATAAGGCCACCCACCTGACAAGTCGAACTGTCAAAAGTTCTACAGCTGATAATACCAGAAAAATAGCCACACAGAGTCCAACAGTTCCAGCACTGTCCACAACCGCTCCTGGGTACAAAAACAGAGCTGTCGTTACACAAACATTCCTCCCAAAACTGCCAGAATTTACACTGAAACTCAGCTGCGAAGATGCACAAAAATCACCTGCTGAAAGTCCTCAGAAAAATCCAAATAAAATATCCCTACGATCTACGCGTTGATAGCTTCTAAACGAATACCTGCACGTCCAATTCCGAGTTTCCTACGCTGAGATATAAATCCGGCAAGAGAAACACCTCTTTCCTAACTGTACCAATTTTCACAGATAAGAACTCGGAAAGAAACACTATTCTCACCTTGGAAGCAACCTCAGAAAATTCTGAGAAAAATCTAGGAGATTCCTCGCGAGAAGTAGATGAATTTTGTCTTTTGAATCACCTCGATCCGATGTCTGTGCGCAAAGTTATGGCCAAAACTCTGCAACGCTATCCAAAAATCCGCGAAGAAAAAGGGGCAACAAAAAGCTCAAATACCCCCAAAATCCGTAAAGAATCTGAGAAAACTCTGAATATCAAAGTTAAAGTCCTACCAGTCGTGAGTCCGACGGCGCAAAAATCGCTAAAAACGGAGGTCGGGGTGAGTCGGGAGAGTCCACGCACTAAAATGCGACGAAATGGGTCCTCGAAGTAGAAGCGTCACTGTGCGTCGCGTCGCAGATGAAGTCGAATAGATGATCTCCAGAAATTCTGAACTTTTGTCGGCTGGTAGAGGAGAGGGAGAAGAACATTTCTCCTTCACAGCTCAGGTGCAGGAGAGCTCGGGATAACCCTCTAACGGCTGGCCAAAGTGAAGGAAAAAATCCAAAACTCTCCTAAAACCTTATCCAAAACCCTTGCACCCGATCCGGTGCAAGGCGGGTCGGACCAGATGGTCCGACCGACCCCGGGTTGCGCCACGTGGCCCAGCTCCACGTGTGGGCTCGGCGCGCGCCACGCGCGCGCGCGCATGCGCGGTGCGGTGCCCGGTGCACCGCGCGTGCACCGGGCGCCCGCCCGGCTCGTGGACTGGGTGCAGCGCGGCCGTGGACCGCGCTGCACCGGCCGGTCCACCCACGTGCGCCAAGCTGCCGCGCCGCCCCTGCACCGGGTGCACGCCTTCCCCCGTGCACCGCGATGCACCCACCGGTGCATGGGCCGTGAGCCGGCCCGATCCACCAGCCCAGCAACACCAAACAGTCTACTTAAAGCCCAAAATGTCCAGAAAAAGCCTATTTTGCACCGTTTTTTGCCCTGAGTCCATTTCTCTCATCCATTTGGCAAACCGAGGCTTCCGACACACCGAAATAGTAAAGCCAAACTCTCCCAACCACAAATATAACAACCACCGCACATCCGTACATCCCCACTATGCGATGTTTCGCGCTGGATTCGATTTTCGCGTCCTCTTCGCGCACCGACGACACTAACTCACCCCAAAAAGTACTGACGAGCTACCAATCCACTAGAGACCCAATTCACCAAGGTTTTGGGGTCTTCACAGTAGCCCCACTCAACTTATTAGTTTCCTGGACCTATTGTCACGAGACGAAAAGTTAAACCTATTTTTAATTGATAAATTGATAACCAGCAATTCCCCTCTCCGCAACCCATACATTGTAGGAATCGAATCCGTGTCACTGACTCTGATATCATTTGTCTGATTATTGACGTTAATCATTAATCCCAAAAGTTTGAGCTCTTAAAAATACATAACCAATTTACTTAGGGTGCGTTTGGAAACGGGTTAAGGTAGAACTAGCTAATCCTGGGATAAGTATAAAGTACGGAACTAGAGTGAAAAAGCATTTGGGATGGTTCCAGGGATAAGAGATTTTGTGCTTGGTTTAATAATGAGGAATAAGAGGAATAAAGAGGTTAAGTTAGGTAAATTACCTTTTTGCCCTCAAGAGTTAATATGTGATAAAAATTGTTAAAATCTAATTATTTCGTTTTAATTAATGGATTAATGGTTTAAAAAAATAAAAATAAAATTATAATCATAATTAAATTATATTATTTAAAAATAATATTTAATTTAATATTTTATTTTTTCAAATTAAAATTAAAATTTAAAATATAAAATTTCAACATTTTAATTTTAAGATTTAAAATTTTATAATATTCATTTTAAATAACAAATTTTTAACATAAAATTTTTTTAAAATTTGCAAAAATCGTTTATTTGCTAAATATTTGGAAATTTTTGCCCTCAAGCTTTATTATGTGATAAAAATTTGGTAAAATTATTTTTCTTGTTTTAATTAATGGATTAATGGTTTAAAAAAATAAAAATAAAATTATAATCATAATTAAATTATATTATTTAAAAATAATATTTAATTTAATATTTTATTTTCTCAAATTAAATTTAAAATTTCAAACATAAAATTTCAACATTTAAATTTTAAAATTTAAAATTTTATAATATTAATTTGTGATGATGAGAGTGTATTGGGAAGAGAGAAAGGAGGTGGGATGAAGGAAAAGAGAGAGAGGAGAGAGGGATTTGTGATGATGAGAGTGCATTAGGAAGAGAGAAAGGAGGGGAGGAGGGGTAGTTTGATAAAAAGAAAAAATTATAAAATAATGGGTAAAAATTATTGTTCCAGCTTATTCTGCTTGTACTGGGATAAGCAATATCGGATGATTCCAGATGCGTTTGGTAGAATAAGGAGGATATTTTTCTTATTCCCCGTTCCATCCCCATACCAAACGGCCCCTTAAAGCATACAAACACAACACTCACGGATCTTAATCAAATTCAATTCACCTAGATATTAGACCTATTATTGAATCACCTGGACGTTAGACCTATTATTGAATCTTTTGTTGTTAAATTTATTGTGTACCGCAGCTCCAGTCAACCGATTGGATTTACCCAATTTAACTTATTAGTTTTTTAAATCTATTGTCACGATAGAAAGTTAGACCTATTTTTAACCAATAAATAAATAGCCAACAGTGGATATAGAATGCCGGATTATCTAATCGTGTTGAAAATAAAATTCCTACAGAAACAATTACATGAAACTTCTTAGTTCATAAATAAGTTAGGGAACTTATCAAATACCTATTGACTATTGAGATACCTTTTCCACGGATAAGAAATAAGAATACAGTTACCAACAAAAACAATGTGAAATCTTCCATAACTAGCAACTTTTTTCCAAATTTTCTGCTGGTAAAGTGATTCCCCTTTCGAGCTTACAATTATTTTGGAGACCAAAAACATCATACTCTGCTGCTTTATCTCTCTTCATTTACTTGCATGGATGAAATTACCAGCCAATTCGTCAGCAGACCTTTTGCAACAGGATACTGACAAAACAATATCAATAATTTTGGAGTAATAAAAAACAAATTTGAGGAGAAAAAGAGATGCTTGATTTGCACCCAATTTCATACATTACTACTATCAGATTTCATATTATACCCCAGACAATCATCTCAAAATCACAACTAAAGTAGCACTCCACTTAAAAGAAAAATTAATTTATAGTAAAACAAGGTCAGATGCATTGAAACTAATGATCTATTTAAACAAGTAGCTATTTTTTCATAGAAGTAAGATATTGCACATGATGCATATTTTCTTAGTCTTAATTCACTCGCTCTCTGAGAATGTCTAAGTCCATCTCCGAGGGGTCAGTGGCCTGGATCTCATAATGAATGCCATTGAGCTCATGGCGGAATCTACTCCTTGATGTGGCGTACAGCATCTTGGCACGGATGCGGGAGATTGACGGAGACCTGCCCACCAGTCAAAAGTCAGTGTTCAACTGTAGATGCTATATGAAAGAGTGAAAAAAAAAAAGAAAAAAAAAGATTAAAGGTGAAGCATCTGCCTCAAGGAATTTTCCAATAGGAGAAAAGTGCAACGAGTTGTGAAATAGGAGTTACAATAGACAGAAAATGCAACAGAGTTGTGAAATAGGAACTCGCTATACACCAACACTGCAACCAACTTAATTGCAATACATGCACACTGCTCGCAATCGGCATGCATTTTTGGCAACCACCAGTGGCGACCAACAACATTATGGGAGAAGAAAAAGGAAAGAGAATGATAGATTTGGAAAGATCTCATGGATTGCTCATGCATGTTTGATCATTCTTTTCATTCTGGTCGTAACTTGTCTCCATAACCTCTTACTCTAAGCACGATTGCTCATGCATAAGTATGAATTTCTTGCTTCATATAAACACAACGAAAAGCTTTTACCCTGTCTTCCTTCTATTGCATAAAAAATCATGCATTACAAACTATGATACTAAGGTAACATTGTATTCTAAATTTTGTGGACAAGCAGATTAACAGTATCACTAACACTTTTTTGTTATGTATCAATATCTTCTCATGCTATTACATTTATACCATGCAATTTTTCTCAGGTTACTTTATTGAACATGGGGGGACATTGGACAGTTCACATCCTTGACAAGTGACTAAAGAACACTGCATACCATTCAAAACCTCACATGTTAACAAGACCATTCTTGAGTGAATAAGAAGATCATTCTTGATTCTTGAGTGCACAAGAATGTAAATGCATTTTATTAAAACTTATAGTGCCAACAAACTAGAAGATGCTCCGATAGAGCTGATTTTAACCAAAAACTTTTAACTATTTTATAGCAGCTAATAGTTCTCCAAGGCCTAGTTAGGTTTGAGAACAAGACGTTTTCAATTAGCTAGCTGAAGTCAAGGTACACTTGATTATATCGATATTTTAGAATAAGATCATCTAGCATGCGGTTCCTATGGATAAACGGACACAAAAAAGTTGCTACAAAATCAACTTTGGTCAAAATAAAAAACCCATAACTACCCTTGAGGCACAAAATTCACTTTTTATCAAGGGTATGGGTTTATCAAGCCCTTAAAGCATTCATATGTGAACAAAGTCTGAGTAGCTTGCAGAAAAAGAGTCATATAAGCTGGATGGAATCTCAAAATGTATATGATTCATCAGATAGACTGCTGGCCATGCGAAGTATATAATAGAGAATGAAAGACTAACCATGCAATGAAAAATATCTTGCTCTTCTGACAGTTCTCTTCAGTCACAAAATCAAAGTCGTATACAGCATATCTGCAATCATCCTCAGGCAGCGAAGCAGTGAGATCATCATAGGTCTCACCCGGTGCCCCAGTCTTGTCCACAACAACCTCCTTTTTGTTTTCATCAATCTTATATATTACATAGCGGTGCAGCTTCTTCCTCTGCAGCTCCACAAAAGTGTCTCTGCTGTGGTCAGCTACTCCCATGCCAGAATATGCATTCTTCTGCATATCAGCCAAAAGCTTTCTATTCAATCTCTGTTAGAGAAAGCTAAATATTTGTCTCCATAATGTATGTACCTCCAGAGGTATGTAGGCCAGTTTTCCTCAAGGGTCTGTTCGGACACAGAACAGGTAGCATGGTGATAACTTGAACAGTATAGGGATGCTTATTGTAATTCAAATCTAGGAGTTTGATTTGTAGCTATTGTGAAATCTTACTAATTATGATTTTTTCAAAATCATACATTCCGTTGTCGTCTATGATGTGATTTATCATATTCGACACAAATGAATCAAAAACTGTACGTACTATTCCGTCGCATGTGTAGTCTCATACTCCCCGTCAACCAATTACCGCATGCCCATGAATAAACAGAAGAGATATGCACAAGAACGTACTCATGCATTCCGGTAACAGATACAGAGCCTTAAAGCTTCCAAAGCAGAGTGCATAATCGGCATGTAGCTACCCTCATAAAAAATCATGCTTAAAGAAGGATTTCCATCTAGGTTAAACTAGAGAGTAGAGAGAGGACAAAATCAGTCAAGATTAAGCAATATGGAATAACATATGGGCCAGATCCAAAAGGTCCAAAAGAATCTGTAGCACAAGACAAATTAAGGAGTCTGATGAAATTTTACTAAAATGTTGAAACAAAATGATGAAGTAGCAGGAATCATTATTCAATTAAATTTGCCCTAATCTATCGCGATCGGTGAGCGATTTCCAAAATAACAATCGCAACCGGGCGCAGTAAGAAGAGATCGAGCAGATCCGACGAATATTTGATAAAAATAAAATCACAATCCATATTAGATGACATTAAACTCACCAAAATCAAAATCCATATAGATGGCATTAAACTCCTAGCAATTATACATGATCTACGTAAAAGGGAAGAAGCGATTGTTATTAAGCACGCACCATTCGGAACGACATGATTTCGTGCTTCGATCGTCTCTTGGGAGAAAAAGAGAGAGAGAGAGAGAGAAGGAAAAGGAGGAAGAAGAGGAAAAGCAAAGTGGCGAAGCAAACGGCGAGAAATAATAAATAAGCTAAACAAGAGGATTTTATTTGGGATGGGCGCCGCGTCTCGCGACGCATCCTCTAGATTTGGCAGAACAGCGTAGCGTGTATCCAATTCCAGTAGATTGTTGCCACGTAGGTAAGGTATTCGAAGATAAATTATTTCGCTGATATCAGATATGAATGGGGGGTTGATATTGGGACCGAAGGGAAATCCGACGGTGTCGATTGGTCCTGCTGGCGACGCCCAAATGGGATTAGCACGTCACTCTGTTTCTCTGTATGATGCCGCGCTGCAAATCCTAATATATTCTCGGTTATTTGTGAGATCTAAATTATATTATATATTATATAATAATAATATATATATATATATATATATTCGGAGAGAGAAAGATGGCTCTGCCTCTGCGTGGAATTAACGCAGTCTGATGCGAATGGGGCCCCGAAGTCCACCGTCCATTTGTCCTGGTCAACCACAACAGTAGATTTTTTTTTTTTTTTTTTTTTTAAAAAAAACCTAAAAAAGAGTTTTTTTTGGATTTTGATATTGACTTCATAGAATCCGGCAAAGAGGGAGGTTTCGCTACCGACTACAGTACTACGACTTAAAATGTCGGCCTTGATGAAGTCTCGTCGCCGTATTCTTCCCGTCCCAGAATCCTAACAACGTAGCGGCATCCTAACAACGTAGCGGCATCCTCGACCAGCTCCTTCTTCACTCACTCTTCTCTCTCTCTCTCTCTCTCTCTCTCTCTCTCAGACGGCCGCCACCTCTAAACCGAGAAACCCTTCCGAACCCTTCCAACCGACGACGCGGAGCGGCGCCCTCCGGAGATGAGCGACCGACCCTCCGATCAGATACCACCACCCTCCGATCTCCATCGACGAGGAGGAGGAGGAGGAGGAGGAGGAGAAAATGAAGGAGCAGCGCACGAACATCGGAGGATCTCGTTATCTCGGCGGATCTCGAGCGCCATGTTCCGCTCGGAGATTAGGGTTTGGGCGATCTCGCTCGCCTTCCGCTTCGCCAATGCGCTGCTGGTGCGGACCTACTTCAACCCCGATGAGCACTGGCAATCCCTCGAGGTCGCCCACCGCATCGTCTTCGGGTATTCCTCTGGTTCCTGCTTCGTCTATTCTCGTCTTTAGTCGGTTCCTACTCGTTAATAAGCTCTTTGGTGGTTTTTGGTGGGGGACAACAGATATGGGCATCTTACGTGGGAGTGGAAGCAGGGGATCCGAAGCTACCTTCATCCTCTACTTTTCGCTTTGCTTTATAAAATCATGGCTTTTCTTCAATTGGATACTCCTTTGTTCATGGTAACTACTCTTTCAACCATTCTACTAATTATGAGGTAAATTAATTCCAGTAATTTGCTTCAAAAAAGGTTTTTTTTTTTTTTTTCTATGATTTGATTATGATGTTGGGAGAACATTACAATCGTGCTAATAGTAAAAGTGATAGGTTTCTCTACTGAATTAAATCCTTGGTATAAGCTGGATCCTATGATTTAGATTCAATTTTACTTCCCTGTTTTGCAAAGTTTTGTTTAAGACCCTTTTGTTAGGTGAAGGCTCCGCGGCTCCTGCAAGCCGTTTTTGCATCGTTGGGAGATCTCTACCTGTACAAGCTTTCTAAACTTGTCTTCAATGAGCATGTTGCACGATGGGCTGTATCCTTTTCCTTTTTATTTATTTTGATCAACTAAAGAATTCTTGATTTTGTTTTACTGGAAGCTTACTGCTAGTGACTTGGAGATGACCTTAATCCTCTGATATAGCTCTTTTCTCAGTTTGTGAACTGGTTCATGTTTTTCTGTGTTACTCGAACTTTATCGAATAGCTTGGAAACAGTGCTGACCGTAACAGGACTGTTCTACTGGTTTGCATCAATTGCTTCCTCCAAGCAAGTTCAAGTTGCTTCGAGGAAACTGGCTTTAATTATCGCAGCAGTGGCTTGTGCTGTTCGGCCTACAAGTGCTATAACATGGCTATTTGTCGGGATGCTGGATCTCATTGGGATGCAGTCAAAATTTCAATTTCTGTTCCTTGATGTAATCCCGGTAGGGTAGGTAAAACCCAGAGGCCACAGCATAGTTGATCGGAGTCCCAATCAGAATGCATAGTTGTATGTCATGTCTGATTATTGAATTTGTCTACTGACCTAGGATTAATGCATTCTGATTTAGACTATGATCAAGTGGTTCATGGATGACAGCTTTTCTTCTATGTTACCTTTAAGATTTGCACTTATTTTTTTTGTAATGTTTATCAACTTTCTTTCGTCGTATTTTATTCTATTATTATCAATTTTCTGGTGTTAACAGGGTTCTAGTACTTGCAGCTACATGCTTATTGGATAGATGGATGTATGGGTCATGGATTATTGTGCCTCTTAATTTCCTTAAATTCAATTTTCTTTCTTCTGGAGGGGATTACTATGGAACCCATCAATTTCATTGGTATTTCACCCAGGGATTTCCCTCCATGATTTGGAGTTTCTTACCATTTTCAGTCACCGGCATCATAAAGTCAAAAGAGTGGAGGCTTTCAGGTCTGATTGCTTGGGTATTAGGAGTTTATAGTGTTCTTGGTCACAAAGAATTCAGGTATAGACGTTGATCATGTTGAATCAACACATGGTAATGTTCTTATTTTAAGTTTGTCTTTTCCACTTATGTATGATAAGACAAAAAATGCTTGGGTATGATAGGTTTGTTCTTCCGGTGCTACCAATAGTACTGATGTTCTCTGGATACTGCTTAGCAGCAATATCAAAACCTGATATGCCAGATACGAAGAAAAGTCCAGATAATCGAAAAAGACATAAATCATGGGTGCAACTTGCTGTTCTTTTCCTCGTTGTAACCAATATACCAATGGCCCTATATATGTCCTTAGTTCATCAGGTGAGAAAATGGGTTACGTAATAATTTTTTGTGTACTGTTGTTCCCTCAGATCAGCTCTAAGTAAACTTGTTGATTTCTTGGATAAATTAAGTATTTCTTTTTTTCTGTTGCTGTTGTGGTTGGGGTTGTGGTGGAGTTTCCTTTTCTTTTTTTGTTTCTTCTGTACTTATGTGTGAATTTGCCCCAGCCAGAGAGGAACTGAAGATGCCATGTATTATTTATCAAAGGAAGCCCACTATGGAAGAGTGAAGAGTATTCTATTCCTCATGCCTTGCCACTCTACACCTTATTACTCTACCTTACATTGCAACCTGCCGATGCGCTTTTTGGACTGCACACCCAGGTGAGAATTCTCAGAAACCTTTGCTATTTGTTCAAAGTATTATGGGCTTTCATTATTCATCCCTGATTTGGTTTTTTCCATGTCAACAGTGACGATAGGGCAGTCATGGATGAGTCGGACCAGTTCATGTTGAATCCAGCTGATTTTGTGACTCACATGTTTAAGAATGTTTCTTTACCCAGTCACCTTGTGTTATTTGATTCTCAAGAAATACATCTTCGTGAGCTTCTAATAAGTCATTCCTTTCGACAGGTAAATCTCGTCAATCTATTTTCTGTTACCTATTTGTTGCTCATTTTGCTCTGCAGATTGTTGTCTGCTTATATGGTTGGTGCATAAATTTGTTGCCTAACCTTATAAAACATTATCATTTTGAGAGATTATTGAGCCATTCCAGTCAGTCATATTTTAATATACTTTTGACATTTGACAGGTAAAGAGATTTTTCCATGCACATTTCAAAGTTGACCGAGACCTTCAAGGCTCTGTTGTTGTTTATGCTCGGAGAGATTTTGATAATTGATGGTCCTCCGCCCTCTGTCAGGCTTGTCTCAGCCTCTATTCTACTACTAACTTCTGCTTGATTTTTGTAGAATTCATCATTTTAGCTCAATTCTAGTGATTTATTCTTGGAATCCAGACTATTTTCTTTCCTATGTAAAATTAAATTTGGATGGATAGAATTTCTTATTCTCCAATAGATACATTTTAGAATGTGCTGCTTTATTTGTGAACAGGCATGTATTTTGAAGTCTTAAAATGTTGTCACCTCTGTGTACCAAACCAAAGCTTCCTTCTTCTTTCAACCCTGTAAAAATAGTCTACTCTCAAGAATATGCAGCCATATTCTTGAGAGGAAAAGGGATTTGCCATTTTTGCTTAGATGAGTTGGAGACGCTGGATCATCTCTTCATGAGATGTCGTGGAGCCAGGGATCTGCTACAGAGTCTACTCTCGAACAAATGGTTGCTCCTCAACTGTCCTTCCCCAGACAGCCTGTGGGCTGTTAGCAGAATATAAAGCGGGACAGGAGGGAGAAGAGAGCTTGCAACTATCACCATTATTTGGTGGGTAATCTGGCTAGAGAGAAACAGAAGAATTTTCGACTCATCGAAACAATCGCTTAGGGCCTGAGAAAAGCAATCTTCGTAGCTTTTGGAAACTTTACAGTGTGCGGTAGTGGTTTCTTTTTCAATTTTTTTATTTTTTTATTTTTTTATTTCTTTTTTTTTTTTTTTTGAGACTTCGTTGTTAAGTTTAATTACTAAATGAATAAAGCGATAGTATGCTATTTTTTTTAAAAATAAAAATAAAAATAAAAATAAAAAAGAATATGCAGCGGTTTACTTTTTAAACTATTTGGATTTGGAGCAAACGTTAAAAATACAGTTTAGCCACATTTATCTTTCTTTTGTTATGTTGGCTGAATATTGCTGAGATGGGACATTGCAAAAATATGAGTTTGGCTGATTCTTTGTCAGCACTGGGCGCCTTGCGAGGAACAAGCACCCGAATTTAATGCTAAAGCATTGTTGATGAAAGAATTTAGCCATTCATTATTGTTGATAGGTGGTAATGAGTACAACAAACTGTCCTTTCGTGTACTGTGGGATAAAAGCTTAACCAGGAAATAGAGGATCAAATCTAGCTAGCCAAAGCCTCTAAATTTGTGAAATTGAAACGACTCTCTCTTCCTAGATATATTTATCTGTACATTTACTATTCATGAAGCTGATAGACTTTACATGGCATGTTATGATCAACACCTAATCAACCACCCCCAGTGATTCATTAAAGTATGCTAAAAATCTGCACTGCAACATAGATAAAATGCGATATTATTATTGCATAGTGAATAATGAGGCGTACATCAAAACCTCTTGCCGCAGAGGATTTATTTATTTATTTAGATCTCTCGCCATAACAAAACCAAACCATCCGTAGCCTCTACCGCTAGAAGCATGATGGGAACAATTCTTTTATTTTTCATGGCAGGTCTAGATTTAAAGGCCTTTCCTGGGACCTGGGAGTGAAGACGGTCATCTGATCCCCCCTGTTGAACTTGAGCCTGAGGGCTTCTTCCCTCGAGAGGCGGTAGGCGTTCGCCAGCACGTCCACCGGTATGCCCCGAAGAGCCGATGCCTTCCCTACAATCTGGTTGACCATGGCGTTGCTGTTGGTCTTGAATGACACCCACTCGAACCCCTCGTTCTGCGCTCGCTTCAGAACTGCATAGTTCTGCGGGATGACCAGCACTTGCCCGCGATGAAGCTCGCCGTCAAAAACGGTTCGACCCTCATTGTTCACTACCTGCACTCGACCCCGCCCTCCAGTCACGTACATGATGCTATGTGCGTTGATGTTCCAGTGGGGCGCATGGAAAGCATTCTACATTAATCATGCCGTGAGTTAGCCACAAAAAAAAAAAAAAAAAAAAAAAAAAAAATTCATAGTGTCATGCCTAGTAGTATCATGCATGGACTGTTCTGAATCGCTTACCCTATGGAGGACACCCCTCTCAGCGCTCATTTGGATTAGGTTAAGAATGGGGAACTTCTGGCTGTTGAGGTTGGTGATTCGCCCGCCTTGTGGAGTATAGACATCTGCACGCGACGGGTCGTTGATGTTTTCTCTGATCTTCAGCGCGCAATACGTCTCCTCCAATCCATTGCATTGACCACCCTGCCCTCTCTCCTGGGAATGCTGCTCCTGTTGTTCTTCTCTTATCGAGGGCCTTAGAAACTGAAGTCCGTGCCGAACTCGGACAATTTCGCCTCTGCTCTTGTCCTGGCTCTGAAGCCTCCTTGCCACCTCCCGATTGACTCCCAATGCCTCGGCCAACAAGTCGGGGCTGAACCCGCTAAGAATGTTGGCCCCTGTGTGCTCTTCAAATTGCCCTTCGTACGACTGCCCTTCGTATGGCTGCCTTTCGTATGATTGCTGCCCTCTCCGACTCTGATGGCTCCCAGCTAGTAAGAATTCCTATAATTGAAATCATAGAAAGATTCGCCAGTTAGCTGCCGAACAATAGTTTAGATCCGATTGCATGCGTTAACTCAAAGTTGGATGAATCTTCCTACTCACCCGACGACGAGGTTCGAGCTGGTTAGCACTGTTGCTAGTGTCGAAGACGGTGATGGCAATAACTGGTGTGTCGCCGTCGTTATAGCTCCATTTGGCAACTCCAGCAGGTATAGCAATGATATCTCCCTCACGGAAGCGGTGGATTTTTTGGTGCTCGTCTCTGAACCGCTGCCTCTGGCTCCCGCCTTCCTCCCTCTGCAACTCGTATTGCTGCCGGAATGACTGGAACGTCTCCGGGCAGCCCGGGAATACCGTCGATGTTATGCCTCTTCCTGTATACGCAGCGTAACAAAGAAAATTTTAGATTTTTACGTTTTAACATAAAAGAAGCAAATATGTTAGAGTAATAAGCTGAGTGGCAAGCCTTGGACGATGTAAACGAGACGCGGAGCATTGGAGTAGGAAGGCAGAAGAAGGCCGCTGGGTTCAATGATGCGTCGTCGTATAGACACGCCGGCACACTGGAACTGCTCATTGAGTTGATCAAAGAACTCTGTGACACCAGCTTCAGACTGCAGGCGGCGTGAGGGCTGGATGGCGGCTAGCCTCTCAAACCGGCATTCCCGTTGGCCTCTGAACCTATATTGGCTTTGCCGCGTGCTACTTTCTTGCCCTTGACCGTACTCGAGTTGGGCCAGAGAGCTATGACAGAGGAGGAGGAAGGAAAGTGATAGCGCGAACATAGTAGAATTAGTAATTGCCATAGCAATGCAGATCTGATTAATTGTTGAATGGCTAGTTCAGTGTGAGGAGCGAGGTACGTATTGGAAGGGGTATTTATAGGCGGGAAAAAGAAGCATAGGTTTGGATGCGCACCAAATTGGTTGGTAACATAGGACAAGAGTTGCGTAAGCCACTCGTGCGAAGCGTAAGCGTGACCTAAGGGATCACTGCTCACGCTCGTGCCGCCGCATATTGTTTATGACAAATGCTGCTTGGCAGCAAGGTTTGCAAGAGCATACATGTCAAAAACCCTGCACACGCACGAGAAAGAAGCTGGTGTTCGAGAATTGAGAGGTTTTACGTCATTCAGGAGAGGCTCATACAGTGGCTTCTATTGATACTGTTGGCTTCACCGAGATAGTGCCAAATAAAAGCAAGTTTTTCATGTTAAGCAGAGATGGTCCCGCGTGGGAGACGAAACATTAGCGTGAGGTTGGCGCACGAGAGGAAGCAAGCCAAAAAAGAAGAAGAAAAAGAATGAGGTGGCAGCAGGATGGCTTCAGAGAGAATAAACAGGCTAGAATTTCTCACCTCTTAATAAATGACCGCAATTTAAATTGAGTGATTGCAATATTTGCTAATTTAGCCTGGATGTAAATTCTAGCCAAATGTTCCATGGTAAACACAAAAGCGAAAATGAAAATGCGCTAATTGGAACCAAACATATAGTATGAGTTCACATATGTTCTTCAAAACTTGCCATGAAATCACTTACCATATGAGCTGTTCCTCATAGAAACTAAACTAGTTGTCCTACTCATTTCTCTATTCATATCAAATCCTTTCCTCATCTATTTCTTTATATTTTGCAAGCACTAATTTGCAGTAATATCTTATGGTGTGAAGTTAAATACTTTCAAGGTCTTCTTACTCGGTGCCTTTAATTAGTAGGATCCAGTTGACCAGAATGGCTCAGGCATCCTATTCATTCCATCTCTTATTTTAATCTTCATCCCTTTTAACTTTAAAAAAAAAAAAAAAAAAGTAATTTACACAACCAGAGGCTGCAAATAATTGGGCAAGAGGACTGGCCAATGAGCTTCTTACGCTTTACGCACTCGTGAAGCTTTTCCGCGTGCATCGCTGCAGTACAGTACACTACAGTACAGTTTTTCATCATGCTTAAACATGCAGTATGCGGCGAGGCGACTCGATTATGGGGTGGGGTGATGTGTATTAGTTCGTCTGATGCGACCAGCCAATTCAACGTGCATCCATAGGTATGACATTATTAACCCGACTCTAGTTAAAGTGCTTGGCCTAGGCTGTGAATCTGGACGACATTATAGACGGTCCGGAGGGTCATTCCTCTAACAAACACTAATACTGCTGCTACTACTGCTTCCTGAGGAAGAAACTAGAACATATCAAGGGGCCCTCACATGAACTTGGTGACACAAGAAACCTACATGCAGTATGAGGCAACGCGACCTCGCACAGCATGATGTGCCGCCCGTGGTATTTCAACAAACACTTCCACACGCATCCAAACCGAAGCTACTTTTCTCTCTTTATAAATTCCCTCCTCATTCCTTACCCATCTCCGCACTGAACCATAACGCAATTCGCTCACTAAGCAGCCTTAAGAAGCAATGGCGACTCTCCCCTCTTTGTTCGGCCTACCTCTAAGCTTGATCCTCCTCCTCTTTCATAGTTCTTTCGCCCAGCTCGATTACGGCGAAGTTCAAGGCCAGGAACGGAGCCCCTGGCAGAGCCACCGCCAGTTCCGAGGCCAGAGAGAGTGCCGGTTCGAGAGGCTAGACGCCCTGCAGCCGGCACGCCGCATTCAATCCGAAGCAGGCGTCACCGAGTTCTTCGACCAGAGCAACGAGCAGTTTCAATGCGCCGGCGTGTCTGTGCGACGCCGCATCATCGAGCCCAGCGGCCTCCTCCTACCTTCCTACTCGAATGCTCCTCGCCTTGTCTACATTGTGCAAGGCTCGTAGCTCGCCTCATCATTACTCTTGTCTATATATAACTCCGCGATATATGTATCCGGCCAGATGCGTGCAGGACCAAATTAAGAGTTGTATGATGATATATATATATGGTGCATTTTTGGCTTGCAGGGAGAGGTATAACGGGAACTGTATTCCCCGGTTGCCCGGAGACGTACCAGTCCTTCCGGCAACAGCAGTACGAACAGCAGAGCGAGGAAGGCAGCAGCCAGAGGCAGAGATTCAGAGATGAACACCAGAAAGTCCACCGCTTCCGAGAGGGCGATATCATCGCTTTGCCTGCGGGAGTAGCCAACTGGTGCTACAACGATGGCGACACGCAGGTCATCGCCGTCACCGTGTTCGACACGAGCAACAGTGCCAACCAACTCGACCCTCGACGCAGGGTGAGTACGGGGATTAAAAAGAATCCACCTCGTACTAATTTACACCTAAATGAATCTTAACTTATATTTGTCTGTCCTTGCTTCGAGATGACAGGAGTTCTTGTTGGCCGGGAGCCATCGGAATAGTGAGAGAAGGCAGGAATCGCACGGACAACAATCGTACGAAGAATTAGGACAATACGAAGAGCAGACAGGGGCTAACATTCTCAGCGGGTTCAATCCTAACCTCCTCGCCGAGGCCTTAGGAGTTAACAGGGAAGTGGCGAGGAGGCTGCAGAGCCAGGACGACCGGAGAGGCGAGATCGTTCGTGTACGGCACGGGCTCCAATTATTGAGGCCGTCGATAAGGGAAGAGCGGCAGGAGCAATACTACGAGGAAGAGAGCGAAGAGAGGCGTGCTACGAGGCAATCCAACGGATTGGAGGAGACCTACTGCGCGCTGAGGACGAGGGAGAACATCAACGATCCGTCGCGCGCCGATGTCTACACCCCGCAAGGCGGAAGGATCACTACTCTCAACAGCCAAAAATTCCCCATTCTCAACCTCGTCCAGTTGAGTGCTGAGAGGGGAGTTCTCCGCAGGGTAAGTGATCGATTACTAGGCAAAATTGAAGGATGATGATAGCTAGGAATGTTTTATGTACGCAGGCGTATATAGCTAGCTAACTCTTTTAACTTGTGCTTCTTAATGATTCATTCGTAGAACGCTCTCCATTCGCCGCACTGGAACATCAATGCCCACAGCATCTTGTACGTGACCGCAGGACGGGGCCGAGTCCAGATAGTCAACAATCTAGGCAGGAACGTCTTCGACGGCGAGCTCCATCGAGGACAAGTGCTGGTCATCCCGCAAAATTTTGCGGTGGTGAAGCGGGCACAAAGTGAGAGTTTCGAGTGGGTGTCGTTCAAGACCAACAACAACGCCATGGTCAACCAGATTGTCGGGAAGGCCTCGGCTCTCCGCGGCATCCCGGTGGACGTGCTGGCGAACGCCTATCGTCTGTCGAGGGAAGAAGCTACAAGGCTCAAGTATAACAGAGGAGATCAGATGACCGTCTTCACTCCCAGGACCATCTTAGCTGTTTAATTTCATTTACTTAGTTATTATACGCCTTGAGATGGAAATGGAAATACCTGTTGTTGAGAGATGCAGTGGATGATTCTGTTTGCGGCGCTATATTTAAATAAATAAATAAATAAACACTCTGATCAGAGAGAGAGAGAGAGAGAGAGAGAGAGAGAGTGGATGTTTTTCAGATAGTTTTAATAAATATGCAATAATAATATCATGCACCTATTTTATCTATAATTTTGTGTGGATTCAATAGTGAGCGAGATTCTCTTTCCAAATGAACACAATTTAATGTCTTAATTAAAGATAAAGCATAAAATAAAGTAATACTTATGGATTAGTTAATTAGTAAACGGAACTAGAGAGTCTAGGACGCACAACGTTTCAATCCGAACCCGCTAGCTGCGTCGGTATTCGGTTTACGTGAAAAGGCGCCGCTGCAGTGCGATTCGACTGGTCAACAGAAATCCGCCTTCGAAGTGCTGCGCCCAATAAAGTGTCGCTGTCCCACCCCGACACGTCGTATTCGCTCGCCTCTCCTCTCCTCTCCTTACGCAACTCACACCCTCTGCTGCGTCTCCTCTACCGCTCCATCGATCTCCTCCTCCGCCGCGAGGTACCTCCTCCTCCTCCTCCTCTCTCTCTCTCTCTCTCTCTCTCTCTCTCTCTCTCTCTCTCTCTCGGTTTTCGAAGATTCAAATTAGTTTTTCTCTATTTTTTCGTAAGAATTTTCATCTGTTTCGATTTCAATTTTTTGATCTAATTTTGATTTGTGGTTACCGGTGATCCCGCCGTAATTTCGCCTCTCTCTTACGGATTTTTGATGTTTCGAGTAGTGCGGAATTGGTTTGAATTAGGGTTTGCAAGTGGTGCGGTGTGGGATTTGTGATTTTGGGTGGTAACGATGGTTTGAAGCAGTTTGATCACTTCGAATCAACCCTAATGCCACTTCTCAGATACAGGAAGTCCAGTGCCAAAGTTTCTGAAGCCTATTCAAATTCTTCGATTTGTCATGGGAAAAGACAAAAAATCTAGCTCTATTCAGCGAGAGTTACCCTTTCATGGCCTACTCTTGTTCGTGTATGTAGTGCACTTACTTTAGTTTTGACCACTGCATTTGTTCGCATCAGCGTGAAGAGTTTTTTTTTGGAGGAAAAACGATATAAAAGTACCGAGACTGTTTAAAGTTGAAGGAATTTTGCTGGAGCTTGTAACCCTACAGGTTCCGAATATGATTTTTATGCGTAGATTTATTCGTACGGCTAGAGTGGCATTATTTTGATAGATTAAAGTATTTGTAATTGCCCATATTGTTCCTTGGGCTGAAAATTTTGTTTTGCCTTGACACATCTCCTAGTTGAATTGAGGAATTTGTTAGCTATAGCGGCTTTATTGCGCTTCCTTTTTTGCAGATTACATCAAAGCTCAAACAGTCGGAACTAGGTTGGGAGACTTTTGGGGGGTTATCAGTTGCGCCTCTGGTTTTGGTTTCTAGTTTGAGGTGGGTTAACAAATGGATAGGCTCAAGTTAGCGGCACTGGGAGAGCGCTTGAAGATCGGAGGTGAACGCCTGAAGAGTGGGGGTGCAGAAGTGGGTAGGAGAGTTGGTGAAAAAATGAAAGAGATTATCCAGGGCCAGTCGCCAGAGGCAAAAATGGTTGATGAAGCTACATCAGATAGCCTGGAGGAGCCAAACTGGGGTCTAAATTTGAGGATCTGTAGTATGCTAAACAGTGACGAATTCAATGGTTCTGAAGTGGTTAAGGCAATAAAGAAGAAGATTGCTAGCAGGAATGCAGCGAGTCAGAGGCTGAGTCTTGAGCTGTTGGAGGCTTGTGCTATGAATTGTGACAAGATATTTTCGGAGCTGGCTTCTGAGAAAGTCCTGGATGAAATGGTGAGGATGATAGATAATCCACAAACAAATCAGGGGAATAGGATGAGAGCTTTGCAGCTGATTGAAGCATGGGGTGAATCTGATGATCTTGCATATCTACCTATTTTCAGACAGACTTACATGGTAAGCCTGGCTAGTTTTTTCTGACTTTACTCTGAATTCCTAAAGTACAATTTTGTTAAAGAGATGTTGGATTTCAAACATGGGCTTTGCAATGTACCATTCTAGCTTGTTAGTAGATGCTCATGTTTATATGCCATAACTGTCATGTCATTATTTCTCCTGATATATGTTAGAAGAAAGGTCATTGAGACCCTGAGATATAAATCTCTTTTTCGCTGAAAATGGTACTTTTTAAATTATGCAGAGTTTGAAGGAACGAAAAATGCAAGCTAGTGCGCAGCATGATGACAATTCTAGTTCATTACTTTCTTCTGATGAACAAAACTTTGCGCATGTGGCGGCTCCTCCTGACAGGTATCCTTATCCCAATGTCGATCAGCCCAGCACAGGCTTAGGTGATTTAATCTTCCAAGGTGGGGGCCTCTCTGCAGAGGAGAAAAAGGAAATTCTTGTTGTTGCTCAAAACAGTATCGAGATCCTCTCTTCAATCCTGAACTCTGAAATGAAAGAACGGCCCTTTGAGGTATGTTAGTTTGCCTTGCATGTTTCAACTACTAATACATTTCCGACAAGTCAACAAGCATACTTCAATTTACACCATACTCATAGAGTATGTATAGTTGTAATTTCCAGAATTATTTGGCTTAGGTGTGGTAATTTTGACCGTAAGTATTTAAAAGTTTTGAACCCATGAAAAGAATCAATTAGTTAGATGGTGGACTGCATCTTTCATGAACATACAAATGGCAATTCGACATAATATCTCCATCCGTAAGGTTTTTGCATCAGTGTCTTCTTGACAGATTTAGATCAATTGAATCTGTTTAATCTCGAACATAATTTCTACATCTAAAAACTGAAATAGCTTATCAGAGAAGCTAGTGTTCTACTATATATGGTGTGATTTGATGAGGCCATGGGTTTGCAGTGGAGGGTGGTTTTTCATTAATCTCTGCTAAACCTGCTTATTACTTATATTTGAATATGTGTATTTTTGTCGATACAGAATGATCTCACAGTCTCTATGCTGGAAAAATGTAAAGAATCGCAACCCATGATACAGAGGATCATAGAGAGCACAGGCGACGATGAGGCTATGTTGTTCGAGGCTCTGAATCTTCACGATGAGCTCCAACAAATTCTAGCCAAGTATGAGGAGCTCAAGATTGCCGATCTGCCTGAGGCTGGTGACACTGTCAAAGAATCTGGTGGATCTTCAGATGGGCTGAGAGATGATGAGGAGGCAAAAGATCAGCAGACTCTTAAGGAAAGCGAATCCACAAGTCAATCTAGAGATTCTGAGAAGGGAGAATGAGTTCTGTTTGCGCATGGTAGATTGAACTATGGAGTTTCATAAGGCGCTGTATATATAAGAGCCGGATTAGAGATGATGGATCTTATTTGCCTTATTTGCCGTCGTTTTCTTTTTAGTAATACAAAACGCTGCAGTTGTCGGGCTTCACGCTAAATTCCTTTGCTTGATACATTACTTTTTGTGTTATCCTGCTGGTCGTATCTTTTGTGGAACGTCATATATTTCGAATATGAATATCTTTCCTTCAGTGTCATATGTAATCAATGTTTTTCTTACTATTCGATGAGAATCAATATCTTCGTACTCATGCGGTTTCCTGCGGGACTGTGATAAGATTATTTAATCAATCCAGGCTTTGACGCCAATTTTGGAGATAACCTAAAATGCTAACATGAAGTGGGAGTTGCTTAGAAAATAAGGAGTCGTCTGAGCTGCATGCGTCTACTTCAGAGATGAGCCCCACCTATATATCTAATAAATTTCTTAAAATAGAGTGAACCCCCCCACCCCCCAACCCCAAAAAAAAAAAAGATTAAAAATAGAAAGAAATTGCAAGTCATCTCTCTGGCTTATCCAATTCGACAAAGATAACAATCCCCACAGGTAGCGGCTAAAATGTGCCGACCACCGCCGTTGTAGACAACCCAGCCCATCACACACCATTCACCAAGATGCCTCTTCTTTGAACAATTCAAACTCCTCAAATCTACCATACGTAATTGCCCTCAAATAAATAAACTAATTATAATTATCATTATTATTATTATTTTAAGAAAAAAAAAAAAAAAAGAAACGAGAAAAAACCGTTTATAGTTAGTTATCCCAGCTGTTGTCCTTGGGCAACCTGCCTAACTCAGACGCCGAGTTTGGTAAACCTACCGTTGAGCCTTTCCCTTAAAACACAACCAAACACACACATTCCCGTTGCTCTTCCTTCCAATGCTTCTCCGGTGATCGCTTTGTCACCGCGACCCTCCTCCCCTTACGAGACGGTCACCCTGCGCAATGGACGCATCCAAGGAGAGCGACTCGGGTGCTGATCCGATGATCACTCCCCTCGGAGACCTCAGGCCGTCGGAAAAGAAAGTTCTCGCGGAATTCAGAAGGAAATTGGAAGAAGCCATCATAACCAACCGGCTCTTCGGTAAGCCGGCACACCGCCACCACCACCACCACCGCCACCATGATAAGAACAGCACCCGCGTCGCCAATGCTTGCTCCCCGGACTCGTGCACGGTGGAACCGAGGGCCGACAAAGACGAGGATCTGAAGAACATATCTTTGTGGGGAATTCCTCTCTTGCCGAGCAAAGGCCACGAAGGCACGGATGCGGTACTCGTCAAGTTCCTCCAAGCGAGAGAGTTCAGGGTGTCCGAAGCATTCCACATGCTACGAAGGACCCTACGGTGGAGAAAGGGATTCGGGGCCGACGACATCTTGTTCGAGGATCTTGAACTATCGGAGTTGAACAGCGCGGCTTATATGGATGGCGCGGATAAGTACGGCCACCCCGTATGCTACAATGTGTACGGGGTGTTCAGAAATAAGGAGTTGTACGAGAAGGCGTTCGGGAATGAGGAGAGCAGGGAGAGATTTGTTCGGTGGAGGATCCGGTTTATGGAGGAGGGGATTAAGCAGTTGAACTTTAAGCAGGGGGGCGCGGGCTCGATGCTTCAGATAATTGATCTCAAGAACTCTCTCACCCATTCCATGAAGGAGCTCCGCAGCACCACCAAGAAGGTGGTCACCATTCTGCAGGACAACTATCCTGAGTTCGTCGAAAAGAACGTAAGAAATATTGCTCCAATTCTGTCATGTGTTTGATTTTGTTTGTTTGTAAAATCTCACCGGAAGCTGATAAGCTTGATATGCATGCATCTTGTGTTGATGATGTGAGTTGAGAGTTTAACTATAACTTGGTTTCATAAAATGGACTTAAAATATTGGGAAAGAAAAACTGCACTTGTAAGATAATGTAGTATCTCATACGTACTCAATTTGCCACTGTATGTTGCATTCATCATACAACGTTCTCTAGCTCACACATATTAAAGGACGAATAATTTTACGAAATTAAGTTCTTCTACACTTGTAAGCACAAAATGGCGATGAATTAATTCCCCTGGCTTCGTTCTGCATGCAGATATTTCTGAATGTGTCGTTCCGCAGCTATGCTTATCATGCGTTGTTTTCTCACTTCTTCTCTCCGAGAAGTAGGAGCAAGTTTATCTTTGCCAGACCCTTCAAAGTTACCGAAACGCTTCTCAAGTAAGTTTCATAGCTGAACAAAACTCGCATGTTCATTTATTGTAGAGTAGATAAATTGTAGAATTTTCCCTCTGATGCATTTCTTTGACAAGGTATATAGCTCCAGAGGATTTACCAGTACAGTATGGCGGATTTAAGAGGCAAGAAGATGACGAATTTTCAGCCGAAAATGGTAAACTATCGGAAATCTTCGTTAAAGGCGGCACTGCAGGAACTATAGAAATTCCGATAATTGAGGTAACGTTCATCGGAACTCAGCTTATTATATTGTGTTCGTTTACTTGATTCTTTTCTTTGGCCTCTCTATTTCCTTTCCTTCAACACGTTAATCCACCACATTTTGTACTAATGTTTTCCGACGCAACAGCCGGGGGTGACAGTGGTGTGGGACATAAGTGTGGTTGGATGGGAAGTGAGCTACAAGGAAGAGTTTGTCCCAGAAGATGAAGGCTCTTACAATGTATTGATCCGAAAGGAAAAGAAGCTCGAAGAGTCGTCTCGGAATTCCTTTTATATCAGTGAACCGGGGAAGGTTGTGTTAACAATAGAGAATCGTACGTTCAAGAAGAAGAGGGTACTCTACAGATCAAAGAGCAAGCCTACCATCCCCTTGTACAATTTGCTTAACCAAACCAATCGCCCCGCCGTATAGCCTCTACATATAATTCACCAAACTCATTTGGCCCTTTTCTTTTTTCTTCCTTTTTTTTCTTTTTTTGTTGTTGGGTGTTTTCTGCTTTGGATTATATTGTGTAATGCACCCATCATATGATCCATATATTGCCTAAAAGATCAGTGAAATTATTGTAAAATCAATCAATGCCACAAAGATGTATCTACCCATTTGACGAAATAACAAGGAAATCACATGTACCGCATCCACATCACTGTAACACAAAATGGCAATACAATGATTTCTACTTCATCTGCTACAAACTGATCAACTTTTACTTGTCTTTCCAACAACATAGCCAGAGAACAGACAAAAATTAGGACTTTTTTTCTCAAATAATTCTTAAAAGTTTTATAATTAGATAAATAACCCTATAAAAATTATATTTGATAAAATAACTTTTTTTTTTTTTTGCCAACTTAACAAGATTAAAAAATTTCTTTAAAATGCGGTGAGGCGATGAATGATTCACCGTATTCATAAAATCCTGTAAAGACGATGAATCGTTCACCGCCTTCATAAAAACTGTGAATAATTCACTATCTTTAAAATGAGAATGTAGATACAAATAAATCTTTAAGAAATTTAAATTATTATTATTCATTAACTAATACAAAAGAAAAGATATATACGAATAGATTTTTAAAAAATTTAGATTGTTATTATTTACTAACTAATATAAAAGTCAAGAGATAAGAGGAAAGAAAGAACATAACACAAAATTATGTGTACAATAATAGTAACAACCTAAATTTAGTAAAAACGATGGATCGTTCATAAAGGCGATGAACGATTCATCGCCTTGGTAGGATTTTAACAAAGGCGGTGAATGATTCATTCACCGTCTTTTTTAAAGAACCATTCACCCTGGAACTGAGTTGGTAAAAAAAAAAATTATTTCTACAAATATATTTTTAAGAAGATTATCTGGCCAACTACAAAAATTACAGAGTTAATTGAAAAAAAAAAGTCCGGAAAATTACATTGTTGACATTATTTACAGAAAATATCTACAAAACTAGCCCAATATGTAGTTTACACTGTTACAAACAGAAAGTCTTTCATTAGATTAACTCCAAATGAAGGAGCTTCATGACTCCCGATATTTGGTCAGGTCGAATGTTAAAGTTCTTGAGCAGCTGCACATACAAAACCAGTGTCACATGTTTGCAAATTCTAACAAAAGATAAATAGATGCACAATAATTGAAACTCTGGAAAGTGTAGGATAGGAGGAAATATAAACTACCCATTACCTTCTTTCAGAATCTCTGTACACGCCAACCAATGCCTCAGCTTTGTCATAGAAGCTGTCTTTTAATGATATGACAATACTTTGGAACCCACATCCACCTTCACCATCTTGGTCAGTCCTGGAACTTGCGCATGATTTTGACCTGATAAACCCAGCAACCTTGGCCACGTTTAGATTATCCAAAGCTGCATCTACTTCATCCAGTATGAAAAATGGCGATGGCCTGTAACTGAAAATTTGTGCAAAATAATATTAAATAGCAATTTCACCAAAAAGAAATAAATTTCATATAACTGGCTATTTTGAAGAAAAAGAATTAACAGGTCAGCACTTAGCTGCGTTCTTCATGGGCACAAAGTGCAGGATATTCTAATATACCAGTCATGATGCATCATTTTGATCTTTTTTTTTTTTTTTTTTTTTTTGTGTTGGTGAGTGGGTGAGTGGGTGGGTGGATGGGGGGATCACCTGTGGATAGAGAAGAGCAATGCAAGTGCTGCAACAGTCTTCTCCCCACCAGATAACTGCTCCATATCCCTGAAACGCTTTGTAGGAGGCATGGCTGTGTATTTGATTCCGTGAAGAAATGGTTCATCCTCATTTTCTAGATTTAAATATGCCGTTCCCCCAAGTGGATGCGTATGACTCTTCGTTAATTGCTTGTAGATTTTGTCAATGCTTCTAGATATATGGTCAAAGGCCTCCATGAAGAGCTCATACCTGCACAAAGTAGAACAATTTCATAACATACTAACTATTTTATCACTTTTTGAAGCATCAGCAGCAATGTAGCTTAATAAATAGAGAAGTCAATATGCAAAAATTTCTAATGGGACTGATTGCATGGCTGATGATTAATAAATTCTTACAGCCATAAATTTATTATAGAAATATAAATTATGCCCTAGTCAATTCTAACATCTTACCAAAATCATTGAAATGCATCATAGATAAAACTTGAAAAATCAGATTTCACAAGCATAACTGGCTTTCACAGTAAAGTGACCAAACAACATAATCACAAGTTTTTAGTAGTTTAAATTATGCATGCTACTAGCAGTACCTTCTTTGCTTGACCGCATTATATTTGTCGGATATCTCCTTCTCCTCTTTCCTTGTGGCTTCAAATTTCTCAACAACTTCCTTTTCCTTCTCTTGCAGTGCTTCATATTGGTCCAGTGCCCTCAAGTTGGGAGCAGTTCGTTCGATATCGGCTATTAAAGTATCCATCTTTTGTTTAAAATCAGCCTCAAGCTTCTCCCTATCAGAAGGCCTCATATCTTGAAGATAGGTTTTGCTTAATTCACTGTAGTCAAGGACTGGTTCCTGTGTGGACGATCCAATTTCCATTGGATCATCAACAACTGGCAGTTTCAGTTGCTCCAGTTCACATTTTTCATGAATCTCCTGCTTCTGGGATTTAAGATGTGCGAGTTGTGACTCCTGTCACACCCAAAAAAAGGTAATTGATAGTTACAGAAGTTTTTAATTAATGACTAGCTTCAATAGACCTGGCTTTAGAAACAATAGAACAAAGATCGTAGATTACATAAATCAAATTAACGAGAAACTATTATGGGTGATGAACCTTTGATTTTATCTGGCGCTCCAATTTCGCTATTGTTGCTGTGACACTGGAATTCTGCTTCTTCAGTTCATCAATAACCTTTTCACACTCATCCGACTTTGATTTCCACTCTACATGGAAAATAGCCATATAACATATAAGGATATGGAGGGAAGAAAAGAAAACAAGGATAAAATTGACTCACAAAATCAAGGACCAAATGTCACAAATCATTTTCATATCTACCAATAACAAGTAATTTTTAGTATAAATAGAGTGCAAAAGACATGGATCCATGATGCTTCTCCAATTTTCAAAGCTGAAAACATATCACATATTGCACATGTGATAACACCAACAAACCATAGATGAGCTTAACAAGTTTCAACCGCCCTAAGGGTTTTCAAATAAGAATGCAAGAACCTAGCATTAACGAATAAAAAGACTATTGTAATTATAGATCACATGCAAAGGACAATAAAATCAAATTGGAACAAAGCAACCCAATTAGAATTTCCTGTGGGTATAACTCTATTTTGCAATAACAAATTAGAGCAGTTGGACAAGAAATATTGCAGCAGTTTGGGAAGAAGGATCAATTCTTCCATCTGGTTTGCAATTTGCTCTGCCTCTACCTTGGTTTTCTCCAAGGCATATATCAAAAATAAGAAAAAAGCTCGTATAAGTACCATCAGCCTCAGCTTTCAATTCTTCCATCTGGTTTGCAATTTGCTCTGCCTCTGCCTTGGCTTCCGACTCCTTCTCCAGGGTATCTTTTAAGTCTTTGTCCAAAGATTCACGAGAAGAAACCAGCTTCATGATAGGGGACTTCATGTCTCTCTTTTGTTCATATTCCAGCCTATTAGACAAATAAAATTGTCAAGAATCTTTAAAATAAGATGGAAACTATTCTAGGCAATATGCACAGTAATTTTTTAGAGTTAAATTTTCAACAGTCATCCAATATCAAAAAGAAGAAGATAACAAAATACAGTTAATACTGACTGATATTTCAATTTTGACATTTGGTTGCTCAGGGTCTGCTTTCTCTCGCTCATCTCTTGAGCAGCCTTGAGCTGGCTTTCTTCATACTCGCGAATGTTTTTCACTCCTACAGACACACTAAAACCCTCATAAATCCGGTCTACAATCTCATTAATCCTCCTCTGCAGCTTTTGAACATCCTTTGTTTTCTTTGAAATGAGACTTTGTATCTGCACAGCAAGTAAGAATCCATTGAAATTAATAGTCAGTTCCCGATGTCAGATGATGAACAAAAATATGAATAAAAAGTCCACACCTTCTGCAATTCAGGCTTCAGACGGTCAATCTCTCCTCTAATGTTATCCTTCTCTACTGTCAATTTCGAAAGCTTTTCATGAAAATTTTTCTGCAAAAAAGAAAAAGGACAATCACATCATTTTAGGAGAGATGACTAAGGCAGACAATAAAGTAATAATGAAAGCATACAGCAATCAAGCTATCTATATAATTGGTTGTCGTGTGCTTGCGCCGGTCAGCATGGAGCAGCTAGCTTACAAGTGAATATAGTAATTGCACCGACTCATATAACCTTGAAATTTGTTAGTAAAAGCAAAGTTCCCTCACAAAGAAGAAATGAAAACCATCTAACTTTTCAAACAGTGATGTTGTGATAATAACTGTATAGCATAATGTTATACCACCTAGAAGAGGCATTATTCACATGCATGCAAATTTAATCTATCCCAGTTACCTCCTCAAGGTTTAAATAGTGGATTTTCCTTTCAAGTCCAGTGATTTTTTCTGATACAGCAAGCTCCTTCTTCTGTAACTCTCTGGGCGATCCGAGCTCAGACATTTCTGATTCCAATTGAGCTTTCTTCTTCTTAAGAGCTGTAAAATATTAATTGATTAAACAAATTGTTAGATAAATAGCAGAAATCAACAAGTTCTAAGAAGGAATAGATGTACAATACAGACTCTCAATTCTGCTGTCATCCCACTTGTTTGATCTAGCTTCCATTCCACCACTTAATCCACCCGTCATAGTACCAGACTTCGTTAGAAGAATCCCATCGACGGTGACAACTAATTGCATAGAAATAGTACAGGAGTAACATAAGAATAACAAACAAAAAGATGCAGAATAAAGAAGCATGTAGAACTTATCAATAGTAACATACCCTTGTTCCTCTCACCGCTCCAGCTTAGAATCTTAGCTTCATCAAGGCTATCACAGACAAGCGTATTTCCAACAGCATATAAGACAGCCTTCTCCAAGGATCGATCGAATGTGAGATTGTTAAGTAACCAAAGTATATAATATCTACAGAATTCATGCCTATTAAAGATCTACCAAGAAAATGGGTTAATCTAGGTAGAAGAAAAACTAAGCGGCTTTGATCTGCAGATAAAAAGCTACATGTTCATGATCAGAAAGTACTTAGTATCTTTATAAGTGAAAAGTATCTTTATAAGGGAGTGAAAAGACTCTTCTGGTCAGTTTGACACTCAGGAAGTTGCAAGAAAGGCATTGTAAAAGCTTGTGCTGATAATAAGTGATACTTAATAGAAACTGCAAATCAGTAATTAAAATGTTAATACTGAAGAGCGTAGATAAGAAAGGTTTCAATTATGTTTAATTTATCAATCACTATCCTGGTTTAAATGTGAAGGATATTGAATAACATCAAACACCAACTGTGCAGTACCGCCGAGAGTACGCAACTTCTCAATTATTGGCTTTACACGAACTGATTGTAGAGGGATAAATGTCTGAGGAGGAAGGCGCTGTTCCTTCAAATACTAAAACAAAGCAAGGAACTATTACCTTTTAGATAAATAAAGACAATTATTTGCAAATACTATAATACTTCAGCGTTACGGCATGAGAATGAAGGACACATATCACTTGGTATTACATATTTAAAATAAAACATCACCAAAAAGAAATTAGTAAAGAAGATCAACATCTACTAATGAACTCGCAAAGCGAAGACTCTACCACAAATCAAAGAATTTGCCTTAAAAGCGAGTACGAACAAGATAATAATAATCTTTCAATAACAACAGTTTTTCTGATATTTGGAATTAGACAACACAACCAAGAAGTCTGATAAGAATGTCAAAACATAGAACATAAAGATATCTTCAAACCAAAGCAGTTTGAAATATTAGCATCAGAACTCCTTAACTGAATAAACCCCATATGATTATATAATCAGGTATCAACTATCTACTATACAAGCATGAAAATGGAAAATGAATCATGAATCCATAACAAGCTATACTTTGTGACTACTTTTCTCTAGGAAGAAGCCATCTGTTAGTAGGTATTAAACCAGAAAGAGTAAGTGAATCAGTCTGAGGCATTAATATGGTATGTTGCAGAAAATACCTTGATACATTCTTTTCCTGTATTTTCGTCTTCCACAACTACAGCATCCATAAATTTACCCATAGCAACTGTGACAGCAAGGTTGTATTTCTTCTGTGATGGCCTACAAAGTTCGGTCATACGACCATGGACTCCAGGAAAAAGCCGCTTTAGGCTCTGAACTGTTTCAGAAAGCCGGGCGTCTCGCTCACTTTCATGTTTGTCAGCTTTCAGCTCACGTAATTGTGCATCTATTTCATCAACCCTCTGTTTTAGTTTCTGGTACTTTGCCCTAAACATCAGGCAAAAATAAGAAAGAAAAATTAGTATATAGAACAAAAGGCAATCAGCAAATTTCAACATATTTCCCCAAACAAAAATCTTCTTTAAATATTAAGCTGGAAAAGAATTAATCAACTAACCCTGAAGATTGACGTTCTTTTGCAATTTTACTCTGTTCCTCTTTAAGACGTACAAGCTCATCTTTGTGCTTCGGAATTGAATCGAGAATTTTCTTCAATCTTGTTTTGATTTCATCCTCTTGTGATGATATCTCTTCCTCACGACTAAGCAACTGCTGGAGGTTCTCCTCCAAATTCTTTTGAGCTTCTATATCAGCATGCAGTTGCCTATCATATACCTCTTTCTCATCTCTCAATTTTGCAGTTTTCATTCCAGCATCCTCCTTACTGGAAAAATATCAGAGAAAATAAGGCAGTTATCTTAATATGCCTAGATAAAAAACAGCAAGCTACAAGCATTTGGACATTACAGGTGTTCTTTTGTCTGCCTTGTACAAACGGATGAACCACTATATGTTCCCAAACAAGTTCTGTGCAGGTAAACCTTTATCTTGAAGAATTTATTTGTTATAGAATAGCTGGTAACTTAGAAGGTGATAGTGGAGTAAAAAGGTACGTTTTAAACTACCAGTAACAAGGCAAGAAATAAAAGACTACAATATCTACCAAGTATATTCCAGGGCAATTTCACAAGCCAGATTATACTATCTAATAGGGTAAGGCCCGCAAAACTCTTCTTTAGCATTTAAATATGGTTAATTCTGTTATTCAGTATTTGCCACAATAACATTACTTCATGGGAAAAAAAAAATGTCATAGCTACAAATCCTCTTTTTGAGTGAAAAAATAAAAGAAAAAAGATCACAGAATGCATATTCCAGACATGACAAACACTAAAGGCTTGAATGAGACTTACATCTGATGATATTCCCTCAGCTGATCATCTGCTAACTGGAGTTTTCCAGTATTATCCTGTCCCTCCTCATTCACCCGGTGTATAGCATCTGTGACATCATGCAAATCCTTCTGTAACTTCTTTATTTCTTCTGCATGCTTCCTCTGATCTTCTTTCTTTTTCTCGAGCTCTTTATTACTACTTTTAATTTTTGATTTGATACGTGATATCTGTTCCCTTAATTTAAGAAGCTCAGGTTGCTGGATATTAAAAAAAGAAAAAAAAAAGAAAAGAATTATTAATACTGATAGTTTAAATAACAGCTTCACATACAAGTGAATAAAAATATTTAGAGCAGCAAAGGTCTGACAAGAATTTGGAGCACAGACGGGTGATTCACCTTTTTATCAAGTTCAAGCTTTTTCTTCGCAATACTCTTTTCACATAACGTCATCTTTTTTAAAAATCCACTCTGCTCTTTCGTTTTTGTAGTTACTTCAAGGTCACATTCTTCATTCACTTTAGAGACTTCCTCCAAACCTTTCCTATCATCTTCAAGTTCAGTATCTATCTTTTTCATATCCTTTTCAATAGTAAAAAGTTGCCACAGAAAGTGTTCTCTCTTCAAAGATTTCTGCAAAGACAAAATAGAAATGAAGAAAAAAAAGAAAATCCAATATTACAAATTATAATAATAAGAATTATTTATGCGGCCATATAAATTAAACCTAAATATGTCTGCCTGTAACTTCATCATGCCAAAGGAAAACAGATCAGGCAGCTCGCAAGTCAAGAAGTAAGAGTAATTCAATTAAGAAACATAGGCGGTCGTTTCCATTTTTCTGAGTCACTCGCATAAAGCCTGTCTTATCAACCACCCATTCTTATAACTTTTTAGTTTTTACCGAATGTAGCAGACAAAGATGATAAAAAGTATAAAACTAATATTGAACTTTCTACAGTACCAGCTGATCTTGCAGCCGAAGATGCTTCTCTGCCTCTTCCTTTTGTGCCTTCTTTTGCTTCCTCTCCATAACAATGGTTCTTTTTTCCTGATAAACAAGTGCAGATTTTTCTTCTGCTCTTGCTTTCTGTTCCTCAAGCTCCTCATACTCTCTTTTAAGCTCATCAGATCCAGAGATTTGTTCAAGAAGAGCAGTCAGCTCCTTGGGATTCTTTGAGGCGATTGATTCCACGTCACCCTAGTGCACACGTTCAAATCAATAAATGATTACATATATATATACAAGGTAAATCTCCGGTGCATTCTTCTACAATCAGTGCTCAATTCAGTGAGAATTGAGCTGTGTCAGAATAGCTTGCACAGGAACCTATAAAATCATTCTTGATGGCATCAAAGACGTAAACAAGGAAAACCTATCAGCTTTAATTTGTCATGAGTGAACTCCAATTACAGTACCGTATAACCTCTCCTTCAAACTTTTTGGCATGAACTAACAAGGAAGTCGAAGTTCATATCAAATTAGTCCGAGTGTCAACACTGTATAATTAAAGTGTTACTAGGAGAAAAAATGTAAGATCAATTTAAAGCTGGAAGTTTTTCTACTGTTTTCTCGATAACTTAACCAAAGTTCTTCTTTCTTCCGAAGCAACTAACTTTGTTCCCAGCCAACACCTACACGATCAGCAGTTATGTCTTGCGCAATCCAAGTTCCCGACTACTTAGCGGATGACCAACATTAAAATGACTGGAAAGTTGTGAACTTTAACAGCAAGTAAGGAGACTGACAATCAAATAACAGTCAATTACCTGGAAAACGAGGAAATTACGAGCCTTTACAAGGATTCCAAGAGACCTGAGCTTAGAATTGTAGTCGTCCCACGTCACGACCCTACCGTCGATGCGGTACTCGCTCCCGCCCGCACCGGTGATGGTTCGCGTGAACTGGAGCTCGGTCCCATTTCCCATCAAATAAACGAGCCTCACGAAGGCCCTCCTCCCCTTCTGCTCCTTCTCCCGGTCGTCGAAGGCGTAGATCAAATCCTTCAGCTGCGCGCCGCGGAGGTGTCCGGAGCGGACGCCGAGGACGAAGCTGATGGCGTCCATGAGGTTGGACTTCCCGGCGCCATTGGGGCCGATGACGGCGGTGAAGTCATAGAAGGGGCCGATGGTTTGAAATCCCTTGTACGACTTGAAGTTCTCGAGCTCGAGGCGGTGGATCTTCCCGGGAGAGATTAGCGACGGCATAGCTTTCTCGGAACCCTACCTAGAAGGCCCTACCTAGAAGGGGGTTTAGGTCAGGATGGGGAATTCGAGCTTTAGGGTTCTTACGACTCCATTGAATACGAAGATTGAGGAAGGGGCCGAGGATCTAGGGTTTTCTAGGGCTAGGGTTTGAAGGGGAGTGACCGGGAACAGCGGGGAACTTCAATAAGTGATACGAAATGGGAGGGAAGGGAACTAAGAAGGAGAGAGAGAGAGAGAGAGAGAGAGAGAGAAAAGGAGGGTCGGAAGCACGAGTGTGCTGTTTTAGGTCGACGCGAGTTCCTTCCATAGCACGATTATTGTGTGGCCGTTTGACACTACGGCCCAACAGACCCAACTTGCATGGCCGGACTTATACATCCAGGGTCTGGCCCATTAATCTCTATTCGTTTTCAGTAAATTGCCTTCTAATATATACCGATAATGCCTGGTGGATCCACAAATTGGCCCAGGTCGATCCAAACACTCCGTCGTAATATACGGTGGTCTTGGTTAGGCCTAAGATAGGCTCAGCTTGTTATGCTTGTCCGAGGGAGTACTTAGACCCCAAATGCTCGCTCGCATACTGGCAAACTAATAGAAGAAAGCAATGTTTATTGATTTGGTGTCGTACTGATCATGGAGCTCATTACTGAAAAATGGCAATTTATACATTGATGGCTCGATCGAATGAAAAAAAAAAAAAGGGTACTTGCTTGGTGTCGCACTTTGTTTCAATGGTAAATCAAGACAAGTAATTACCAGATACATATATATCAGATCTCAGAGGAAGAGTCAAAAGGAAGTGTTAAAGAATTTGCCCAGATTGCCATGTTATAATTAGGGTCTCTATGTAAAGGGATAAGAGAGACCAACAAATGAAGTTGCAGAGGAGCCGCAAAGGTCGTTAAGATTCAGGCAACAATCATGGGAACGAAGAAATCCTCAAGAAAACAGAGTTTGCTTGCATACGCTGTACCAGATATTAGTTGCCGGATCATCATAGCCTGGAGGGTGGTGTTGAATATAGAGGATGCAGACAGATGATTGGCCTCGGTATCTATTTCTCCGATTTTCATTAATGAGCTTTCTAACAGCAAGTTTCTTTTTTTTTTTTATCACCTAATATGTTCATTCGTGCTATGTGCCCTTTGATTTGTATGCGATACGACTCTTCTGATTGCCACAACGGAGCAAAACAATTTCAATCCATGTTAACTAAAGTAGAATTAGTAAAAAATATGGAATAAAGGAACTTTTATGCAGCTTAAAAGTAATTTGTGTGGCGAGTCTCGTTCTCTTGTAATTTTCTTTGTATGTATGAAGCGTGTTAGTCCATCCTACATAAGTCATCTTTATTAAAACGATCTCGGTCCCACCTTAACAATTGTAACGTTAACTAACCGACAGCAACGCCTGGATACTTGGATCTCGCAGTTAAACCATTTCTACGAGATTTAAGGATTAGGCCGGCGAAGACACTTTGCCCTTCTCTGGAAGGCTAAATTATATCATCCATACAAAAATTAATCTAAATTAGAAATAATTAGTTACTGCTGGGGTCAAAATGTGGGTTGCGCGCGATCGGTCCCTAGGTGATCCTTCAGATGTGTCGAAATGCGTCGTGTACCAACAATCAAGCGATCAGACCGAGAAGATATCCGCTCGGCCGGGTTCTCCTCTAGTAACTCTCGCGACCGCGACGACCGGTGATAGCCGAAGCGGGAAGGTATAAAGGGATCGCCAGTTTCGACTTAGAGCAGACTTTAAAATATAAGAAAAGTAAATAAAGATATGGCTGATGAGCTCGTTTACACTCTAAATGCGCAAAATAAAAATACGGTTAAATGAGCCGGTTTAAACTTTATATTGATTTTAAGAAGAGGATACAAGAAAAAAAGATAGGAATAGAAAAATTACAATTAAGGCTACTCCTAAAAAAGCAGTAAATGCAGGTATGAAAAAAATTGGCCCCTTTTGGCAATATTTACGATTAGATCGATTTGAGCACCTCGAGTTAGAGTGGTTGCATATCATCATTTATTTCACCCATTGAGTATCGTAGATAGGGACATGATAACTGTAGATTTTTTTTCAACTTATCTACTCCTGTTACACTATTTCATGTTATCTTATGCCTCTAGTAGACTTAGTGGGCAGACCGTTGGGCTTGAAAACAGTACCAACTGAGAACTACTGTTTGATGTAGTTCTCACACTCTCTGTTGGTGACAGTTTTGCAGAGGCTTTCCTTTTCGTCCCTGCTTCAGCTGGATCGACGGATCAAGCTAAGGGAGTCGCGAGATAGATCCCTACCAGTATTATTTTTTTCGGTGAGATAGATGTACCAATCCGGATTGTAAATTTTACTATACACTATTGTATGTTATTGTTTTAATTTATCCTCTTTTTTGGATTCATAAATATTATATATGAAGAATTTATTGTACTTTGATTCGGTGGACCAAATGATTGTATTATTATTTTTAGGAAATGGATATTGTACTTTTATTCCAGTTGTACAGTGGTTCAGATTTTTATTACAACAGTTATTTTCAGCTATGATATCTGTATAGTCGCTAGATGTTTACAGGTTAGACGTTTTACCTATACGGAATTTTTTGTATGGGTGACGAATCTGTTGGCAAGTTCGGATCGTAGTTTCGACGTCGAGGCGTGATAATTAAACTATAGATGACAGAAATTGAATCCACAAGAATTTAGCAGGAGTACAACTAATTTTTTCTTTCTTATATTGTGTTAATCGTAAAATCAGTCTAATGACTGTGATATAGTCTTGCCACAAATCAACTTTAAAAAGCCAAACCATATTTTTCCTAAATTTAGAATCCATGATAATTTCTCATTTAAAATCATTAAAGAAGAAAGAAAGAGCCGAATGGAAAGAAGAGTATTAAAAAGATGCTGCAAATAACTTCGCTATCAAAGACCATTTCACGAAAAAATCAACTATTCATATAGATCAGACTTATCAACTATATTTTAGGTGTCATGCTTTGGAATTCCACATAATTGACTTGTTCCCAATTTAGTCAAAGGAGATGCTTTCAAGATCACCTATTCATGAAAAAAAAATTAGTACCAGAGGAAACTCGGCATTACAGCTAACTCCACAGCTATTGTGTTGGCTTAAAGTTACCAACAATTTTGCTACGTGACGAAAAGTTAAATTAAACTTAGTCATATTCAAAATAGTGGAAAATCAAATTGAGTCGAATTATGTTCGAAATGACGTGTGATTGAATTGGATTGAGTCACAATCGAGACCATAAGCACATAGATATTAAAAGTTGTTTTTTAAAATATAATTTATTTTATTTTTAAGATACACCTTTGTGAAGATTGAATAAACTAATATTGGTACAAATTCTTTTGCTTACAGCCATAATATCTCCATTGCTCAAAAATATTTGTTTTTAAAAAAAAATTAGTCACGTTAGTTTTCTTAAATTTAGCTAAAAATATATTAAAAAAAAGCAGATATGTTGAAATAATTTTCCATTAATTTCCGAACAGTAAAATAATCAATTGAATTGAATTCTATTTGGATTTTATTCCAAATGGATTGAAAATAAATTCGAAATTTTTAAAGAATTAAGTTTGAAAACTCAAAGATTGTACCCCAAAATAAATTCCAATCCTGTGTGGAAAGAATGGTCACATTTGACGTTTGATGCTTCTTTTGATCGTTGTTCCACTCGGTTATTTTAGTACACACGCTTTGGTGAGACTAGGACCACAAAAGTATCGTGATAGAAAGGCGTGCTGAAAAATCCAACAATATATATATAGATAATAAATTATAATATAAAAAATATTATGATTCAAAATCAGGGAGGAAAAGAAAGAGAGAAAGACGGAATTAGCACCGACATTAATGGCACGAAAGAAGGTGTTTCTGCTGCTGATGCAGCTTCCTCTGTACCAATTGGTAGTGCTGAGTGTCGCAGCAGTAGCAGCAGCAGCAGCAGCAGCAGCTGAAACAGCTTCGTGGCCTATCGCTTTGCCGGGATGCCAAGACAAGTGCGGCAACATCAGCATACCATACCCTTTCGGCATTGGGCACAACTGTTTCCGGAACTACGTCTTCAACGGTAACAGCCGGACATTTGAGATCACATGCGATACCAGTTCCGGGATCCTTGGCACCAACGTAGAGGTCATCAACATCTCCCTCTTCCCGGCAGAAGTCCGCATGCTCAAGTACATAGCCTACAATTGCTTCGACACAACCGGCAACAATGTGATGGATACTTTTTCTGCTAACATCACAATGGTCATGCCATATCGGTTCTCGTACAAGCGCAACAAGTTCACTGCAATTGGCTGCCAGACCCTAGCATATATCGTGGGTCAGAACGGCCAACAGTTTGCTAGCGGGTGCGCCTCGTTCTGCGATAGCCTCGCGAGTACCACGAATGACTCGTGCTCGGGGATAGGCTGCTGCCAGACAGCCATACCCGAAAACATCTCCTACTTTGAGACGCAGTGGGGCTTCAACGACAACTCGGCGGCAAACATCACTCCCTGTAGCTACGCAGTGCTGGTGGAGGAGGACTGGTACAATTTCAGTACATCCGACCTCTTGGATTTCTCCGACAGAAACAAGAACGGGGTCTCTGTGGTGCTGGACTGGACCGCCGGAGATCCTCCATGCCGGGAGGCGGCAAAAGACAGGCAGAACTATGCATGTCGCAGCAACAACAGCCACTGCTACGAGTCTGCCATTGGCACGAGCTATCTATGCAATTGCTCCGAGGGCTACGAGGGTAATCCCTACCTTGACGGCGGATGCACAGGTTCTGAAGCTCTTCCTGATCAATTCCGATCGATCAATTTTGCACCCTAAAAACTAATTAATTTAACTTGATATTGTATATTTATGTCCGAGGGCGACTGCTGATTTTGTCATTTTTGATCCAATTGTCCGACAGATATTGATGAGTGCAGTCAGGGAGATCAGTACCCTTGTCATGGGAACTGCATCAATATTCCAGGGAGTTATACGTGCACATGCCCAGAAGGAACTCAAGGCGACGATCCAAAATATCAAAATTGCACCAAAATTCCGGATAATTTCCCCTTGAAAGAGAGGTTGGCTGTAGGTGAGACTTTCTTCTGTCTGGGCTAACAGAAAAAGAAAATACTGGCTTCAAAGCACCCTACACCATCTACTGAATTCATATGAAGGCATCAGTTTGTTCCTGTTTGATTTGTAGTTGGGGATCATACTTCGTAAGCTTTTATGTATTAACTTGCTTGGATCGAATGGTGAAAAGTTTGAGATCGATCGGTTCTCCACTTAATTTGGGTTTACCCTTTCTCTAAAAGTTTTATCAAGGACTGCACTTCAATATTTTCTCTTCTATTTTGAAAAAAAAAACAATTGTTTTGCCGAAAGGAGACCGAAGAAATTAGATAAGCCAATCATCTCGACCTCTTCTGATAGTCCAATATATAGAAAACATGCAGCTTCTTACATAAATAGATAGTCGGTTGGACTTCTCAGGAAGCATGCCAATCCTTCCTTTCGTGATTCAATGACTTTATTTTCTTATGTGTTTGCGACTTTGTGCAGGTGCTTGCGTTGGTGTTACCATTGCACTGGCTCTTTGTTTTATAACAATTATAGAGTTGCAAAAGAGACGGCACATTAGAGAAAAGGCTACGTATTTCAACCAAAACGGAGGTCAAATATTACATGAAGAGATGACTCTAAGGAAAGTCGATACTGTCCGTATATTTACAGAAAATGATCTACGAAAGGCAACCAACAATTTCAACGGGGATAGACTCCTTGGATCCGGCGGTCGCGGATTGGTTTACAAGGGGATCTTGGAGAATGACAGGGAGGTTGCCGTTAAGAAGCCTAGAATAGTTGATGAGAAAAACGGCAAAGCAGTTACTCAGAAAGGAGCCGCTGACGAAGACCAAAGAGAAGAATTTGTGAATGAAATAATTGTTCTTTCCCAGATCAATCATAGGAATGTGGTTAAGCTGTTGGGTTGTTGCTTTGAGGTTCCTGTGCCGATGCTGGTCTACGAGTTTATTTCGAATGGGACTCTTTTTGACTATCTACACGGCGAAAACGGTGCATCACCAATCCCTCTGGACACCCGCCTAAAGATTGCCGCGGACTCCGCTGGAGCACTTGCCTATCTACATTCGTCGACCTCTCGACCTATCATTCATGGCGATGTGAAGTCTCTTAACATACTTCTAGATGACAACTACGAGGCTAAAGTATCTGACTTCGGAGCATCAAAGTTAGTGCCAATGGACGAGGATCAATTTGTCATGCTTGTTCAATGGACTCGAGGCTACTTAGATCCCGAATGCTTGCATACGCACAAGCTGACGGACAAAAGCGACGTATATAGCTTCGGGGTAGTGCTCTTGGAGCTCATCACAAGGAAGAAGGCAGTTTATATGGATGGCTCAAATGAGAAGAAAAGTTTGGCATCGAGTTTTGTTTCAATGGTAAATCAAAATAAGCTATACGAAATTGTAGATGATCAAATTCAAGAGGAAGGAGCAATGGAGGTGCTGCAAGAAGTTGCTGCTATTGCAATGCAGTGTCTCCGCACTACGGGAGAAGAGAGGCCGACAATGAAGGATGTTGAAGAAGACCTCCGAAGGTTGATACGGTTCCAACTGCATCCGTGGGGACAAAAGAATCCTGAAGAGACACAAAGCTTGCTCGGCAGTGAACCGCGATCATACATCATAGCTCCAGATACTGTGATGTATCAGAGCCAAGAGGATAACATGATGTTGAATATAAAGGGAGGGAGATGATCATCTTGTAAACATATCTATGACTTTAATTTTCAGTTTGGTTTGCTTGGACTTCAGTTGTTGCTATATTCTGTCCACGGCTAAAGAGAGACTCCCTTTAGCTTATCCAAACACTCATTGCTGCAGAAACTCCTAAAACTCCTACATTCTTCATATGCTAAAAGCCCAAAGGCGTCTAGATTTTCTTAGTCCAAAGTTGTTCACAATTTGAATGTGATCGAAGACCAATAATTGAATTCTATACATCATGTAGTTGCAATGTGTAGTCCCACAGTTAATATATATACATTAAGTCATGAAGGTTTTATTTATTTTGTTTTTTTGTTTTTTGGTAATATTTTAGCTACAAAAATGAAGCAACAAAGACTCAAAAAAACAAGGAGAAAAGAAAAACAGCGCCCACACTTGGACTCCCCTAAATTCTGCACTTTGCTAGAATAAGCCTAGGAATCCTAAAGGCTCACAAGATTGTTTAGTACCAGCAGCATCAGCTTCTTTTGAATGTGAAAAATGATGTTGTTTCTTTCACACCATATAGCCCACCAGCACCCTGCTAGTTTAGCTAACACCATTTTTCACTTTTGGCTCTTCTTGACCTCTCAGATGGTTTCCTCCCAAAGTTCGCATACAGAATCAAAAGAAAATTTTGATTATTAAGCAAGCTCTGCAGTGTGATCCCACAAACTAAGGTAGGAACGCATTCGTAGTGAGCCCCACTTCTCCCCATGTTCTCCTACTGAAAATACTTGATATATTGAAGAAACCCACATCAACTAGTTAATATTATAGTGAAGAAAAAAGAAAAGAATCCTGAAGAAACAGAGAGCTTGCTTGGTGGTGAATTGCCGACATACCCTGCACCAGATGCAGTGATATATCATAGCCAAGAGGGCAGTGTAGGACAGTGTAATGCTCCGTATAGAGGCTGGGTGACGATCAATTGTAAACCCATGAAAAAGCGCAGATCTAATACAGCTTTGACATGATTTGTTTTCTTTTAATTTCTTCTATTTGGTTGTTATAATTGGTTTTATTTCGATAGCATTTCCTTTTTCAGTTTCTGGCAAGTTGAATTAGTTGTCTTAATATAGTTTAATCAGGCCAGGAGATGAACAGAAAAGCATGAGCCTAAACTACCAGTAGCGGCAACACAGTTATAACTATACTTAATCACTCTGCCCGTGCCTCGCAAAGCACAGTCACAGTTTTATTTAACAATTGTAGTTGTGATGTTTAAAGAGCGAACTTTGTATGGCATGAGGATGGAAATTTTACAACTACGTGATCCGTATATTGACCGTGGATCATACTGTCAACTTGTATATTGTGGAACTTGAAAGATACAATGGCTCTAAGAGCGAGAGAGAAGGAGTATAAGGGGGACATGCATTCAGTTTGCAGCTCTATCGGACAAAAAAAAAAAAAAAAAAAAAAAAAAAAAAAAAAAAAAAAAAAAAAAATAAATAAATAATTCTGTTGTGTGCTAGCTAGGAAACAACAAGTAAGAAACAGCATTAAGTGGTGCTAACTCATGAAGTATACCGAGGGGGACGGGAGAACAACAAGTAAGAAACAGCATTAAGTGGTGCTAACTCATGAAGTATACCTAGGGGGACGGGAGGAGAGATTGCATCTAGCAAAGTTGCGTCCTTATAATGCGAAAGCAAATCTCTCACAAAAAAAGTGCATACAAACATAGAAGAATCACTATCCGGAATATTGCAAATTGAATAAGAAGAGTAAGAATGAGAAACACACAAACTTCAAAGATAGCCATAGTAACAACCAAGTACGTTATAATCAATCAGAAGCCATTATGTATTATGTATCCACATTATTTATCAAATCGACAAACCATATACCACCAGAATTGTAGAGTACTAGAAGATTACAAATACAAAAACTGATCAGACAATACAAGAGATTACCTCAAGATACAGCTCCACCAGCACTGCTGCGACCGGCGGCCGTTGCTGAAGCATTAGCTTCAGCCTTCGGCTCTCCGGGGCAGCACCCGCCCGGACCGTGGCGATGATGATTATGATGATGGTGGTGGTGGTGGTGGTGGAGCGCATCATGCTGCAGCTGCTTCCCGCTGAGCTGCTTCATCATATAGTAGGCGTCCTCGCCATCGGCGTAGTACTTGGCCTCCGTATCGTGGATCTTATACCCTAGCGTGGAGGTGTAGAGGTTGATAGCGGCGCGATTGCTGCGGCGGACGTGGAGGGAGACGTAGTCGGCGCGGAATACGGACTCCATGGCGTTCTGGGAGGCGGTCATGAGCTTGGTGGCGAGGCCGAGCTTGCGGTGGGTGCGGAGGACGGCGAGGGAGGTGATGTGGCCGTGGCACGGCTCCGACGCGTCCTCCTCCATCTTGGCGAGCACGTAGCCCACGATCTTCGCCCCGTAGTCCTCCGCCACGAAGAGGAGCTGCGGCCACGAGAGGATGGGGTACAAGTAGCACTTCATCTGGTAGTTCTCCGGGAGGCACATCAGGTTGCACGCTTGCATCGCCAGCAGGTCCTCCACCGTCGCTTGGCGGATGCACACCATCTTCGATCTCGAACACTCGGCGCAGAAATTTAGGGTTTACGATTCGTGCGTCGAAAGAAAAATCGGACGCGGGGGAGGAAGTCATGGCTCGGGATGGCGCGGAATTTCGTTCGTCGCCGACAATGTGTTGCTTTCGATCTACTTTTTCAGTCCGCGGTGATCCATACTCGGGCTTCTTATGGGCCCAAACTTCCAGGCCTGGACAGAACATGGCCCGGATCAGCCCATTATAGGGCCTACTCCCTGAGTCCTGATCAGTACTGGAGTCGGCGAAATGTTGATGTTTCGTCACCGACTCTACGGAGCCAATTATTGCACAGCTTGGCTAGAACCTTGCTTAGCTCTGCCTCGAACTCATCTCTCTCCTTCTCACACAACACATACACGCGCGTCCTCGCACGCCACCAATACGTAACTTGGTTGGCCATTATTTAACAGGTCAAATTGCAGTTTATCACGCTGTGGAGGCAACTTTTCGTGCCACATGTCAGTAGCTGATAGAATAAATATTAAAAAGGAAATAAATGAATTTCTGGTTTTTGTTTTTTGTTTTTTTAAGGAAAATTAACCATCGCGCCATAAACCACAACTACCCTACCAACAACCTTCTTTCTCTAGCTAGTTTGGGAGGCTAATATGGGGAATTGCCTGCATACACTTTTCATACTCATTCTGTAATGGAAATGCCTGGCAATATTGAATGCCACCTTCTTCTGTCTCCAATTAGGTAACAAATAAGGTAACACGCAGGGCACATGATTGCGATGCATCGTCGCTCATCTTGCGTGATGGTGATGGTGATCGAGGGGAGATGTTTGATGAATTTATTTGGTCCCGGCGTTTTAACGCCTGCCTTACAAGCTAACAAGATCAACTCAATTAAAATCTAAAACCTCTTTCTTCTTTGCATGATCCCCAAGGAGTTGAATAGAGGCTAAGATATCCGCAACATGATGACTTTACGCAAAAATATGATTGAAGAGTAGGACCCCCTTTTGCCTCCTTGGACATTCTTCAGAAGAGCTCGGTCGACTCGAATGTGTATTAGAGACATTTTATGCTTCTATTATTTTTGAATAGGATAGAAAGAAAATTGACTTATAATTTCCTAGGAAAGTATGTTGAAATCTTGTTTTTGGGCAGTCAATTCAAACCCTGATCATATGACTCACAGACAGTGCACATTTGAGCTCATGCCTGGGCTGTCTTCAAATCACACTCGGCAACTGCCATTTCTGGGGGGCCATTACAGCTTAGACTCTAGTTAAGAACCAGCTCAATTAATCTAATATCATGCCAAAAAATATATAAAATCAGAATCTGTTTCCTAGTTGGGTCCCCCTTTTGTTTTTATTTTGGCCTACTGTTATCTGTTTCTAATGCAGCATGGCTGCTGTTCTTATTTTCTGAAGTATTTATATTAGACTACTTTTTCTATTGCCAACTGTATTGGACATGCAATTGCTAAGCTGTCAATAAAGCAGCTCCCAACAACCCAACAACCCAAAGTGATTGATTTCTCAATGGAAATAAAAATGGTTAGAAAAATTGCTATGGTGATAAAAAAATAGTAAGACTTTCTCACACAGGTAAGTTATGGATATGTCATGCCAGATAAGGAAGGAAGGGAAGGATATGACAACATCATAATTCGGATAAAAAAGTCATGGGCAACATTCTATTAAAAAATACCTTCAAAGCATGGGTTTGATTGAGTCACAGGGACTACTGAGGTCAAAAGTTTCTTAATTATTCTTGGGCTAGGGACTTTATTCAGCTTTATTATCTATTATAATACCACAAGGGGTTTGGTGGATAGAGAGTGCCATCTATCTTACTCCAGATCTGCAAAGAAAGAAGAGAAAATCTTGATAGAACTGTATAATTTACATATGATATGCCCACACTTGATGAATACAGAAGTGTAAAAAAAAAAACCTATGATTAAACTGTTAGATTATCTTAACAAGCTTGGATCTATAGTCCAGCAACAAAGAGGCAGGAAAGGTTCTATCTAATCAGTCCCTCCACCAAAGGGAAGAGTCCTGTCTTATTGGGTTGGGACCACATTACTTTTTGATCCATCAATGTGGCCCACAATGTGGTTTAGCTTGTCTGGGACACTGTTTCTCCAGCATTGCCTTTTTCATTGACTCCATGCTGTGTACAACAATCAAAACCGAGCAAATAACTAAACTTAGTGCTAAATGTGTACTAATTGAATCATAAACCTGGCTCTCTTTTTTTATTGACTTCATTAGTCCAACCTTTAACTTTTTTTTTAAGGTATAATTGATTTTAAGTAATTTCCCAGCAAGCTAAAAAGAGCCACTATTATCATCATCATTAAAATAAAGGAGCAGACACTATTATAAGATAAAAAAAAAGGTGGGTCCCCTGCTACCTCGTTTCTTTCTTCTGCATCCATCTCTCTCTCTCTCTCTCTCTCTCTCTCTTTCTCTTTCTTTCTTTCTCTCTCTCGGTCTCCCTGAATGTGTGTGTGTGTTTCTGAGTTCAGCTTAGGGTTTTCAAGAAGGGGTTTAAGAAAGGCAAGGCCTTCTCTAGAAGAATCCTACCATTGCAAGGAACTCTGCAGTTCTAATCAAGGGGTTGTGGTTTCCTATGAGCAGAATCGACTGGTGAATGCACCCAAATGGAGGGAGGTATAGAGTCCCTTTCTATATCTCATCTATGAATAATTTGAGAGCCATTTTCTGCTGATGGGATATGAACAGCTCACTGTGTTCAATTGTTTTCATATGTAGTTTTGGCAAATGTAGAGCATTTTGGTTTTCTCCCTCCTCCTGAAAATGTTGTCTAACCTTGTTGAACTTTTGGGGCTCTTAGTTCATAAAATTGAGAATTATGGTCATGTATTTTTGTGTGTAATTGGAGGAAAACACTCCAATTCTTGATCTAATTTTGGTCTATCTGGGAATTGAACTGCTTAGTGATGCATCAGAATTAGGGGCAGGTGGAGCATTTGGCATCCCACTCGAAGAAATGTGTTTAATGTTATATTTTTTACAATGTTCTTTTTCTGTAGATTGATGTTAATTACAACTGTCATTGTGGAGTCACTCTGGTTTTTCTTTATTATTTGGTTTCCAATTCTATTTGCGAGAAGGATCGACTTCATAAATATCTCCAGTCATTTCTCTCTCAACAGACTAGATTTGTCTTGTCTTCCATCTTCTTTCTACGTCTACTGTAATTGTCTTTGCTAGTCAAAATAGCAACAGCAGAAATTATTTGTGTTAGGATTTGATTAGATTTGTAGTTGAATCCTAGTTGGATTAAGATTAATATTTAAATCTTAAAGAGATAAGTTTGTTAAGATTTAAATATTAATTAGAATAAAAATCTATTTAGAATAGGATTTGGATAGATTTTGTTGTAAACTATAAATATAGCATATGTGCTATTATTTGAGGTGGTGTTAAGATAGTCACACCCACGGTGGTGGTAATATCCATGGAGGTGGTGGGGGCTAGAATTTAGACACATCTATCTAGTGGTATCCACACTTACGGTGATGGTAACACCCAAGGAGGTGGTGGGGGCTAGGATTTAGCCACACCCATAGTTTTCTAAGTTTATAGAAGATGAGAGAAGGGTGAGAGAGATTCAGGATGAGAGCTCGGGTTGAAACTACTCTATTGCAGAAGAGGAGTCGGTGTAATCGGTGTAATTCTTCTCTTAGTTATTGAATCTTATTTCATCCGCATATTTTCTGTTTTGGTTTTCTTCTCTTTGTGGTTGTATTGCTTCCAGTTTTGTTGAGAGGATGAATTTTTTTGGTAAAAAATCCGATTTGACATTTCTGTTGCGGAATCTCAACTCTGGGTGGTACCGAAGCGAATTGCGGTACCGGAGTGGGTTGCGGATTTATAGAATCTGGTACCAGGGTGAGTACCGGATTTCCCAACAGTTTGATATGTAATATTGAAGACCCTATTAGAATTGGCTTCTTCTAGTGTCAAGTTAATTGCCGAGAAATGCAATAGACAACTGAAAACTAGTTGCCCTAGAAATCCCCAAGGTCGTTCAGGGCTCCAATTAGTTACTTTTCTTTTTCTCTCTCTTTTTTATTTTTTTTTTTTTTTTTTTTTTTTTGCCTTTCGAGAAAAAGGGGGCCAGCAGGTTAGTACAAAATTACGGAATAAAACATCTTTTGATTCAGTTCTCAGATTTATTCTGCTATTTTTGTTTATCAGTCATTCTTTTTATTGTTTTCACCATGCTAATTGTTTTCTTTTCCCTGGTTTAGGTATTATGGACAGGAAAGTTATCGGAGGCCTCGTTAACAGTATTTCTCGGCTTATTCATCTAGTAGCTTGCCAGACCAGTAAAACTCCAGTTGTAAAGGACTTCAGGAATATAGTTGACATATTAAAGCTGTTGAAGCCCATACTTGATGAAGCCTTTGGTTCTCCGATCCCTTCAGATGAACAACTTGTTAAAGCATTTGAGGAGCTTGACGTATCTGTTAATGAAGCTAGAGAATTCATGGAGAGATTGCCTCAGAGGATGAGCAAGATATACAGTGTAAGTGCTAGCTCACTTCATATATTCTCTAATCACTCCATGTGAAACGTTGTTTATTTGCCGAATTCTAAACTTTCCTCTTTCTGGAGCAAATCGGTAATTGTAGCAATGCTAGTGATTCTTTAATCTTTGACACAAACCTGAACTTCTGGTCCTTAGTGCTACTTATTATCTCTTTGTCCCGATGCATCTAAAATGAGATGCTATTGGGTGTTAGTTCACCGTAAAGGATCATCTAAGCATGGCCTTGTCTCGCCAAGTATCTCTCTCCAGTTGCCAAACCATATGCTGGCTTATATAGATTACTGTTTATTCTTAGCCCAGCAAAGAAAATTTGTAGTGCCATAGGATCTTGATTATCTAAAAGTGGCCTTAGCCTGTTTTTCAGTAGGGATGAGCTATTATTACTTTTCTTTCTCTGTTGAGATGAGATGAGTTTAGATTATGAAATTGGTGAAGTTTAAGCCTGCTGTGTTGTGAACTCTTATAATCAACTCTACCCCTTAGTTCACAAATTTATAAGGCAATGGTAGATATGCAGTGTATGATGTCCAAAGGGGTTATTCCGCCTCTAAACCAGCTTTCATAAAGGTCAAATAATTCTCTGATGCATCTTAACATCATTCTCTGTTTATCTCTTTTATCTCTTTAATCCATTATTCTATTTGGCATTTTTCCTTTCTAAATTGATTGTTGGAGATTCAACTGTGGCTAATCCTCATTCCGAACTACTTGCAGGTTCTACAAAGTGGTCCAATACTGTTGAAAGTACAAAGATCATCAATTGCTATATGCCAAATCTCGAATAATTTGTTACAGTCCTCTTCATTTACTACACTTCTATCTAGCATCCAGGTACTTGATAAATTGAATAGTGCTTAAATAATATATAGAAACCTTCTCATAATACTAGTTGTAAATTCATTCTCCTCTGTTTTACTCATCGTTCCATTCTACTATAATGACTGCAATGCTAACACTGGTAATTGGTCTATTAGCACTGCATGCAGGAACTTCAATGCACAGAGCTGGAACCAGTAACTGAACTAATTGAGAATGCTCTTAAAGACCTGAGAGAAAATGTAATTCCTAGCTTAGAAGATATCATAAAGATTGTGGACACTATTGGTCTGGGATCAAATCAAGAACTCCTGATGGAAAGTGTAGCTCTGGAAAAGGAAAGACTAAAGCTCGAGCTCAAGCAGAAGTCTGAAGAAGCAGTTATTATAAATCAGATCACTGATCTTGTCAACCACATTCGCTATTGTGTTGCTAAACTTGAACAATTTGGATTTATAAATGGGATTCCAATTCCTTCACATTTTCGTTGTCCTCTCTCTTTGCAACTAATGCTGGACCCAGTAATTGTTGCCTCAGGACAGACATATGAAAGATCTTTTATACAGAAGTGGCTTGATAACAGTTTAAGAGTCTGTCCAAAGACCCGCCAAAGCCTTGTTCACACAGAATTAATTTCAAACTACACAGTGAAGGCATTGATTGCCAGCTGGTGTGAAGAGAACAACATAAAGCTATGTGATTCTGTACAATTAGATCAAATCACAAATCCTTTCTTAACAAATATTTCACACAAAGATTCATTCTCCAGATCCTCAGTTGAGTATTTCGATCGCGCAGAACAGCAGAGACATAAGATTTCATCTGGTTGTGTCGAAGAAATTACAGCAGAAATGAATAAATTGCGGAAAAGTGATTCTCTCGAAAAGAAGAGCTCCCATAGTGAAAGTGAATCTATCACAAGTGTCATTTCCAGCATTGGGCAATCAATGAAGCTTGATGAAAAAGCTAGGGGGGAAGTCTCCTTTCCATCATCCTCTCCTATGAATAAAGATGTAGGTTTTTCTTCATGGTTTTCTCCAAACCAGGTTTATGGTTCTAAGAGCGAGAATAGCAATAACATCATGAATCTCTCTTCACTTTGCTCTCCAGAATTCAATGGTCTTACTACCTCTTTGCGTGTTCAGAAACTAGTTGAGGACCTAAAGAGCCAAAATCCCGAAGCACAAACAGCTGCTGCATCAGAGCTAAGAATTCTTACAAAGCACAACACGGAAAACCGTGTACTAATTGCGAAATGTTGTGCTATCCCTCCATTAGTCTTACTACTCCATTCCACAGTAAAAACAGTTCAGGAAAACGCCGTTACGGCTCTCTTGAACTTATCCATTAATGGGAATAATAAAGTTCTCATAGCAGAAGCAGGAGCTATCGAACCACTTATTTATGTGTTGGAATGTGGGACCATGGAGGCCAAAGAAAACTCGGCAGCTTCGCTCTTCAGTCTCTCTGTATTAGACGACTATAAAGTCAAAATCGGCCGTTCGAATGCAATTAGGGCACTAGTCAATCTATTAGGCTCGGGAAGCCTTAGAGGGAGAAAAGATGCTTCTACTGCTTTATTCAATCTCTCCATATGCCATGAGAATAAGGCAAGGATAGTTCAAGCGGGTGCAGTTAAGTACCTTGTTGAGCTTATGGACCCAAGCAAAGGAATGGCCGATAAATCAGTAGCTCTATTGGCGAATTTGTCAACGATACCTGAAGGCAGAGTGGCCATTACACAAGAAGGTGGGATTCCTTTGCTTGTTGAGATAGTTGAGACTGGTTCTCAGAGAGGAAAGGAGAACGCAGCTTCGGCTTTGCTTCAAATGTGTCTCCATAACAACAGATTTTGCACTCTGGTTCTGCAAGAAGGAGCCGTTCCGCCTCTTATTGCCTTGTCTCAGTTTGGAACACCCAGGGCCAAGGAAAAGGTGAGTGATCTTTTTTTTTTCTTTTTCTTTTTTTTTTTTGTTGACTATAAAGCACAGGGTGACTCCCTGTGATCCTTTTTTTTGTTTAAGAGCATTTGCACATTTCTTTTCCTGCTCATTAGTTAGATAAACTATCCATTTGATTGTTCGTAGAGAAAATAAAGCTTTGATGCATAGGCAATTTGTTCTATGCAGGCACAGCAGATTCTCAGCCACTTCCGAAGTCAGCGCGAGGGGCTCGTGCGCAAGGCCCAGACATGATCTATTCGTAGACATGATCTAATCTACGAATTTTGTTATCAAATCTTAAAAATTGTTCACATCAATATGGGCTGAGTGTGAAATTTGATTACTTGGTTTTGTATGCTGATGATCCGAGGCTAGAGAATATGAGTCCTGTGAGCAGGATGAAGCTCAGGTAGACGAGTAGAGGAAGGTTATTGGGTACAGAATAAGAAGAGGTTTTGAGATAAGATGAATTATATTTGGTACATAGTTAGCATTGTGAATATGTACATATGCGCAGAGCATTGTGTTGTGTATTTCATATTTGTAGGTTTTCAGGTCGTCGGCTCTTTCACTGTTTATTTTTCCCCTAGAGAATTTTGAGAAAAACAAAGTAGATTGTCAATTAAAGGTTTTTTTTTTTTTTTCTTCTCATTTCATGAGGGTTAATTGATTGACGAATAAGTTCTAATAGCAAACACCAATCCCAGTAGTTTAGCAACACCAATCCCAGTAGTTCGGGTAGCAGACATATAAACGAAGATGGATTGAGGATCGATCAGGTTTGCTTTTGGAATTAGATTTTCTGTTGGATTTGAGGTCAATACTAATTTAAACATTGCAAGAAAAAAAGAAAAAGAAAAAGAGGGCCCATACGCCCGGTTCATATTTTACATTATACACCCGGTTTATAATACGAGCAGGCGACCCCGACAATAGTTATTGGGGTTGTTTGTGGGCCTGCATCGGGCCCATACGCCTTTATAGAGCCCATCCAAAAGCCCACTCGCGTTCCATCCCATTCCCATCTTTACACACTCTCCCCACACCCTGTTTCGTCCCTTCCACCGCTCCGTTCTCCTCCCCCAACAAACCCTATCGCCCGATTCCCCCTGAGCTCCGCCGCCCCCGCCCCTCCTCTTCCTCCTCCTCCTCCTCCTTCTTCTCCTCCTCCGCAGCCGCAGCCGCAGCCGCATCAGCTGCCTCTATCTCCGCCTGCGCCCACCGCCCGAAGCTCCGCCTCATCCATCTTCGCCTTCTACAAAGATTAGAGATGAGGTAGCCGCAATCGAAACCCTAATTCCCATTTCCGAAACCCTAGATCTCTTTGCTGCGCCTTTGAACGAAGCTCCGGTGCGTGGATCCACTGGAACCCTAGACGAAGAGGAGTGCTGCGAAATCCCTCCGATTCGGATTAGCTGTAAGGGGTCGAAGAGCCCTGGGTAGTGTAGTCGTTCGGCAAGCTTAGAAGGAGACACCAAGAGTAGAGAGGAAGGAGAAAAACAGGGGGCAAGATGAGGATTATGATAAAGGGCGGTGTGTGGAAGAACACGGAGGATGAGATCCTCAAGGCGGCGGTGATGAAATATGGCAAGAACCAGTGGGCTCGCATCTCTTCGCTTCTTGTTCGCAAGTCCGCAAAGCAGTGTAAGGCCCGATGGTACGAGTGGCTCGACCCATCGATCAAGAAGGTACTCATGCCTTACTTCTTACTTTTTGTTTCGAATTGGTTGGAAAAGTCTTTAGTTTTGATTTTATGGCGTGTCGAGTTCAAACCGGCAAATTTATAGACGAGAAATAGTAGAAAGATATTATGGTTCTTTGTTTGAGTATTTTGAATTTACTAATCTCATTATTTGCTGTTCATTTATTTTGTTGAATTCCTTAGAATTCATATTATGCTTAAAATGACTGAATGCTGAGCTGAACTCGATATATTGTGAGATTCAATTAGAGCACCAAGTCTATTAATGGTGTAAGAAAGTAATGATTGTAATGTAAAGATTATTTTGGATGATATCATGGATTATACATTAGCATATTTGTTTGCTTATAATTGGCAATTTGTCATGAGTGTTACATCCTCAGACATATGAATGAAAATGATAGTGGCAGCTATAGTTCCCGTTATTTTGGGTGGCTGTATGGATTGGTTCTACTTTGGGTAAATTTTTGTTAGATCAAGTCTTATAACGTCGAGTGCTCTGTTGTCAGTCTTGGTCTTGTGCTCCATCTCATGGCAACTTATATCTAAATAAAATTGCCTCCTTTCTGGTGCTTCGTTATCAGCATAGTTTGTAATATGTTTAAATGTGTATTGATTTCATTATTATTGGTTATTTATTGCTATTGGCTTAGAAAATTTCATCCTGATGGACAATATCTTTTCTTTGGTTACTTGGTAGATTTCCTATTTCTAAGTACTTGAATTGCTTAATATAGTCATGTGCTCTTGTATGATACATGACTAGAGTCTAATCTGTCTGTAGGGTTAGTTCGACCTAAGCTTTGACTTATTTAAACCCACTTTAATTTGGTTGCATTCAGACTGAGTGGACCAGGGAAGAAGATGAGAAGTTACTGCATCTTGCAAAACTCATGCCTACTCAGTGGAGGACAATTGCACCAATTGTGGGACGAACACCATCTCAGTGCCTCGAGCGCTATGAGAAACTACTTGATGCAGCCTGCGCAAAGGATGAAAATTACGAGCCCAGTGATGACCCACGAAAGTTGCGACCAGGAGAGATTGATCCAAATCCTGAATCTAAACCAGCACGGCCTGACCCAGTCGATATGGATGAGGATGAGAAGGAAATGCTTTCAGAAGCCAGGGCTCGATTAGCCAACACTAGGGGAAAGAAGGCAAAACGCAAAGCAAGGGAGAAACAACTTGAAGAGGCTCGCCGGCTTGCATCCTTGCAGAAGAGGAGAGAATTGAAGGCGGCTGGTATTGACACAAGGCAGCGGAAGAGGAAAAGGAGAGGGATAGACTATAACGCGGAAATACCCTTTGAAAAGAGACCTCCTCCAGGATTCTATGACGTTACAGGTGAAGACAGACCTGCGGAGCAACCTAAGTTCCCTACCACTATTGAGGAACTAGAAGGGAAAAGGAGGGTTGATATAGAAGCCCAGTTAAGAAAGCAAGATATTGCTAGGAACAAAATTGCACAAAGACAAGATGCTCCTACTGCTATACTGCAAGCAAACAAGCTGAACGATCCAGAAGCAGTTCGGAAGAGATCGAAACTGATACTTCCACCACCACAGATTTCAGATCATGAGCTGGAGGAGATTGCAAAGATGGGCTATGCGAGTGATCTTGTTCTAGCTACAGAGGAACTTAGTGAAGGAAGTGGTGCCACTCGAGCTCTTCTTGCTAATTATTCGCAAACGCCGAGGTTAGGAATGACGCCTTTGCGCACACCGCAGAGAACTCCAGCTGGTAAAGGCGATGCTATTATGATGGAGGCTGAAAACCTTGCACGCCTTAGAGAGTCACAGACGCCTCTGTTAGGAGGGGAGAATCCGGACCTTCATCCATCAGATTTCTCAGGTGTTACCCCACGGAAAAGGGAGATACAAACTCCCAATCCGATGGCAACTCCTCTGGCAAGTCCTGGCCCAGTGGGCCTCACCCCGAGGATTGGCATGACTCCCTCAAGAGATGGGCATTCTTTTGGTGTAACTCCGAAAGGAACCCCCTTCCGGGACGAACTTCACATAAATGAAGAGATGGAGATGCACGATAGCGGGAAACTTGAGCTCCGTCGGCAGGCTGAACTGAGAAAAAACTTGCGCTCTGGTTTGATGAACCTTCCGCAGCCTAAAAATGAATACCAAATAGTAATACAACCTGTTCCGGAGGAAAATGAAGAAGTTGAGGAGAAAGTCGAGGAGGATATGTCGGACAAGATAGCCAGGGAAAAGGCTGAGGAACAAGCGAGGCAAGAGGCCTTGCTGAGAAAGAGATCTAAAGTGCTTCAGAGAGAGTTACCTAGGCCACCTGCCTCCTCTTTGGAGCTGATAAGGATTTCCCTCATTAGGGGTGGTGAAGGTAGAAGTTCGTTTGTTCCCCCCACCTTGTTTGAGCAGGCTGATGAAATGATCAATGGGGAGCTGCTTGCACTTCTGGAGCATGATAATGCCAAATACCCGATTGACGATAAACAAGAAAAGGAGAAGAAAAAAGCGACCAAGCTTATGGCAAATGGGAAAGCTTCAGCTTCCATTCCTGAAATTGAAGATTTTGAAGAGGATGAGCTGAAAGTGGTATGTCTTCTTTTCTTTTCTTTTCTTTTCTTTTCTTAATTCTTTGAATACTGCAGAACAATCTCCTTTGAAGTGATTGCTCCTTTTATACTTGTTAGTTTCAAACTTTTGATTTTATGCTCGATATTTAATTTGAATAGAAGATTCAAATTATTGGCTCGATATTTAATGCTCCTTTAATATCTGCCAATTTTGTCATCTTGGAGGATGATTGATTTAGCTTTCATTTTTTTTTTTCAGGCTGATTCTATGATTAATGAGGAGGCAATGTTTCTTCGTGTGGGAATGGGACATGAGAATGAAACCTTTGAGGATTTCGTCAAAGCACGTGATGCTTGCCAGGAGGACCTTATGTATTTCCCCACTAGCAACAGTTATGGTCTTGCCAGTATTGCTCAAAACAGTGATAAGCTTATGGCTTTACAAAACGAGTTTGAGATTGTGAAAAAGAAAATGGATGACGAGGCAAAGAAGGCTACAAAGCTTGAACAGAAGATTAAAGTTCTAACACATGGATACCAAGTAAGTTGAGATAGTGCTCTTTGTTTCATCTTCCTCTTTGATATAAAATCTTTCTTGCTTATTTTAAACAATAATGCTTCTTGGTTAGAGCTAATCAGCTAGCCGCATCAAAGTGGTTCGTTCGATTGAAGTTTGTAGAGTGAAAGCTGCTTACACATTATTGATCTTTCTAAGCTACTTAGGAAGCTGATTAGATTTCTGCTAATGTTTGTTCCTTATTCCCCTTTACATTTTATTATCAACATTTCTCTTCTGATTTAGGATTGTTAATATTTTTACATGAATGGTGCAGACGAGAGCTGGAAAATTATGGTCGCAAATTGAGGCAACATTCAAGCAAATGGGCACTGCTGCAACTGAACTTGAATGCTTTCAGGATCTTCAAAAGCAGGAACTGTCGGCTGCCGCATACAGAATCAATAATTTGATTGAAGAAATCAACAAACAGAAAGCACTAGAGCGAACTCTTCAGCACCGTTATGGATCTCTCTTGGTTGATTATGGAAGAATCCGGGCCCTTTTGGAAGAACACAAAAGACAAGTTAAAATACAGGAAGAAATCGCAGCACAAAATCGCGCTCGTGAGGAGGAAATCGCTTCCAAAAATCGCATCGAGGAAGAAATCGCAGCCATGAATCGTGCTATTGACGAAGAAGTCACTGATAATAATTCTGCCCACGAGGGTGAAATGGCTGTTGAAACTTCTAATTCAGATGGACAGTCTGAAACTGTTAAATTAGTACCAGGTGGGCAATTGAATGTGAAAGCTCTGATTGACAATGATATTGTTGAATGTCATAGTACGAGCAGCACTGATATGATTTCAGAAGACATGAATGATAATAAGGAGCTAATTGAGGTGGCAAATGTGGCAGATCGGATTGTGGATAAAAATGACATGATAATTGATGAGAAGATGGTAGTCACAGAGAATAATCCAGTTGAAGCTAATGTTTCTGTGCAAACTCCCACGAAATCTGACAATGCTGATCCCAGTACCGATGAGCAGGCAGTTATTGATTCAAACGATCAAATGGTTGCTGACAGTTTGATCAAGGAAAACACTGGGTCTGGTGCTGTTATTGACTCTTCTTTCACTTCTGTGGAAGGTGAGAATACCTCAGATGGTCAAGTTTCTCTGTCTGATGCTAATGGAGTAACTGCTGAGACTAATGCTACACGTACCACTTCCTTGGGAGAATGTGATAGTTAACCTAGATGCTGGGATTAAAATAAGCCATTTGGCATACCTCTCTCCTAATGGAACTGGTAAAAGCTGATCTTCTCATGTCTGTGAGCAATCTTTCTTATCATTCCCTGGTATGTTCATTCTGGATTTCTGGAATCTCAGAGTTTCTTCATCTGTGATGAGCTGAACATAAGAACTACTCTTAATTTGATTCCTTGATTCTAAGGCAGTGTATGTTGGTGTTCTCGATCACTCATGGGAAGGGGATGGTGTTCATCGCTCTGGTTGTAATGTTTTTGTGAAGACCAATGGTATTTCCAATCTAAACAAACTTGTGTACTTTCATGCACATTTGAGTATGTTAGTGTTTGCTATGCAAACTCGAAATATGAATCATTCGCTATTTAAATTGGTGAAATAACTGGGCGGTAGTATTTTGAGTTGTGGTTTGACCCAACGAGTTATTATTGCTAGTGGGTTGGATTGTTACATTTGGTATCTAAACCAATTACCAGCCGGAAGTGTGTGACGACTCTCGGCTGAGTCTGGATCTAGATGACAAGACTAGCGAGACAAGTCTCATATCGCCTGGTGATCTTGGATTGTGTGTTTAGGCTGACAAGGGTGTTATGCCTAAACGGGAGGAGTCTATGACACCTCAATAGTCCCACATCGAATGAGAATGGAGTTGTGATTGCGTATATAAGAGATATGAATATTAGTAATAATAACTGGGTTTTAGTATTTAGACTATGGTTTGAATCCAACGAGTTATTATTGTTAATGCGCTCACTTTCTTTTCCATGTTGTAATTTTTTGAGTTCTACCACTCTACAACCTAGTACAGTTTTGGTTGTGTCGTTGTTTTATCTCTTCTTTCATGCGGTTAATTTCCGGCGGTGGGCTGGGCTTCTCTACCAAAATGTTTCTCGGTTGTACGGTAACTTCATGTTTCTCGGTGCTCTACTAAGATTACTGTTGTTATTAATAGTGTGGTGTTCTACTAAGATTACTGTTGTTATTAATATATGCCTTCGAAGTTGGTGCAGCTTTTTGAGGAACATTGTCATAGAAGTGGCACACCAGTTTGTCTGTTATGTTACAGTAGTAATAGATATGCTTCTTCACCATAACAATTCATTGGCTACCATTCTGCTACTTTTGAACACATAATCCTATTCTAAGCGATGTAGGATGTAGGATTCATTATTTCATGAGCAATGTTGTTCTATATTCAAAAAAAATAAAAAGTGGATGTAAATATTACATTTTATTCACCTGAAAGTTAATATATTTTAGGTGGGCGTAAAATTTACTCTCCAACTTTAGGGGTTATTTTATCTAGCTACGTGTGATGATTATATGCTGAAATGAAATTCCCTTTGCTTATGCTTTGTTTTTGAGCATCATATATGTAGGATCCAAACCCAATAATTTCAAATTTTCAAACCGGGTTAATGGGCTATTCACTCCTCCAAACTCCTAAGTGGACTCCTAAGTGGAGGGGAAAAAAAGAGAAATTAAAACCTAAGTGGAGGGGAAAAAATGAGAAATAGAAAGAGAAGGAGCTCAGTAGGAATAAAACATGTCAGCGAAGGACTAGGATCAATATGAATCCTGTCACGTGCAATTTTACTAGACCTTTTTCGCTGCCCATGTAGTTTTGGATCGGACCGGATCGATAACAAACCACCTCCCCATTTATGTAGCAACATAGCGTGTACTAAACTTTTTGGCTTCTTTTATTTCTTCTCCCACCTCCACAGAGCCCCCCTTTCCCTCCCCTCCCCTCCCCTCCCCCTCCCCCTCTTCTTTCTGAACACATAGTCAAAACGTCAGAGGTGGCAGTTGCTTGAGTAATTACGATTTACTTAGCATGGCCAAGCTTGTCTTTGGCATGTACGCTTATTTCTCATCCTATCAAACTTTGTAACGTTGGAGGGTACTCGGTACAAAAGTACAAATAGTTACAGTGCCAGCTTTAGCAAGCCACGATATGAGTGCATGCTAGCTTTGTATCAGTCTATAGGCCATGCATAGACTAATGCTTTTGGTACTCCTATGTCTACTCCCCTCTACTATTGTACTATAAATTAATATTATATAAATTAATTTGTGTAAGATATATCAGCACAATTCGTTATCCCGTAATACAAAACTTTTGAGAGCATATGCATATAACAATACTCTAAATTAAAAAATAATAACTTGAATATTTATAAAGATATACTGTTTTGTCGGCGTGTATTTTATAAGACAATAATCTTCATACAAAAAAAATGCATACCCAACATATGAATATCATTTTTATTTTTATTTTTTATTTTTAATTTGGAGAATTTGAGGTTCCTGTGGTACTCTTAAATCAAATATTAGATGGGAAGAGAGTTAGAAAGGATTCTAGTCTTTTCAACCACTCGTCGATCCAAGGGTTGTAATTAAGGTTTATCTATTCCTTTTTAAATTTTAGCGAAGAAAAAAAATTTGACAAAACTTGTAGAAAAAATTTGGCTTTTGGATTGGTAAAATTATAGAATTATAATCCAAAATAGGTCGTACACCCAGCACACTACTCTTCTGTAAGCGTAAATCTGAATCAATCAATAGTTCTTCCTGCAGCTTCAATAATTAAGTTAAGGAAAAGTGAACTGGACTCTCTTGAACGATGGCACTTTTACGGATTAGTAGACCGACCTGTCAAAAGTTAAGAACAGAAGAAGATATGCAGCGATCAAATCTGTCACTCTGGTCAAGGAGAACCTGTCCAGTGCATGTGTAAGAGTCTACCTACTTAATTAGTTCCTCCTTTGAGCTTATTCAACTAAACTTTGGCAGTAGTTATTGGTCGATTTATAGTGTAATTAGCAGTGATCATCTTTAATTTGGCAAAGTTATGGTATGGGATAAGTTTTTCGTGGATTCGACTGCCGTGTATAATATGATTAGGTTGATTACTATTGTTAATTTTTTATGGAATATCAACATCTGATGCCCGAGTTAATTTGAACTCAAGATTATTTTATGAGAGTGATATTAACTGTTATTAGGGTATACCCTGATTTCTCGTAAGAGTAAATATTAATGGTTATGTTGTGTTCATGTTCTCTTTTACATAGATATGCATAGTTAGAATCATGATAATTTTTATTATTTTTTTTTAAAAAAAAATAGCATGCTATCGCTTTATTCAATTTGAAAATGAATTTAGTTACCAACTGAGGCAAGTACATCTCGAAAAAAAAAAAAAAAAAAAAACTAGGTGTAGAAAAATTTCCATAATTTTCTAAGCGACCGAATCTCCAACAATAGAAAACTCGGCAACAATTTCTTACGCTCAAAGATTCTTATATTCCTTTCCAGCTAGATAGCTCACAATGTAGCGGCGTCAGTTCCTTTCCCCCTATTGCTCCCCTTTTGAGTATGCACTCTTCCCAAAATCTATTAGGAAAAGAATATTTATGGAGAAATATTTTATTCGGGAGCAGGCCCAATAGCATATATCTTGTACGTGGGCAACTTATGAAAAGATGGTCCACTGTCTCATTCCCTTCGGAATAGAGTGCGCAAGTCCTCTCTCCATTTCATCTCATTTTGAGGAGGTTGTCAGCTGTAAGCACCACTTTCCTCAGAACGAGTCATACGAAGATCTTAACTTTCAGAGTAAGCCTTATCTGCCAGAGTTGGACAAAACTTTTGTCTGCTACTCCCCCATATTGCAAGAGGTTGTAGGGTGATTTGATAGAGAATCTTTCTGACCTATCCTGTGGTGTCCCGATTTTCCATGCGACTTGGCTGGGTGGTCGGCGATAGGAAAACACCCATTTTTGGTGTATTGAGTGCGTTGTACGTCAAACGGACGCCAAAAACGAACTCAGCGCGCGAAAAAAGTAAAAAATTGATATTTTCAAACCTGTCGGGCCTTTGGGCCGAAATATGCAGTGGGCCGGTCCACGGCCCACTTTCGCGTGCATCGAGACCAGCGGGGGAGGCGCAGTGGACGCGTGGCGGGCCGCGGTTGGGCGAACGTGCGCGCGCGGCTGACTCGGTGTGGTTAGTGCGACGCACGTCGCTTTCCACGTGGCGGCGTGCGATTGGTCCGCGCCAACCACCGGGGGCAAGTGGCGGGCCACGTGGCGTCGCGCCATTGGGCCGCGCCACCCGCTCCATCTGCCGGTCGGGCCACGTGGCGCTACTGTGACACCCCCGGAATTTGGATTAGTCCTATATATAAATGATATAATAGGACTAAATCTCTAACCCAGCTATAGCATTTTGGATGGTAGCAAGATCCAAGAGGTTATGAGAGTTAAGCGTGCTAGAGCTAGAGTAGTTCTAGGATGGGTGACCCCCTGGGAAGTGGAGCGTCACAGCTGCGCTATTGGCCGGCGCCACTAGCGCAGCAGGGCGGGGACGCGTGGCGCGATATGGATGATCCGCGCGCTCCTCGGATGGCGGCCACGTGCCCCGTTCGGGGGCCCAAAAGATTCGGGCGCCCGAATGTTGGGCCTGAATCCTGCTTGTGGGCTTTCTTGGGTTTTGCCTATAAATAGGCCCCATTGTGCGGCCTTGTGAGACTTTTTAAGACTTCCTCTTGGGGCCATTTTCCGCAGGGACTTCCTTCTACGCCTTTTCTTCGATATTTGGGATCCCGGAGATTTTTTGGAAGTCGTTTCCTCAACTTCCTCATCGACATCGCGAGCTTCGACGTGTCTTCGATACCGATCTTCTTCGTCGACGCTTCGTCCACGAGCTCCCCTAAGCTGATCCGAGGGAGTTTTGGGCTGATTTCTGCGGCATCGGTTCCACGAGAGGTATATGTTCGTTTTTCGTGTTTTCCGCTCCTCTCGGTTTTGGATTTTTATTGGGGTATTCGGAGCATCTTTGAACCCCTTTCTTGCTGCTAGTTTTTCTGGACAACGGAGTTTGTTTGATTTTTATCTTCATGCTCGGTTATCGTATTTCGTCCTGTGAGGACTCAATTGACATCTATGCTTTGCGAGGATCGCAGTCATATTTTTATTGAAATTTTTGGAGATCATCTCGCAGGTGATATTTTAGCTTCTTTCGGACCAATCTTTTCGCAGATTTGTGATCGTGGGGATTTTTGCTTATTGTGAGTTTGGACTGTATCTTTGTGCCTAGGAGGAATTTTCTGGTGTTTTTAGGCTCGTTGAAATCGTGGGAACCTGAGGATTATCCCCATTCAGTTTCAGCTTATTTGGACTTGGGACCGACGTGCGCTTCCAGATGGGTTGCTTTAATTTCATCTCCAAAATCGGTGGACGGTTCTCTAATTCTATTGAATAGTAAGCATGCATGATTGTGAGATGTGTTAGGAAGCATGTTATAGAGAGAGATGATGTTTTTATTATGTTGTTATTGAGATCATATCGGTTAATACTTCCTATATGTGTTGATAAAATATTATTTGTGGGACTTGACCTAGCACCATGTCATATGATGCATGTTCAACCAGACTAGTAGAAAACTCCAACTTGGGCTATTTTATTTATGCTTTAGACATCCCCACATATTTATTCTTTTCACCTGGACCTAGAGTGTTCCTCGCCCGGATAGTGGGCCAAGTGGTCGGGTTGTTGTGGGGTGCATGTCACACTCGTGCCTGGGGGCCGAGTGGAGTCTGGTAGCTGGGTTTAGTTCAGTACTAGTCTTGGGAGCCGTCTGAATCGATGGTGGGTCCCGGCAGTTGAGGATTTCCAGCCAGTGAGTGAGAGATGTGATGTTGGTTACTGTCGATCTTGTTGATCGTGGATTTGGATTATAGTCTGCATGAGCCGTATTGAACTCGACAGAGATGCGCAGATACTTTTCTCGGTGGGGTCGCGCCCCTCGAGTGCCGCTCCGGAACTAGGCCTGTTACTTTGCTATCGCGACTTGTCGACGCAGTCCTTCTGGCTGGGCCCTTTTTGGGCAGTCACGGATGCCCTACGTAAGTTCAGTCCTCCGTGGATGTAATGGCAGTAGATGGGCACAGGTTTGACTGGACCCTTTGTGGCGATCAGTGTAGATTGGGTGATTGTTTTATCGAGAGATAGTAGATGCATCATGTTCCATCTGTATCACCCCTTGAGCATTTAGATAGAGGCATAGTAGCTGTAGAGTTATTTCCAGCCTTCCCTTTTTAGCACTGTATTTGTTATTTTTTATGCATCTAGTAGACTTAGTGGGTAGACCGTCGGGCTTGGTGGCGGTACCCACTGAGAACTACGTGGCGGTGTAGTTCTCACACCCATGGTTGGTGACTTTTTCCAGGGACCTCTCCTCCAGTTCCTGCTGCTCCTGTTGCTGATCCATCTGACTGAGGTAAGGGAGTCGCGAGCTAGATCCCTACCCGTCTTCAGGGAGAGAGTAGACGTACCCTTTTTTGGTGATGTACTAGTACTGTCAGTGGTTTGGAGATTTCTTGTACTATTATTTTGAGAGTTTATTTTGGAGAGACTTTGTATTGTGAGGACCTCGCATGGACTATTTGGAGTTGTATGTATTTACTTCAGTAGTTTTTTTTTCTGCTCTGATATCTATATAGTGGTTAGTATGATCTTTTGCAGGTTAGTCACTTCGTTTATACGGGGCTTCCCGTATGGGCGGCGGATCTGTTGGCGGGCCCGGGGCGCAGTTTCGACACCGGGGCGTGACATATCCTACCTCTATTTGATTTTGTTTGGTGTGTTTGCGAGGAAGATCTCAGGGACCGACGCTTTTAACTCCGTGATCAGGTCTCTCTCAAACTGGGAGTTAGGGAGGAACCCAGCCAAGATCTTACTCCACTTCTGTCCCTTAGCTCCTGTTGGGGCCGAAAATGTCGAACGTCGGTCGGCCTCGTGGGCGGTTGCTAACCCTCTGAGATGTGATGTGCTGCGTGCCAAAAGGATCAAGCGATCGGACCGAGGAGGGATATGCTCGACCGGGTTCTTCTCAGTAACTCTCGCGATCGTCCGGCCTATAATAGCAGAATTGAGATATGGAGATAGAGAAAAAAGTAAAGATACAATAAACACAAAAGACTAAGGAGCCGATTGTGGGGTTGAACTTGTATTAGGTAGAGTGGTGTTACAAGAGTAACAGGTAACCAAATTACAATTAATCTACTCCTAGAAAAGTAGTAAATTTAATCTAAAAAGTAGTAAAGATAAGAAAATGCAGGGATGGTTCTGACTTATAAGGTTGCAAGACCTCTTTTCCTTCGATGGTTCGGATATTTATATACTTTCCGAGCCATGCTTACAGGCGCCGATTCGAATTATCGGTGCGATTTGGGAAGAGTTATAGTAGATTTAGCAACCACTTCCTTTTGAGTCGAACTTTCTCAAATAGGATAGTAGTCATTTTCCGTTCAAGTTTATCCCCTTATTATCGTGCTAGAGCGTGCTTTTCGGTGCTTCCAATGCTCGGCGCTGCTTGCCGTTCTGGATTAGTTGCATGATTCACGCCCAAATCTCGTATTTCTTTTAAGATCTTCCCTTTTTCAGGTTAAGCAACCGAAGGCTGACTTTGACTCTTGCCTTCTTCGTCGCTTAACTGTAGCGGTTTGGTGGTCGCCTTCAGCCGAAGTCGACCTTGGACGATGAGATACTCTTCTTGTCGGCTGCTTCTCCTATCGGCTGATACTTTTAACCGATGGCATACGTTAGGTGCTACACTCCCACGCGGTTCAGATCGGTCCCGATCAGGACGCGAATTTTTTTTTCGTTGACCCTTCCCTTCATCGGCTGATGATTTTAGCCGACGGTGTTCACCACGTTCACTTCCTTAAGTGGTGAAAATTTTGGTCTCAACAGCTCCCTAACAATCATGCACACTATAATTATTATTTCGAACATTGTCGTAGATACTGGGGTGCATTGTTCAGAGCGAAGCATGGCCACTCTAGATATCAATCCACCAGCCAACTCCGTGTCCGTCCCCAATGGAGTAAGATACTCCACACTTGAAGATGTCTCTTGTCAGAAGGACACTACACCGCCACCAGGAGAAAGGCCTGAAGATCACTCATTCCTTAAGTGATATCCTCTGGGAGTAGTACGTTCTGTTGATAAGGGGGCCTCATTGCTTGTTCTTGTCTGAGAGAAATTTTCATTACCATTTTGCTAAAAGTGCCACGTTCATATGCTCCAAGTCTTTGACTCCTAATCCGCCCTCTTTTGTGCTCTTGCAAACCGCCTCCCAGCATACTAAGCAGTGTCCTCCCGTAACCTTACCCCTTATTTTTCAGAAAAATGCTCTCCTTAAGGTTTCAATACGTTGAATTATCCATTTGGGAGCTTTGAAGACCGAAAAGTAGTACAATGGCGGGTTCGAGAGCACTGAATTTATAAGGACTAGCCTACCTCTTTGTGAAAGGAGCTTGGCTTGCCACCCTTCAATCCGCTTCTCAATCATATCAATGTCGACAGGCCACCAATCTTCCTTACATAGGCGGCCCTTAGTTAGGGAAAGTCCGAGGTACCGGAACGATAGTGATCCTAGTTTACAACCCAAAGATGTCGCCAGTTTCTCTCCCCGTAGTTCGTGACCACCCGTGTAAAAGAGTTTAATCTTATTTCTATTAATTTTTAATCCTAAAGTTCACTCAAATCCCTGCTACATAAAAAGGAGGTTTCTAACATGCATTTTTTTTGTTTCACAAAGATTATCGTATCGTCCGCGTACTGGATTAATGAAACTTTGGCCTAATCGATGGGTTTGATACCTCTCAGCATTTCGTTCTGAAGTTTTCTCTGTTAATCTCACAAATCCTTCCACCACCAGTAGAAAAAGATAAGAGGAGAGGTACCTCTCAGCATTTCGTTCTGAAGTTTTCTCTGTTAATCTCACAAATCCTTCCACCACCCGTAGACCCGTAGAAAAAGATAAGAGGAGAGGGACCAGAGAGTGGGTCCCTCTGCCGAAGGCTCCTTTTTACTTTAATCCATTTAGTGATGATAATTTTTAATGATAATAAGGAGTAATTATTAATGATGTAATTATCTTGAAAAACAATGGTATGCTATAACAAGGAGTGCATATTATTAGGAAAAATATGAATTGCATGTGCACCTGATTGAATTTTGAAAATAACGTTAAATGAATAGTATTTCCAAAGTTTTGACAAGTATGTGCATGTACCCTATCATAAATTTGTAAGCAACTATGCAATTGATAGAGTATCTTTCCTTTCAGCCCAACTAGAATTGGAGAATCAAAAAATTGATGTGTCCCTAATTTCTGGAGTGGGCAAAAATTTGCGTCTCCTGTTGGCAGTACATTTTCTTTTGCTAAAAATGCTCACTATCTCCCACCAAATATTGTTGGATAGCATTTTGAATAGAAGTTCACAAAGTAAATATTTATATACCTTTTATTTTATTATTATTTTTTTTAAGAAGAAAAAGACAGCAAGTTATTCAGTTGGTCAACTCGAAATATAAAATAATTAGATTTTAAATTTAAGATCTCAAATACTAATTATCAAATGTTTAGCCAACTATGCTAGGCATGTAAGGTCAATGCATATTTATTTATCTTTTAAGAAAACATCACCTTTAAAAGAATATAAATGTAATCAATTTTTTTTTTTTTTTGAAAGAAAAGTAATATACTATTTACTTTGTTCATTTTATTTTTTTGATTAAAAAATAAATTTAGCTAAAAATGTAAAATAATTAGATTTCGAATTCGAAAATTCGTCAAAAATTAAAAATTTTATCACTTACACTAGAACAGTGGGTTGTAATATTTTTACTTAGAGGATCCCTCTAGTAAAAAATAATTCAAAAATAGGATTAGAATGCCTCTTACCATGCATTGGCGTGCACTCAGGTTGAAACTGATAATATTTTTGTTTCCTTGACTGGCAGGTAAATGAAAAGATTATTAGACATTTAAAAAATCAGTAGTGTATGATACAGTTACAAGAGCATTTAAAAAATCAGTAGTGTATGATACAGTTACAAGAGCTATAGCTAGCTAGGCATTTTGGTCATTTTAGAAATCTCTCTGCATTCATTGTATCAAATGGTGATTCCACTGGTACTTTACCCCCTCACCATAGCTTTCCCTTTCCACCATCTTCTTTCAACCACTGCGAACACCCCCCACCCCTCTCTCTCTCTCTCTCTCTCTCTCTCTCTCTCTCTCTTTCCCCTACATACAAAAATTCCAGAAATATGAGTCCCATCTTTCCTCTCTTTTAGGCCAAACATATTACGCGAGATCTTGTAAACTTTCTATGGAAACCAAAGGATGGAATCCACCAAACCCACAACCTCCCATGTTCTCTAGTACTGTTGAGCCTCACAAGAGCTAGATCTCCCGTTCGCTGAAGAGAGGTGATGATCAATAGAAAAGAGAGCAAGAGTAAGAGTAAGAGCTTAAATACTCGATCGATCCTCCACATCTCTAGCGGCTCCCCCCCCTCCCTTCCCGCACCACAGTACTCTTCCATCATTTCATATCCTTCTCCCATAAAATACTATTCTTGCCTCATCCTCTCTTTCCCCCTAATCATTTGAATCCCAAACTTACAATTATATATATCAGATCACTCCTTCCTCTCTCTTCTTGCATCATCATCACCCTTTGCGTAGAGAAGATTAATTATTACAACCTGCGGAAACTAGCTAGCTATATATTTCCACTCTCATCTGAGTTTTTCTTCTTCTTTTTCTTCTTCTTCTTCTTTTCGTTTTTTTTTCATCTGGTGCTCTCTCTCTCTCTCTCTCTCTCTCTCTCTCTCTCTCCCAGGTGACCAATCATCATACTAACATGCCACCCATATAATTAATGTAAGCCACTTACAATTCCACGTACAACTACTCTTGCTCACACTACACACGCACACGCTCACACCCAACACTTGATTGAAGTAATATCCTCTCTCTCCTCCCATCCAAACGAAAAGCTAGCAAGCTCGGCACCCGCCAACCCTAACAGTAGCAGTAGCAGTAGCAGTAGCAGGAACGCTCGATCGATCTATCGATCGAGTCCAGTCCGTCCAGCTCGCGCGCCCTCCTTCCGCCCGCCATGAACGTATTCCCCAACCCACCCGACAACCCTCCTTCCGATCCCTTCATCACGGCGGGCCCCACCGCCGGCGCCGGCGCCTCCTCCTCCACCTCCGCTGCAGCAGCGGCTGCGGCGGCGTCTTCGTCGTCGTCTCAATCGCAGTCGCCTTCGCTGAGCCGCTACGAGTCGCAGAAGCGGCGAGACTGGAACACGTTCGGGCAGTACCTGAAGAACCACCGGCCGCCGCTGTCGCTGTCGCGGTGCAGCGGGGCTCACGTGCTGGAGTTCCTGCGGTACCTAGACCAGTTCGGGAAGACGAAGGTCCACACGCAGATGTGCCCCTTCTACGGCCACCCCAACCCCCCGGCCCCATGCCCCTGTCCTCTCCGCCAGGCCTGGGGCTCCCTCGACGCGCTTATCGGCCGCCTCCGTGCCGCCTTCGAAGAGAACGGAGGCAAGCCCGAGGACAACCCCTTCGGCGCCCGTGCTGTCAGGCTCTACCTCCGCGAAGTCCGCGAGATGCAGGCCAAAGCCCGCGGGATCAGCTACGAGAAGAAGAAGCGCAAGAAGCCTGCTCAGCACCAGCAGCACCAGCACCCAACTCAGTCCACTTCGCACGGCAGCAGCAGCAGCGGCAGCGGCAGCGTCGCCGGCCCTTCGTCCGAAAGAAACCCTCCTCCTGCTACAGGTGCAACCCAGTAATCTCTCTCTACGATATAAAAAAAAAAAATGATAATTAATTATTAGCAAGCAAGAAAGCGCTAGCTTCTGATCAAATTAATAATTAGCTACCGAGAGCACGCACGTACCTATCTCTATATGTGATCACTTTGATAGATGTTAGAGCTGAGAGGGTGCTTTCTCAGCTTGCCCGTGTGATGTCATTGCTCGGTTTAGCAGCAGCAGCAGTGGGGAAGGGAAGGGAAGGGAAGAGAAGGGATGGGAAGGGAAGGGAAGGGAAGGAGTATAATTAATAATAATATTAGTTTTAATATAGGAGGAGGAGGTGGCAGCTAGAAAGCTAATAGTAGTATTACAAGTTGTAGGTAGGTTCTATTACTGGTGGAATTAGCAGTAGACAAATTGAGCAAGCGGCACTGTGGATGGAACTGATAGATCATTGCTTAATGGAATGTACTTTGGATGGGAGGGGAGGGGAGAGGGGGGGGGGAAGTTGCATTGGATTCGGACATCACATTCTCTCCTTTGGGGATTGTTTCTTTTTATGGTATTAAAGTAGCGGTGGGAGCTCCATGGGGGAGACCATAAGGCACTGTATGGAGGAGTTGCCTTGTCCACATGGTCATGGTTTAAGACTGTAGAGCCACTGCATATATATATATATATATATATATATATATATATATATATATATATATATCTTGTGAAGCCCTTTCCGGCTACTCTTTTTAGTGTATGTTTACTTAATTTGTGTTTCCTCATTTTGAGAACATCTAAATCTGCTCCAAGTTTCTGGATCGAGTTTTGCTTCTAGTTAGTTTTTTTGGATTGCTTATAAATTTTCTTGTTGTGGAGGTAATTATTAAAGAGCGAGCTTAATTGTCTTTTTAATTTATTTGGAATGGTACGTAGCAAGGGATTGCTTTGGAGATCGGACTTCTAATTAAATATGATCGAAAGGCTTCACTACCTATTACATATATATATATATATATATTTATGACAAAATGATAATTAAAAATGATTAGTTCTTAATCTGTAGTTCTCCTAGCTAGCTAGTTGCAAATTCAATTCTTTGAAACGTTGCATGCGCGATGAGGTAATTAATTCAGAACAAAAAAAAAAGAGAAGATAAAAGAACAAGAATTTTATGTGCCCGTACGTTTGCACCTGTATATGATGCTTAATTATACTATGGCTTTATCTACAGTAGTGAAATTGTCTATTTGGAAAACAGTTAAAAGCCATTCCTATTTAATGTCTGTAAATTTAGAAACTATTTGTAAGATAGAAATGTACTAGTAAGTGAGAATTAATTAAGAAACTAAGTGATTATTGGATAGTACTTCATTGACTAAAGGGTGCGTAGATAGTGTTTTGGCCATCTTTTTGTTTGCACGGTTGGTTGTTTGGCTGTTCATTTTTATTGAAGTTTTTCAAATTAATACTTCACACTGTTCATCCTTTTCTCAATGCATCCACTTTTCATTTATGATCTCAATGTTTCTCACTTTCAAGAAAGATTTTCATGTTTCTCTGTCTTTTTCCCTTGCCTTGTATGTCGGCATTCTATGTAATTTTGTGGGCCTTAGGTGATATGATTTCAGTCAAAAAAAGGGATCCAAATACCTCAAATCAAGGAAGTTTAACCTCTTAAGTCAATTTGTTCCCACCATTCAGGTGGAGGAATATATAGTACACACTTTAAATTGAATAAAGGAGTGGCACAGATTTCTTAATTTAGGGCTTATCTTGAACAGATATTTCTCGCTCATCTACGAAGACTAGTTTGTTGTTATGTTTGATAAGTAAGAAATTAAGAATTCAATCTAAATTTGAAAAAGCATGTTGTAAGGGTTCTTATTCCAAGTGTTATTTTACCCAAATATAAATTCCAAACCAATCATGATTAATAACTAGGTCAGTAATCCATGAAGGTTTTACTAATGGAGTTACTAATTACAAAATAGTTAAATGCCAATGATGCAATTATATATATCAATTTGCACTTGATCGCTTTCTAATTGTTTCTTCGATCTTTACCATATACTTTACTTTCATTCCTCATGGTTGACTTGGGCCGTTAAGTTGAACGAGACTCTTTAAACTTCATTTACTCTTAACACTTATGACTCCAAACAATGTTCAAATACAAGTAACAAAGTGATCATGATCTGATGTGGAAAATGGGGTGTGTCATTGCATATCTAAATTACATGCATTTTGAGTATAACACAGGCATTGGCAGGTAAGGCTGATAGATCTTACAGATGAAAAGTCAATTCTGCAAAACTTTTGGAGGCATTTTATTGTATTAACGTCTAAAAGTAATTTTAAATCGTAACTTTTGTATCATTGATTGAGAGTAGGATAATTAATTCAAACCATGTTAGGTCCCATATAGGAATTGATACGTGTGATTATAGCTCGGTACCTCAAGAACGATAGAATTTTTGTGATTTTAGTTTTCATGATGTTAGTTAATTATTTGTTTCAGTTTGCATTAGGCTGTTTAGTTCAGTTTGTATGATGGTGCCTCAAGAATGATCAGATTTTTCTAATTTCAATTTGCACTGAATGAATGCACTTGAAGTTAATTTGCTATGTTTAATGCTGTCATCTCACATTTTCTTATATTTTGTTATTTAACTCGTTCATTGATCTTGTGTATATATCTTTTACTGATCATTTACTAATTGTCCAGTTCGAAAAAGAAAATGAGCTTGAGAGTTAAAGCTGATGATATGTGGTTTAGAGGAATCTCAAACAATCCTACTTTATTTTTTAAGACCATCACACTTGATAGTGAAAGCTGATATGTTATTTAAGGCATTATTTATTAGCAAATAAAATAAAAAAGCTATTAAATTAGTTTAAAGCATGAGAACTTGCAGTTTCTTCCTAGTTTTTGATCAGTGATCTTTGTTATAGTTGATGGCTCTTCTTATCAATGTTAGGTGCCTTATTTTATTTAGTTTCCAACATAGAGTCTTATTAGTGCTATCCAGTGTGCCTTGATCTATATGCACTAGTAACATGATCTTTCTACTTTGATTCTTCATTTTGGAGATTACTATAGGGATATCTTTCCTTTCAAAAACTAATTTTACTATCTATATATGCACAAGTGTATACTTTTACTCATTGAATAGAAGTACTTAGGAATTTTATTTGTCAAAAATCAAGAGTTTCAACATTTTTGTTATATTCTGCTTGATATAACTTACACAACTTTTGGTAGCTTTTAGTATGAGGATAATTTCATACAGCCCCCAATAAATATATCAAATAGTATATATATTTCTACAAAATTTAATTATTCATATTTATCCTTTCAAAAGTTGTAATTGTTTCAAACATATCCCTACCGTCAAATATATGTTAGAAAAATATAATTAACCATAGATAAAATACGAGCTAGGCTAGAATGCTATCATTAGCAAATCGGCTCGGTTCTCACCTATTTGTTTTCGATTATGGAGTTTCCAAATCGACGATCAGTACTGTTGAATATGATCTAGATCATTTAAATTATATAGAATTTAAATTTCATGCCTTTCGATATTCTTTTCTTGTCCATCAAGTGGGCAAAAAAATGAGCGGCTGAAGATAAATATCTTTTAAAAATTGATGATAGTAATATTGTAATCAAAATTAAGAGTATAAATCTTATTTTAAATAGTTTAAAAAAAATTTTAATAAAAATTTAATTAATTTTGATCTATTTATACCGTTAAATGAGAAAAAAAATTATATCTATCATTAAAATTATAAATTTTATAATATTTTGATCATTCAAAAAGATTTAAAATTAAATTTCTAAATACTTTCAGTGGTTTAGATCATGTTTAATGATGCCGATCGTCGATTTGAAAGCTCCATCATCGAAAACAAATTGGTGTCAATTGAGCCAATTTGCTATTAATAATATTCTAACTCACTTAACATTAATTAGTGAGTGAGATAAATTTACTTTTCAACCATTTCTGATATTATAATTCCATTAAAATTGGCCCGAGCCCTAGTTGAAGACGAGCCAACATTTGAGATCTTTGCAATCAAAGTTTTTCACCTGTCACTTTTTTATAACCTTCGTTTTTCAATCAAAATCTTAGCGATGAGAACTTTTCATTCTTTTTCTCTTCCTCTTTTTCTCTTCCTCTTCTTCTTTTTTTCATGCTAGTTCTAAATCAGTAGCTAAGAGGAAAATGAGTGAAAACGTAAAATATTAGATAGGTTAAGGAGAACCTCAACAATGATAGAATGGATTTTTTTTTTTTATAGAGAAAGAAGACGACTACTGGTGGAAAAAAAAATTTGGAGGACATTTTTACACGATTCTTGAAAGAATATATATATGATGATAAAATTGATATTTTATTTTTATTCGGTTAAAAAATAAATCGTGAACTAACGGTTACAAACCAAAGAGACAATTATCAACGTCACTGAACGTTTGAAAAGATAAATATAAAAAAGTTAAATTTTGCAGGAATATACCTGTTATTCGATATGTTTACAGGGAGCTATACGAATTAAGTTAAACCTATATGCTTGAAATGTACGTAGGAATACAATTAACTTGGTTTTTGACCTGATTTCGACTAATATTTCCCTATACGCTTGAAAGTTGGGAATACAATTAAATTAGTTTTTGACATTGTATGATTTTGACTAATATTCCCCTTTTATATCAAGCAGTATAACCATGTGGAGATATTAAGGTCCCTGAATTTAACCCCAGAATCAGGCAAAATAGCGGTTCTCTTTCTCATCTTGGAAACTTAGATTCGATCATTTTTTGTTTACCCTTGCATCACTAGGTAGAGTGTTCATCTTGCTATAAAAAGTGTTCATAATAAATTAGCAAAGCAAGTGATCGATAAACCCCTATGCTCTTTCATATATATATATATATATATATATATATATATATATATATATATATATATATATTCTTCTTTTTAATTTCATTTTTTTTTTTTTTTTTTTTTTTTTTGCTTCAGAAATGCATGCCAAAAGAATGCACCTAATTAGATGGTACTGCATGCACCTAATTATATATATATATTTGTTTGTCCAATATATTTAGGATATAAATGTTTAGGGTACTGCATGCTAGATATAAAACAGTGTTATGCATTAGATCAGTGCACGGGAACGTGACAATTAAACTACCTTGATATCATCACATCGTGCCTTTGCTGCAATATCAATTATCACTCACTCAAATCAACAGTAATTTCTACAGTCCCAGTAATGGAAGCAACTAATTGATAATTCCGAGACAGAAAAAAAAAAAAAAAAGATGTTGTGAAGAGTGCACCTTTTTTGTTCTCTACACAGCTTAACGGCCCGAGTATTAATGCTCGGCATGACCCCATCTGCATGGTCCCCCTCAATGTTATTCACAAATCATCAGTTCTCTGTGTCGGAATATTATTGGTTAAAGTTTTTAAATTTGTGCCCACGGGCTATGCCCACGGGAGATCTGGAGAGAGACTTTGTGATCTTATTTTTGCTGTCGTATGTGCAGGAATTAATATTATTAACTCATTAGAAGTGAATACCTGAGGTGTTTGGTTTCATATTTTTGCTGTCGTATGTGCAGGAATTAATATTATTAACTCATTAGAAGTGAATACATGAGGTGTTTGGTTTCAAATTTTCTTCTTGTGAGTAATTTATGTTTGATTGTTATATATTCCTAAATTAATATGCAAAGTAGCTTAATATTCTTCTGAAATGCCATTCGAACTTCTATACGACGACTTATAAACAATTATATATGACGAATCATACGTACCATATATCATGATATCAGATTTATTATATGTTTCCTTAATTAATATTTTACTGTGTTGTCGTGTATACGAATATACCTACGTATATCATATAATATATCCTCCTGTACGTAAAATGAGATATAAATAAAATATCATATAATTAATATGACCTATTATATTTTTTATCTAATTTTTTAAAATTTTCGGTACTGGATGCATGTCATCAGAAAACTGGGATATAATCTATTCGATTACACTATTTTAGAGGTGGTATATATCCAAAAATTATTCCAAATTATTTTTTTAGTAGAAGGAATCTCCTAAAACATTATATTTTAAAAATATACTAAAAATTTCATGTAAGGCGATCCAAACAAAGACAACAATAGGTACAATGATAATTCAATCGAATTGATTGCAAATATACTGTAGCTACAATAAGTGTTAAATTATATATGTGAAATAATTGTTATTTTTAAAAAATTTAGGTGTCTCAAGTTTATATTTAATACTTTCTCTCAAGACATTTTTGTAGATATATGATATGAATTTGAATTAGATAAAAAATAATCAATTATGTTACGAGTCTGATATGACTCTAACTTAGAACATTTTGCTCTGATTTCATGTTAAAACATAAGTTTGCCAAGAACCATATTTTTATATTTTTTTATATTTTAATAATTAAATAATATGAATTATAATAAGATAGCTTGATTTAACGAGAACCTCTATCATATGTATAAAGTTTATTTTGTTAATTATTAGGATGAGATTAATTTTTTATATTAAAAATATAAATAAAAAATTAAAATATTTAAATGACAGGATATAAAATTTACACTTTATTTTGGAATGTATAAATAATATTAATTCTTAATTTATAGAGAAAACTTATATGTGTATTTAAAAAATAAGTGTAACTTTAATTTGTACTATATTCATCCAAGTATCATTAATTTAATTTTAAATTCATCATCTTTTAAAATATTTTTTTTAAAAAAAATAGCTAAAATTTAAATCTATAAATATAAATTTTAAGCGCATAGGTTTGGTTTTTCAAATTTGCAGTGCATTTATCACCTCTCACTTGTTTTTACACCAGTTCAATCATCATTTCTCAGTCATTGACTCTGTCAGTGGCGTTTACATCACTTGCCTGCTGCTACATGATTAGGAAATGACAGCTCTCGAAATTTAATAATTATTGTGCAAGGTAATTTCTCCAACCAATTATTGTGCAAGGTAATTTCTCCAACCAATTATCTCTCTCTCTCTCTCTCTCTCTCTCTGTCACACACACACACACACACACACACACACACACACAATTCTAATAAAATGAGTGTTTTTTTTTTTTTTTTTTTTGCCACAGCTCTGAAGTTTTCTGATCCCCATAAAATTCAAATCCCCAAAGAAACACAAACCGGAGCTCCCCAAGCTTCACACGAGATATGCTATCTGTCTATGCAAAGATATGTATTTTGTCCAAAATTAAATGTGATTTGATTATAACATTATAATTTAATCTTCAACAAAGAATAGCATTATTTTTTTTATTTGTATAATATAAATGTAGAGATAGTATTATTTTTTATTATATTTTTTAAAATTATATATATATATATATATATATATATATATATATATATATATATATATATATATATATATATATATATAGTAGATCTTATATATTTTTAAAAGTATAAGTTCCTCTTTACTTTAAATTTTTTACCATTAGATTTATATTAAAATTTATACTTTTTATTTTTTCTCTCTCTCTTTAGTTGACTTTACAATATTACAAATTTCAATACAAATTTAATAATAAAAAATTTGCAATTATAAATAAATTTATACTTTTAAAAATATATAAGCTGTACTATATATATATATATTCTACATAAAATAAGATGTAAAATTTATATCTCATAAATTATTCACAATTTTTTGAATTTTTTTTAAAAAAAACTAAAACGAATTTAATATAAAAACAAAATATATATAGTTTATTAGGGCGTACCAGTATTGCTCAATTATTTAATTTTACGGAGAGGTGAGCTGAACCCGGCAAAGCAGGAGGTGGGGGTGGGCCCCGCGGGGGTGTCGTACCACGTGGCCTCACGTCCTCTGTGTCGGCGCGGAGGGCGGGCAGGGGCATCCCAGGGCTCTGTCCACGCGTCATAAGGTGAGAGGCCGAGTACATCGTACGGACGTGTCCCCAAAAACCTCAATAATAAGAAAAAAAAAAAAACATATATATATATATATATATATATATATATATATATATATATATATATATATATATATATATATATAAAAGCTTAGTAGTATATAGTGGCCTCTAATTAGTCCTCCTGCTGCTGCAGCTACTGGTTGTACGTCGCGTCAGTCATCGAGCTGCACGCGTGCGCGGGTTGATAGACACTATATATATATATATATATATATATATATATATATATATATATATAGGGTATATATAAATGTATATTTTATAAAGATGTACATTCTACATTTCATCCCATTCTGAGATGGAATGAATTTCACTGATCATATCAAAGCTCCATTCCAGAATGAGATGGGGTATAGGATGTACACCCACACCTAGCAAAGCCCATATATATATATATATATATATATATATATATATATATATATATATATATATATATATATATATGCTGCAGCTGCTGTTGCTACTTAATGCATGTCGATCATCTCCAGTCTTCCCGGGCCCCTTCCTTGACCTTAACTTAGCCCGTCTCACTACTCACCACTCACCACTCGAGGGCATTCTTATGCATTCTTTCAGCAGCTCCCGTCAAGATCTGACTCACATCGTGTTAATTGTATATTGACACGACTCTCTAAATGTCATTGATTTATAAGAAACAAAAATTAGACATTTGTTTGTTTGTTATTCGCGCTGCTTTAATTTGCTAATAATAATAGTAAATATTTGTTTATATATATATATATATATATATATATATATATATATATATATATATATATATATATAGCTAAGCTGAAATACTATTAATAATATTAAGTCATTGGTGTTATTAAGTTTTTAATTTTTAAATTAAAAAATATATGGTTGAGATAATAATGGGCTCTTTGGGTTTGATAGATGGTTAGAAAATAGTAAAATCTAACGAATGAAAATATTCAAAAGAGTTGATCTAAGCTAAAAAATTTGATAGCATCAAAAACTTGATAGTATCAATAGTATAGTAGCGAAACTCTCTCTCTCTCTCTCTCTCTCTCTATATATATTTATTTATTTATTTATTTATTTCTAATTATGTCCTTTTTTTTATCATTTTCTGGGCTATTAATTTCGACGGCATTTGACCTAACAAAACGGTCCCCAAACAGTCCCATCATAGTCATTGATCATCAGGCGTGGGTAGGCGGTGATAAAGGACGACGATCACGATGCGCTCAGCCCAAAGTACACTGTTGTTAGCAGGGGGATCGAGCGCGTCAAGTACGTGGCTTTTAATACGAATGATGAGATCGGGACCGTTCGTTTTGGACCGTGGGTAGTGGGGCCGGTGCTGGGGGCCCAGTTGGCAGCGGGATGAGACAAAGCAGGCCGGGTTTGGGCCGCACGCTCCGTCGATTGCGGATGCGGGTGTGAGGGCCGGGCCTTGGTCTGCTCCGGGTTGGTTAGTGTTCTTCTCACCTACATATTAAGATTGTAGGAGAAAAGAAAAAACGAGACCATACACTGCCATATGCCTCAAATATACATCGAGTAACTATTTTAAAATTATCATATAATATTTATAGTTATAACATTACTTTTTAATTCTTTGTTGGGCTTGCTATTCCAGGGGCCATATTACATTGCTGGGCTTGGTCTTGCGCAATGAGACCCAAAACAATTTCATTACAATGGGCTGCTCACAACTAAGTTTGGAGAAAATTCTGCAATTCCATAGTGCCAAGAGAGAGAGAGAAACATTAAATCTGTTGATAAGATAAACTACATCACTTGTGTTACAACTTTAGTAGAATCAGTAATGGCTGTTTATTTTCTGCACAAAAAAAATATGGGCTAAGCTTCAATATTTCCATGTGGTTAAAGAAGTTAAAAATCCAACACAACTCGTTCCAGCCGAAGGATGGTCTTGTGCCTTATTCACAACTGCGCTTGGCGATTTCCTCGTCAAGAAGCCGGATGGATTCTTTCCTGGAGTCATCAGATGGTGCGTCGTCGCGAAGTACGCTTTGCAAAGCATGCAGCTCATGCGTGCTCGCCTTCTTGAGGAGCCCCCTTAAGGCAAAATTGGAGCCATGATGCGTATTTAGTGCGGGCTTCTCACGCTTCTTGCATCTCCAGTATTCTGTACATAGGTGATCAGGATCAAGTGCCTCTATGGCCTGTAAGGGATAAATGAGAAGAGAAGATTAAGTTCCTAATAATTTTTTTTTTTTTCAACAAGTAGTTTGTGTGAGGATACAACAGTAAGTGTATGTTCTTTGTTACCTGAATAATCTGCGGAGACGATAGACCAAACATTTGCAAACCACCGAGCGATCCACGGGAATGCAATGGGGGAAGGTTAGTTACTCCCCTACTACTGCATCTCTGAATTTCGCGGTTCAGCCTTTCTCTAACCAAGTTCCAGCATTTAGTGGGGAGAGGTGGATGAATACTTCTGTTGGACATCGTTCCAGCGTAACCTGCAGAACTCTAAGAAGTCAGATAGCGGTAAATTCCACATTCTCATACAGGAATAAGATAATGAACAAACCAAACTAGCATACATTACTTGATTTTTCTTGATATTCAAATAGAAAAGTTTAAATGCATAAAAATATCTATCCTCAATGCTTTTGTTGAGATAAGTGAACCCCTTAGACATTGCGATCTATGATAAGTATCCATTATATTGTGCTACAAGATAAAGCTTGATAGCTCAAAAAAAAAATCTCTCTTTGCTGGTTACTCACGCCTTTCGATAGTATGTAGGGGTGTAAGAAACCCCGATTAGTTGGCAAGGAGATTACAGCATGTTACATTGCCAGCTCTACTAAAAGATAAAATCCTACAGATGTTTGAGCCCATTCTAAAATTTTGTGATTAAACAATAGATGAGTATTTTTCGTAGCCTTTTTATATGTAGACCTGTATTGAGTAAAGAGAGAAACAGAAGCATAAACTATCACATAGAATTGTACAGGACATGCAATAGTAAAGCTTACTCACCATAAATAGAGGCCCTAACCGTCCACCATCCAAAATTTCGGATATGTAGCAGCCCATCTGAGTTGGATCTAGAATGCTCATATACATAACTCGACTTCTAAATCCTGCATTCACGAGAAAACATAGTGACATGTAAAATATGTATATTTTTTGATAATTAATATGTAAGGCATACGAAACAAACATATTCTACGGAAAAAATTATACTGCCATATTACTAAACTAGAAAAAAAAAAAAGAAAAAGAAATTCAAGAATGGTGATAATAGATTTGAATTGAAGCGATTAAACTAAAAATAACAGCTAAAAACTACTAGAGCAGTTAAAAACTGTGAGAGACATCTAAACTTCATCACTTGGAGTCATACCTTTAGGGAATATGGCTTTTGTATTGGACCATAAACTTCCAGACAATACAACACCATACTCAAGAGGCTCGACATTGCACTTGATTCTTGGCACCACTTTGGCCACCTGTGGGTCCTTCCGCAGATAATCACACTTATTGGGAACATTTTGTGAACAAGACGGGCTCAACTCAACTGAATCTCCTCTATCAGCCATGTCAGATTGGGAAACAACTTCAGTTTTCTCCCTCCTGATCTCACCATATTCAGGATGTTGAAGACAACTAATGTTATCTGTACTGCTATCACTTTTTACAGCCAAAAAATCCAAGACTGCCTTATTTACACTGCCAGATTTTCCATAGCAAGGCGTACTTTGAGGAAAGTATCTCACCAACTGTTGATTCTGTAAATTAGAAGAACAATTTTGAATGGCTCCCTGATCTTTTTTCCCCTCCACCAATCCCAACTTTGAGAAACTACCAGAATTTTCAACAAGGGGTAGCATGTGGCCTTCTTTGGTAGATTTAATGTCTGGCTTGAGTTCTTGTGTTTTATCTTTTGTCGCAAACATACTTAAACTCTGCCCAAGAAAGATCATACCACATTTGTAAACTGCACTCAACTTGCCTCCTAAAGCGTCGACTAAGATATTCAATTCACTGATATCATAGCGGAATAAGAAGAACCTTGTGCTCCACGCACACGAACACAACTGCTCTGCATGAATAAGACAGGCAAACTTATCTGGACAAGAAAAACAACTGACAGCAGAAAGATGCAAATCGTAGTGGCATATGGTGCATTCCCTATCACGCTCATCAAATCCAGCATCAGGTTTTCTACACTGAGTTGAATAGCAAAGATTTTCTCTTCTTGCATTTTCCATCTCAACTCGCTCCTAATGATAAAAGGAGAGGAATTAGTTTTAAGCAAAAGAGTATAAACACTCCCTGTTACTGTCCATCGAGAGGAATAACTAAGCTTTGGCTGAATGAAGTTTTACCTTAAGTGCTATTGTTAGGGTTCCATCCGGACCACATGCATTTTTCCACCTTACATTATCCACTGCATCCTTACGCGAGAATAAAATATTCCACTGATCTCTTACTGCTTCCATTGTGGCACCAAGCAATAACTTGTCGTGTGATAGTGTACTCTTGCGGGCGTGTTCACGGTACAGCTCCACAGCATTCTGACCATGCGGCAACCAATCAACTGGGGCCCCATTGACTGCCTCGGAGCAGTTGAATCCGCAGTTAAAGCCCGAATGATATGCTCGTGGAAAAGTAAGAACAAACTCTCTTTCTTGCTGAACACAGCGATAAACAGATACTCCCTCCAGCTTCAATAATGCCGGTGAACATTGAGTCACCTGCGGAAAAGAGTAAGAAAGATACGGATCTATATTCCATCAGAAATTACTAACTCATATTCCTAGAAGACGGGCTTAGATTATTTAAAGGATAATTAAACAACGAATTATTTTAAGAGGAGATACCCACAAGATTGTGAAGTAAATCTGGTTGTTCTTCGAACAGATGTGGTAGATACTTCTTCATGGTGGCCTCAAATTTCAAGGCATCCTTTCCTGGCACTCCATACCACATTTTCGGAGCACCAAAATGCAAGTAATTTAATGAATATAGATGATGGTCTTCCACATGCTGCAAAGAAAAAAAAAAATTATGACAAATTGTGATGGCAATATCAAATGAATTACATATGATGCATCTGCAAAATTTAAAGAAAATAGACAAAACAAATAGAGTGACACAAATTTTCCAATGTACAAAAAAAAAGAGAATAGTACATTAAGCAAGTAATTGGAAGCTAAGTATTATTGTAGTAGAAAGGGTTTTTTGAATGCATATATACCGGTGCAAATTTGAGATAGCGTTTGTACTCTTAAAAATCATATTTCTTTTCATTCAAGCAACTGCTAGAGGGATATATGCACAACCGTTTTCGCATAGATACCCCTAAAGGTGCACACATAGCAACAAACAGGGTCTTCAGGGTAGGCATACAAATGCCAACTTTGCAATGGAATTTGCAAATTTCACAAATTTTCAGGGGCATGTATGCATAAAAAAAACACTTGTAGATAGAGGTGTCTTACCCAACAGAATGTTGAGAAGCACATTCCAAAGTACAACCATGGCACTACAACACCAGAGACGTCCCCTCGTTCAAAGCTGAGTATAGAACCTGGAAGCTTGGGAAAGTTGTTTAAGTTCCAACTAGATTTTGCATACTGATCCTCGAGTTCATTAGAAGAAGCAGCTTTAGGAAAACCGCTGACAAAGTCTCCTGTGTTCAAGTCAGCACCGTATAGCACCTGAAAAAGCATAAGTTAGCATTCAAATATAGTCCTTACTAACGTCTATGGACCACCTACCTGGGTAGGCAAAGAAGAGTTCTGTCAGGAACTGGTTGGACTCAAAAGTGATTGTGCAGGATTGTGGGTGATTTGTGGGGATTTTAATCTCACCAGGAGTGACCACGAGAGAAGAGGTAGGAGGTGGAGTAGGCGGTTGATGTGTATGTTCTCGGACCTCATTAATAAGTTGGAGGTGATCGACCTCCCTATGGGGAATCAAAACTTCACCTGGTCTAATATGCAACGGGACCCTACACTGGCCCGACTTGACAGATTTCTTATCTCCACTGAATGGGACCAAGTCTTTCCTCTGTCAGTGGTGTCAGCGGTGCCGAGGGTAACGTCGGATCACTCCCCGATTCTTCTCGAAACAGGGGTTAAGGTGTGCAACCGGATGTTTAGGTTCGAGGAGGTGTGGCTTTCGCGGGAGGATTTTTGTGAGAGGTTACCTATTTGGTGGTCGGAAATTCCACGTAAGGAAAATGGGGTGCTCTCCTTTAATGCTAAGCTCAGGCATTGTCGCAATAGGATAAAAGAGTGGTGTCAATCCAGCTTCTACAGTATTGCTAGAGCCAAGAAGGAGTGTGCAGATGAGATCCAACAGCTGGATATCTTGGAAGAGCAGTGCGCGCTCTCCTCACAACAGTTTGACAGGCGTCTGCTCCTGAAAGCGAAGATGGTTGGAATCGTGCTTGATGAAGAATCCCTCTGGAAAGCTCGGTCCAGACAGCAATGGCTCAGTAAAGGTGATGGGAACACCAAATTTTTTCATGCTGTGGCAAACGGTAGAAGACGTGCCAATTCTATTAGTGCGGTCGTCGAGAACGGCACGACGTTTTACAGGGAAGAGGAAAAAAGGGACATCTTCTACAGGTACTTCGCAGACCTGTTTGCGCCAAATCGTGGCGACACCCCCCGAACAGGGGATTGGAGTCACCTCTTCGGTAGCAAACCCTTCCCTAGTCCCGACTATCTGTCGGCCCCCTTCACTGAGGAGGAGGTGAGGAAGGCGACTTTCCAACTTGGGAGTGACAAAGCACCAGGTCCGGATGGGTTTAATCTGCGCTTCTACCAAAAATTCTGGGGTACAATCAAGGACGATCTGCTGATCATCTTTCGGGAGCTTCACGAAGGTTCTATTAATACTGGGCCGATAGATTACTCGTACATCTGTCTCATACCCAAGAAGGAGGGAGCTAAGGCGGCTAAGGATTTTAGGCCTATCAGTCTCCTAAACGGGGTGCAGAAGATTATTTCCAAGGTGCTGGCGAATAGGCTGGAAAAGATCATGGATGTGGTTATTTCCCCAAGCCAGGCTGCCTTCCTCAAGAATCGATCGATTCTAGACTCGTTTACTACGGCTAGTGAGGCTCTGAACTGGAGCATTAAAGGAGAGAAAAATTGTCTGGGGATTAAAGCAGATTTCGAAAAAGCGTACGATAGAGTGAGCTGGGAGTTCCTTGGAAAGGTGCTGTTGTGGCTTGGGGCGGACCGGAAATGGTGCAGTTGGATTGAGCAGTGTACCAGCAATGCAAAGGTTGCGGTCCTGGTCAACGGGGTGCCGACCAAATGGATCAAAACACGGAGGGGTCTTCGGCAGGGTGACCCGCTCTCCCCGTACCTTTTCCTGCTTGTGACCGAAGGGCTGGCGAGAATGACGGCTAAGGCGGTCCAGAGCGGGTGGTTTTCAGGCGTGGGACCAACTGCTGATTCCAAGGTGTCCCTTATCCAGTACGCGGATGATACCATCTTTTTCTGTGAGGCGAGGTGTACGCAAGTCAGAAACCTCCGTCTTGTGTGGCAACTTTTTGAGTGGGCCTCCGGGCTGAAGATCAACAGGGATAAGACCGAGGTTTTCTACACGGGCAATATTGCCGGTCAGGGAGAGAGGCTCGCAAGGATTCTAGAATGTAAAATCGGGATTCTCCCTTTTCGTTATCTCGGGTTACCCCTTTCAAAAGGGAAGCTGAGAAGGGAAGACTGGTGGCACATGGTGGAGAAAATCGAGCAACGTATCGAAGGGTGGCAAGCCAAACTGTTGTCTCAGGGTGGACGCCTAATTTTGGTGAACTCGGTATTGTCTAACATACCACTGTATTATCTTTCGATGTTCAAAGCACCAAAGTGGGTACTCCGGCGCATCGAAACTTTAAGACGGGCGTTTTTTGGAAGGGGGGGACAACAATTAAGGGGGGACAGTGCCGAGTCCAGTGGAAGACCGTGTGTAGGAGCAAAAAGGATGGGGGCCTGGGTGTCCTTGACTTAGAAAGCATGAATATTGCCCTGCTTGCCAAATGGTGGTGGAAGCTGATGACGGATCAGAAAAATATGTGGAGACCTTTCATTTTGGGGGCGTATTATTTGCGGAGAAGACCACTTAAGGAATGGGTGTCATTCCGACCGGCGTCTTGCTGGTGGAGAAATGTTCTTACGACTAGGAGCGCCTTTAAATGTGGCATTGAATACGCCCTAGGAAATGGACACCTCGCTGATTTTTGGAACGATATCTGGTTTGGAAACACCCCTCTCAGAACTGTTTACCCAGGCATATTTGACAAGGTAAGGCTTAAAAACCCCAGGATCAGGGAGTGCTGGGGGGCCAGGGGGTGGAAGTGGCGAAAAATTCTGGCTGGCTACACACCCGAAGGCCCCGATGAAAGGGTGCACGTTGCCCACCTCAGAGAGGAGTTGAACCTTATTTCTACTTCGGATGGTCAAGATGAAATCAGATGGAGGTGGGACACTGCAGGGAGGTTTAGTGTCAAGTCGTTGTATGGCTTTCTTCAAGATGGAGGCATTCAGGACAGACGTTTCGTGCAACTCTGGTCGATCAGGGTTCCCCTCAAAGTTAGGATTTTCGTTTGGCTTGTTCTCCGAAATAGGGTCCTAACTGCAGACATCCTCTCGAAGAGGGGGTGGAGCGGGGAGGGGAGGTGTAGGTTCTGTTTTGAAGAGGACGAGTCTGCCGCGCATCTTTTTTTGGGATGTCAATTTTCGGGGGATATTCTGTCGAGTGTTCTGACTTACAAAGGGTCAATTCGGGCGGCTGCGACACCGGCAAGGTTGTGGGAAGAATACACCGACAAGAAGAGCTCACTAGGGAGGAAGGAATTAGCTTCGCTTGCGATCAGCTGGTGGGTCTTGTGGCTGGAAAGAAACAGGAGAATCTTCGAAGACAAGAAGCTATCGGGACGACGGCTGGTGTCAGAGATTAGGACCCTCAGGGCAACCTGGACCTCGTTTTGCGCGTCGTAATTTGATGACGCCAGAACCCCCTTATTTTTTTTTTTTTTTTTTTTTTTTTTTTTCGGAGGGTTGAGACCTAGCTGTCTCACTTTGTTGCTAAATTCATCCACCAATTGAATGAAGCGGTAGCATGCTACCTTATTCTCAAAAAAAAAAAAAATATAGCTTGCATATTTTGTTTTGATGAGATCTTGTCTATTTATCGCACGAGGGGGAAAAGTCAAGGTAAAAACATATAAAGCTTAACTGAAATTTAGCATATTTTGAAACGGAAAGACGAACACTAAAAAGCTTGATTTACCACCAAATCTGTTATTACTTTTGATTTTAAAAAAAAAATTGTCCAGCACTGTGACAACTTCCAGGCTTCCCGCAGAAAAGTTACAGAATATTCCATCAATAACAGAAAACACCAGAGGAAAAAGAATATTTGGTCAATAATGTTAACAATACTCTTAAGATTTGCCAGAGAGGTAGTTAAGTCAAATGTACAGTTAATTTAGGTTGTGAAATCAAAGTTTTCAGATACTCACTGAAATTGCGCTAAAGTTCAGGTTAGGTCTATGCATTATTTATCAAAAATTAATTCAGTGCTGTAAAGACTGGTAAGTGAAGTGGACTCTCATTATGTGAAAATTACAACCTCTTTTAGTTTATCCCCAAAAAGAGAAAAAAACTGCAGCCTCTTTGTTTTATTTCTCTCAACAAACATGCATATGAACGATTATCTAGTCACATCTGCCACTTTATTGTATTGACATAAAAGCATAACTGCCTTAGTTCACGTGTTTTTTTTTTTTTTTTTTTTTTTTAAGAGAATGGTAGCATGCTACCCGCTTCGTCCATTTTTTTTAGAAATAAGCTTAGATGGAAATTGTGAAGCAACTAGGCTTCGAATTTGGGACCTCGGGTACCAACCAACAAGCCCTTTGCCACTTGCGCTAGGGACGGTCGGTCTTTAATTCACATGTTACTACATGAAAAGCAAGATAAGAATTAAAAATGTAAATAAATTGCAGTACCTCAACCTCTTCTGTTGGCCTCTCCACTATCCGCCAATATTCACCTTCAATTTGCTCCACCAATAGTTCTTGCTCTCTACACCTTAAAGCTGAACTCTTGTTTGGATCTGTCCGAAAGTACCGTCCCAAAAAATCATCAGCGTAATTCTTAAACGATTTCGGTGTGAAATCCGGACCAGTTTCAAACCCAAATTTATCAGCATCGAATCCTTCATCACTGTTTCCCCCAGTTTTCGAAACTTTTTGCCGTTTCCTCCACCTAGTACTATGACTTCTACTAGTCCCTTTCAGAGTTTCACGGTTTTGGAGCTTGTCGATCTGCTGGACTCGAGTAGAAAATTTTAAATTTTGCCATAACCTATTCTCTTTTAAAATGCAAGGGGGTTTCCAAGGAGGAGGAGGAACAATGCGGCAAATTCCAAATGGTTCCGCTCTTGGCCTTATATTGTTGATATAGTTCAGAGGATCCTCAAATTCCTGTCGTTAATCACAAATCATCGCGTGTTCAGAAATTCCTACATCTCAAAATTTGAGCAAAAGTTTATAGTGGAGTTCAAAAGGATGCTATGAATTACCTCTTCAGTTGGATAAAATACAGGAGCTTCATCAAGGATTGGCCTGCATGCTCCTTCAGGTTTCCATCTCGCCTCAACCTGTTACGATCGAGATTGAATTACCAACCCCACTAAATAATTTTAACATTTTGTACGATGAATAAAAGAAAGAGAAGATTGCACGAGGCTTAAGGAAGACTCAATCATGGCAATAAGAATGTCATTGCTTCAGATACAGATACCAATTATTCTGAATGCTTAATTACAAGAGAAAAAAGTTGATAAGAAAAAAGGCTTTAAAAGTATTAACCTCTTCAAAATGCACACAGTCGGAATCTTCCTTTTCTGAGTTATTATCAAACTGGCTGTTGTTCTCCCGAGGTCTACGTCGAAGTGGCTTTATTGATGCGTCGTTATCCATAGCAGCGCTGCAACTCACATCTTTATGAATCTTTCCTGAATTAGAAGAAACCTCGAAATCATCCGGGAGCATCCGTAATATGTGTGATCTATTGCACTCAGATTGGATGGACTCTGTCCCCATTAATACTGCAGGAAAAGATAAACATGTTCTAAGGACATGCAATGAAAATCAACTCGAGATTATATCCGATTATGACAAGATGAAGTTCATATGAATAGAGCAATTTGCACAATATACATCTCATTGCATCGAAAGCGAAATAGAAGAAACCAGGAACAAGGATCTTGTCATAGCCTAAAGTTGAAACAAAAGTGCACACATACTCACAGGCTTCAATTCATTTGAAGCACAAATCATCAGTGGTGTGCGTTAAAAAAAAAAAAAAAAAAAAAAAAAAAAAAAAATCTATATTCAGCAGTTTCATAGATGATCCGGTATCAAATTGAGATAAATGAAGAAGTTGTTTTAGGTTATCTACAATACTACTATCTCACAGATAGTCACTGGCACTGTACTTCAAAATACAGGAAACAAAAATTTCTCCAAGGAAATATAACTTATATTTTAACAGTAAACAAACAATATCTCTGCAAGAATCTATTCAATATACAATAATGATTCTACTTTTAAATCATTAACTTACATTATCCAGAGACACATGTTTTTTAGAACTAATTGCCAGAGAAATTCAGACCCCAAAAATAAGAAAATAATTCTAAAAGAAAAAAAAAAAAGAAGAAGGATATATAGAATCAGAAATTACAGCAATGAATCCATGTAGGAGAAGAAGAACAGGCAAAAAAAAATAAAAAAAATATTGCATTCAGTAAAAGGCTGGTTCTAGAAAAAGCCTTTGGTAAGTAAAACCACCCTTTACCAAAAAATAATTTAAAAAATTCAGGGACTAGAAAGGAAGAACAAGGAATCATCAATTAAGTTAAGCTCCTTGTGAAAACAAAAGGAGAAAAAAAAAAAAAACTAGGATTAAAGATATATAGAAAAAAATATATATTTGAAACCCTACTCCAGGTATATGAATATATTACAATTATAATTGTATTGCATAATAGGATAGTTTTTATCTTCTCTTTGTTATTAAATTCTAAGGGTAAAAAATTTGAATAACTGATTAGATTAAAAAAAAAAAAAAATTTGTTAAATTTGAAGGAAAGAACTAAAAAGGGGTCACATAAAAACTGGGCCGTCCGATGATATCGAAATCCATCAGAATTAGAGCGGCGTTCTAAGCATGAAGCTGGCCGTCCGATTTGGATCACACGGCTGTGATCACGTGATACAACAAAGGCTTCTATGCAAGCCTTGTAGGCCCGCGCGTGGATCGGTACAAGGGCGCAACGTTGATAACGCTTGCGGGTCCAATCCGTAAGACCCGACCCGGTAGGAGTTTAATCTCTAAATTCTCTCTGGAGTTATGTTATCTAATTAGTTCAAATTATCATTGCTAAACATAACATTTCTAGTTAACAAGTTCAACCAAATATCTTCATATCTATGGTTCTATAAGAAGCTAAATATAAACCTAATTAGTGAAGGTCTCCTACAAAACTAAATAAAAAAATATTTGAATTATCCAAAATCAAATTATATATTAGACCAATTTGTATAAAAATTTCACTAGTTTTGCGTTTGTACAAAAACGAGCAGCTATTTTGAATTTTGCAGATTGGATCAAAAATTTTCAGAAAACTAATCAAAATATTCTTATTTTTTACCTTTTCTCTCATTCGTCTTTCTCCTCTCTCGATACGTCTTTCTCCTTCTCGGCCTTTCTTTCTCTTCTTCTATTTTCGCTTACTCTCTATTCTCCTTCTTCTTTACTGTCCTAATATCAACGCTGCGCTTCACTTTTACCTCGCCCACATCTTCAACCGACTCTGGTTCGAATATGATATAGATCTCAAAAGTGAGCTTGTAATGAAGCATATGACCGCGGATGACGACGATAACGAGGGTACTGAAGGATTTAAGGATGACAGGCAGGTAAGTGTGTCTGATAGGAACGATGGTTGTGGCAGAGGGCGAGACAGAAAGTATGATAGCGAAAAAAAATATAAAAAGTAAAAAAATAAAGAAAAAAGAGTTAAAAAAAAAAAAAAAAAAAAAAAAAATCCTGTGAAGACCATTATGTGCGTTGCTGTTAAGAAAAAACTAAGAAGCGGAGAAGAAAAAAATGAAGTTGGACTTTTAAGATATGGTTGAACTATCTGAGACGAAAGTTACACTCTCTTAACAAAAGTTATGCTGGTTGAATGAAATTATACTACCTGAACAAAAAAAATTATACTATTTGAGCAAAAGTTGCACTTTTTGAGATGAAATTAATATTTTTTGAGCGAAAGTTACGCTCTTTGTGGCGATTTCGTTTCAAAGAATACAACTTTTGTTTAAAAAGTCTAATTTTTATCTCGAAAAGATCACCTTTCGTCTCAAAAAATTCAACTTTCATTCAAAGAATATAATTTTCATCTCAAACAATATAACTTTCGCTCAAAAAGTGCAACTTTCGATTAAACAATATAATTTTTATTTCAAACAGTGTAACTTTCGTTTCAAACCGTGCAACTTCATTTTAACAACACAATTTCATCTTTATCTTCTTTCTACTCTAGTTTTTTTGTCTTTCTTGTAGTAGCGGCGACATATAATGATCTTCTCCTACTCTTTTCCTTGCATTCTGCCGCAGCCACCACCCACAAACACGCTTTCCTGCCACTGTCAAACGCGCTTTCTTGCCATATCATCCTTAAATCTTTCAATATCTTTATTACCTACATGCCCACATCCACAATTTATATCATATCTGAGTCCGCATCGACGGAAGTGTGGGCGAAATAAGAGAGTAGAGCATGACATCGATGTTAGGATAGTGGAGAAGAAGGAGACAACAAATAGAGCGAATACCGTCTTGACCATGACCTCATCGCCTCTATCCTCTCTACCTTTTCTGGCGCTAGCACTGGTACTGGCACCGACGTTAGCGGAAGCGGCGCCGCCTTCGTCACCGTCACTGTCACCGAGGATCGCGAAGGCGGTAGAGGAGACGATGAGAGTCGAGGAGAAAAAAACGAACAAAAGAGAGAGAGAGAGAGAAATAAGAATATTTTAGTCAATTTATTGAAAATCGTAAAATTCAAAATTTTAGATCATTTTTGTAAAAACACAAAATTGATAATTTTTTTATACATAAAAGCCTATATATTATTTAAATAATTTTTTCGTTGTTAATGAAAGCACAATCGTGCTGCAGATTTTTCACCCGTAGGCACGTGAGAAATATAGTTTACGATTAGATTTAAGTCGAACATTGAAGATGTCATAAGTTCATGATTAAGAGAACAAAAATAACTTTCATTAATGTAAGAAGAGAGCAGGAATACTAGGAAAGATTACAAGGAAAGGATTTAAAGAGGAACCTGATTTTGCGAAGAAGTGTGAATCTTAGGAAACCTCCACCACCACTACTAATGTTAAGATCTTGTGCTATGTTAAATATATTTCTGAGTCTCTGTTGTTTTCAGAGTTACATGAAAAACTTCTTCGCTCTGATGTGCACTTGGAATTGTTATTGGAACTTCCAAGGAGAAGGGGATTGTTTCACCCTGCACTTAATGAAAGCTCTTGAAGTTAGTAGGATAATAAAGGACACAAACTTTGAACTTTGGGGGCAGAAGCTTATGGTAAAGAAAAATTGAAAATCTCTTTGTCTTAGTCAATTTAAATTTAAATTAGATTTGAAATCTAGCTTTGCTAAAAGTCATAAATCCTATTCAGAGAAAACAAAAAGGTTATTTTTTATAAAAAAAAAAAAAAATTTGCCGGAGATAATTTCAAAAACTAAATTATCTTTAAAAGCCTTTAGATAGATTTTCTGGTAGTATTAGGAATTATCTTCAAAAATTCATAAATAAAAATAAATAGCTTCTGCAGAGTTAGAATAAAATTTGGTATATATAAATAGATTCATGGTATTTTCTTCCTTGTCTTGTTGTGCGCATTGGTTAATACAATTATTGTATGCAGTCGCTAGTTTATGGTTAAATTTATACATTGACTTCAATTTTTAAATTTTTTTTATTTTTTTTATTTACAACGTCATGAAGTTGTGAAAACGATTAAGTATTATTCAAATTACAGAAAATTTAGAGTTCAGCTGCCTGTTAGAGCCATAATGCACAGATTTGATGTTTATCATAAAAATTTTTTTAGAACAAGTTAGATTATATTATTTTTTTTTTTTCTTAGAATTACAGTAACAAAAATTTTTATAAATTGAATAGCCAATGTATCTAAAAATTAAAATCAAATAGAATTACTTACTAACCTTCTTGAATTATACGGATCAAATGCATTGCAGATCGAATACGTGAATCGAATACAAAATCATTCTCTTCTATATTCGAAACGAGTGCAAAAAAATTATCAAAATTTTCTTCTATCTCCACGTTCTAAACCTCTAAAAATATAGGTGGAAACCCTAGAAAATATAGGTGAAAACTCAAAACCCGCAACACCAAATTATCCGGGACGGGGACGTAGGTTGAAACCGAAAATCCCAGGTGGAAAGCCACGTAAAGAAAGAAAAGAGAGAGGAAGAAATTCTTTTTCTTACTTACATTATGTGAGAAAGGGGATTTCTTATTATAAATTATCACAAGTCTTAAACATATTCTATTTCTGACATAAAATTATTATTTTTATTTTTAAAAATAAATGTTAATTTTATCCTTAGCATATATAAGTACTTATCTTAAAGATAGAATTAGATAAAACGAACTCTAATTCACATCATGTAAATTGAATTATGTAAATTGGATTGAATTAGAACCAACTTAATATGAACACAGTACATCACCACACCAACTAATTATACAATCACATATCTTAAAATTTATTATCCCATAACCGAATTTATCTCCACAACAAAAAAAAAAACAATTTATTCCATTGGCTCCATCCCAAAACAAAATTGTTGGATTTAAAATTCAAATATTTCAAAGGTAAAACTAACAAAATTCTTCCACAAAATCTGAGCAAATTCTTCCACAAAATTTGCTCAAAATATATTTTAGTGTTCCCCATCAATCCATTCAGAAACCCAGTATTAAGATCGATTTTAATTTCATGCTTTTACCACAAAGAACCAAGTCTGATAATAACCAAATTATATAAACAAACGTACACAAAGATTTACAAAATTAAACCACAAAGAAAAAGGTCGAAGCAAAATGCGGCACATGCTCACAATTTGCAAACTCTCACGCGCCTGTACAATGTCAAAAATCTTTTCGAAATCTTTTCTTATAATTATTTTCTTCGGAGTTTCTAGTCAATTGAGAATCCAACCCTTCTATCAGGGGATCCTTTACTTCACCCTTTTTATTCAGCTTTTCTAGTTCATGTAAACTTAGGCTTAATCTCAATTCCCTCGACAATGAGCCCTCTCTTCCAGTGCCCTCCTCTTATCTCCATCAAGCGCATTTCCACCTCCCCGTCCTCTCCCTCGCCATTATAGAACTCTCCCAACTCAACCTCCATCCACCCATCATCTCTCCTCCTTGGAGAAACCTCAAGGCCCGAAGTCTCCTCTTCCTCATTCTCTTCTTCTTCTTCTTCTTCTTCTTCTTCTTCTTCTTCTACTACCACACTTTGAGCTTGTGGAGCGGCAATAACCCCGCGCCAGGAAAGAAAGCTCCGGAACATACTAGTGCTCCTTTGCACTTGCCCTCCCATCCTTGGGAGTACAAGGTGAAGGGTGCGTTCTGAGACTTGGCTGCCGAGAATTACTGTTGCCTCTTGCAGTGGGTAGCTTAAGCCGTTATAGTTTTCATCTACTTTGAAGATAAGATAGGCTGCATAGGTCGTATTCTGAGAGAGTAATTTGCTCTCGATCTTGCCACGGATCTCCAACCAACAGACGTTAAGGAGCATAGCAACTTGTGGGAACCTAATTGAAGGGAATTTACTTTGAATCAGAAATAATATTTAAATCAAGGATTTAAGTATCCATCGGCACGGACCGTATCCATCGTACCGTACCGTGCCAACAAGATACCGGCACGATACATCCCCGTGCCGATGGCACAGTTCAAAACCCTTTTTTCTTAAATTTACTAAATAATTTTCTCAATAAAGTTCAAAATATTTGATAAAGATACATAATAAGTAATTAAAAAAATTTGTTGCTAAAGAAAATAAATATTCCATGCCAATATGTGTCGGCACGCATGTATTTTTTATGACCGTCACTCATCGGCACGGCTCGGCACGCACCGTGCCGGCAAGTTTTCGGCACGACCCCGTACCACGGCACTTAAATCCTTGATTTAAATACTAAAAAAAGGTTTCACGGTGTTCAAGCTCTTCAATGGTTGTTATCTCATGCTTCTCAAATATTTGAACTACCTCTGGAGATGACGATTTTTCAATAATAAAATTAGGCTAAGGAAGAATTCAAATTAAATAAATTACCCAGAACGAAGAAAAATGTGGGCATACATTAATACCCAAGAACATCTAGAGTTTTATGACTCACACTTTTTTATTACTTTTTTCTGAAATTTGTTTTTTTGAGGAAAAGGCAGCATGCTGCCGCTTCATTCATTGAAATTTTTTCTGAAATTTGTAAGCGAACCAAAATATAACAAAAGTAATATAGCAGATGTTCCTACTACCCATGAATTGAATCTTCCCAGAGATTCAGGGAGTAATATTTAAAAATGACTATCTACACTGCTTTAGAAATTAATAATACTCGATTGGATGAAAAAAAATATATGTATAATTTATATGTAGAATTGAATGGTGAAAGTATAAGAGGTACAAATAACATTCCAAATAATTGCTTAAATTTCTTAACTTTGCCTTCCAAAATAACAATGGAATTTGTTTTTCTCTTCAACACAAACACAAAAATCCCTAAATTTCCTCATATAACTGCAATAGTAAGTGACTCATGAATTAAAACTATATTTGCCATATAAATTACACCTATTGTACTTGTACAACTAAACCGATAATAATTCTCACAAAAATCAACAAAGGCAGATACTAAAATAGATAAAAATGCAATTAGTGAGCTGCACATCGAAAAAAAGTAAAAACTTTGAAAATGCCATCGCAAGTGTATGATCGAACCTTGAATCGGGGTGAGGCGCCCAATTCCAATATTGCGGCGTGGTCCCCCATGTTATCGACAGCGCTTTCGCCGACAACATGAAACACTTGGCCCCGCTCGATCTATCTAATCTGAAACTCTGCATCACAAAATGTATTAGAAAAGAAAAAAAACGCCGATTATAAGAAGAATTCGGTGAAATAGGGCTAAAAGTTAGGGAAAAAAACCCTAGAAATTGGGAATCGAAAGGAGATCGGGATACCATGACCCCCGCATCGAGGAGGATGGGGCGATCGCAGAGGCGGAAGTAGAGATCCCTCTTGGAAGCGCATTCCACCGGATCGACGGCCCGCGATAGGATCGAGGGCAAATCGGACGGAAGGAAGCGCTTCCAGACGCAGTCCCACGACGCGGCGGATCGGAACACGGCGGAGACGGCCGCGGATCGGCACGCGTCGCGCGGCGTCGTGAGGGAGATTGCGTGGGCGATGCACCCCTCCGGTAGAGCACTCATGGCGACGCTCCCCTCCATCTCCCTCTCTCCCTCTCTCCCTCTCCCTCTCCCTCTCTCCCTCTTCCTCTTCCTCTGTGTTGTGTAGTAACGAGTGGCGTTGGATCTCCTTTTCTCGCTCTCGCGCTTTTGTTCGTTGCCTTTCTCGCTCCGAGGGACCGTCATAAATAGGAGTAGACCGCACACAGAAAAGAGGGGGTGTGGCGAGAAAGGCGAGAGATGAGATGAAAGACTTCGCCGCTAAGCATCCGGAGCAGTTTGGTACCGACATTCATTTAGATTGCGTTTTGTTCGATTTACTTTGCGTTTTGTTCCGTTATAAGTTCGGACTATTTATTTTAAAAGTAAATAAATTAATTTTTAGTTTAAATAAAAATTAAATTATTTTTTTTAAAAAAAAATAAGTATTTGTATTGTTAGATTGAAAAAATAAAAATAATTATAATTTTAAAATAATAATATTTTATCTAATTAATTAATCTAAAAATATTAATTAAATAATAATTTAATTAATTATCGTTAGATAATTTTAAATATTAATTGATAAAATAATTAATAATAATAAATATTATTATTAAATAATTTAATTGACTATAAATAATTTAATAAATTAAAAATTAATTAATTAATTATCTAATAATTAAATATTAAATTAATAAAATAATTAAATTAGTCAAAATTTAAATTAACTAAAAAGTTAATATAATAATTAAAATTATATATTTACTTAATTAACTTTGTTCTCAAGTGAGAACAAACTTGTTCCAAAAAAAATACTGAAACTAAAGTTTCAATTTTATACCAACTTATTTCAGAAAAACGAGAATTATTATTTTCATCTAAACCAAACGCATTTAGAGAACAAAATTGGACCAAGATCTTATTTTTAGGCCCTGTTTCCGTTTCATTTATTTGAAATAAATTTAACTAAAAATATAAAACAACTAGGCTTCGGACTCGAAATCTCGAATATCAACCATCAAATTCGTTGCCACTTGCGCTAAGAATAGTTGATACACTAAGGCCTATAAGGCATTTGTTGTGGTCCATTTAATTGGCTAGTATAATGGGCCGGCCCACAGCCCAATTATGGCTGTACCACGGCCATTTAGTTTTATCTAGTGAACAAACGGATCGAATGTTTGATAGTGGTATCTAATGTGCAGTTTTTACAGACTCTGTATTACTTCATTGGTCATTTTATCATGTTCCATTTTTGCAGTGCATTTTGATACTACCTACAGCCTTAGATATTATTAAAGAAATATTCAGGAACTTCAGAGCTCAAAACTGAGCCATTTCTGCATGTTCAAATATGTATAACAAACACATCCTAGAAAAATGCTACATGTATACCCCAAAAAGATGTAGATCCTACCATCCCACCCATCTAAGAGTAGGGATGTCTTTTAAGAGTCACTTGAAAGGAGTGTACATGTAGCATTACTCTTGAACAAAAAATGAACATATGCATAACAGCAGTAGCATAATCAGATCTTTTTTTTTCTCGCAAAGAATCCAATGCCTTTTCTGCAAACAACCCACCCTTCAGTGGAAGAAACTCAATGTACAAGCATCTGCTTCTGCCATGAAGTTTTATGTAAATAAATAATCAAGACCAAGAGCTAAAGATCTAAAGTTATGAACTGCAGGAAATAAATTCATTTCAATCAAAATAGAAAAATAATAAAAAGAGATGCACTGAAGTAACTTGTAGATTGCAAGGCAGAATTTTTTTTGTGTGCAAACAGTAACTAGAAAGGGGCTTTGAGCACTCCCCTGCCGAGTCATATTAACACAGTTAGCTTATTAAACATATAATATTAGTCAAATGTTAACATTTAGCATAGGGAAATGTGCCAGTTGTTTTCCAAAGAAGACTATTAATTACCACAAATATTTTTTATATTGTCGACAGAGAGCATAGTAAATGTACACTGCACATGGATGGATACAGTTTCACTAGCATTATAATAAAATCAGAAGGGGCCTCAAATAGTTTAAAATTTCCAGCTGTTACCACAGTTACTCAAATTTGGCAGTAACTCCACATTAATACCAACCCCCTCCACTTCCTCGAACCATCACCCCGCCTAAATTTCTGGCAATTTTGATTCTAACCAAATATTTCTCCACTAACTTGTGCAACTGAACATACAGTTGGGCACACAGCAACTACAATGTTGCAATAAATATATAATTATAATATGATTCATTGTATGGTTGGAACAAACTATAAAAGAGCAGACCCACCTGATGTACTATAATACTGCACCACAACCACCTGCAACCATAACCATAATAATGAGAGGCAGGCACATTGAACGTTGTCATCCATCGCCATGCCTAACAAATATCATAGCAAAATGCTCGATCCATGTGGCTTGCTTTTGTATGCCGCTGCCACTAATCTATCTATTAAAGGGGGGGGAGGGGGGAGGAATGCTACTTGTACACCCCAAATGGGTGTACAAGTATTATTTAAAGCTCGATCGCTGTTGAGAATTGCTCTGTTTAGCGCATCTAAAATAATTAAACAAGCACAGATCTCATAGAACATAATAATAATTTCATTTCATTGTAGTTTATTAACAAGTATTTACAAGCACCAAAATAGAAAGAAAGAACGAAAGAAAACAAAAAATATAAAAACAAACCCATCATCTTAAAGCGCAGAACGAAAATAAAAAAACCAGCAGACACAGGAGGAAAACGGACGGAAGGAAGGAAAACAAAGATAAGGGAAGGAAACGGAAACAGGAACAAAAAAAGGATAACAGAGGGACTCGGAAGGATTTTAAGAAACCTGAGGTGGCTTCGCGGTCTTCGCCGCCTCGGTGCTGAGCGCCACGCTCGCCACCGTCGTCTGAAAAGAAGGAACTGCGCCCGTGTAGTAAACAGCCCGGCCAGCGCTGTCGAATGTCAGCTGTGGTGCATACGCCGCGGCGGCGGGGGGATCCGCCGTCTGAGTGGGTCCCCGCACCTCCGGCAGCTGCCCCACCACCTTCGGCGCTGGGGACGCGTACACCGCCCCGCCCTCGCGGTAGAGATCGGCGGGTAGCAGACCCGACACGGCCGTGAAGTAGCCGCCCTGCTGCGGATACACGCCGGGGATCAGGAACACCGGCTGGTCGCCGCCCGCGACGGAGGCGTACCTCCCGGCGGCGACGCTCCGCGGAACCGGCCAGTAGCCCGCCGCGGGGACCGGCGAGGAGGTCGGGTTGGGGACCTTCTCCTGGACCTTGTGCACGTAGTACTCTGCCCCGGCGGGGTAAGCAGCAGACCTTTCTTCAATCTGCGCGGTGGCCTGCGGCGGCGGCTGCTGCGGGTACTGCTGCTGCTGGTGGTAGTGGTGGTGATTGTCGACGACCTGGAGCTTCTGGAGCTCCTGGATCTGCCTCTGTATCTCCGCGGGGGAGACGACGGGGGACGGCTCCCCTCCGATCTGACGATCGCGATCCCGATCCTCCCTGATCCCCTGATCGAACCTCGCGGGGGCCTCGACGGCAAAGTTCTCGAGAAGGACGGAGCTCTCCCCGGCCGGATCCTTGACCTTGACCGCGGGAGGAGGCACGAAGCCCTTGTCGAGCCCGAAGAGGTAGTCGGGGCTCAGCGGCGCCTTGGAGACGGCGGCGTCGAGGGGGGGTGCGGGTTGTTGGGGCGGGGCGGGGACGGAGTTGAGGGCGTCGACGAACCACTGGCGATCGGGCTTGGGCTCGAGGAGGGCGGCGGGGGGCGGAGGCGGCGGGAGGTTGATGGGGAAGAGGAAGATGCGGAGGCGCGGGTTGTGGTGGCGCCCGGAAGAGCCGGAGCGGTGGGCGTGGAGGCGATCGTACTCGAGGATCATGTGGTCGAGGTCCTCGTCGTTGGTGACGGAGACGAGGGCGTCGATGTCCTCGCCGGGGAGCTGGTACTTGACGCAGAGGTCGTCGGCGCCGGCGATGGAGGCGATCTTGGCGCGGAGGGCGGGGAAGCGGGTGGAGCGATCGATGTTGAGGATCTTCGTCTCGCCATTCACGTACGAGAGCTGGTGGTCGTGGGGCCGGGGCTGGATGCGGCCGCCGTAGCTGATCATGAGCTTGATGCGCGGCGAGGGCTGCTGCTGCTGAGGCTCGTCCAAGGAGGCGGGGGAGTCGTTCTCGGTCTCCCGGTATCGAGGGGAGTCACCGCCGGGATCGGCGTAGGGGGCGTAGCCGTGGCTCTCCATGGATTCGCAGGACCACAGGAGGAGAAGAGAATCCCTAGAATCCCTAGCTAGAGCTAGCTAGGGAGAAGATTAGGGGGAGGGGGGTTTGTTAGGGTTTCAGGAGGAGGAGGAGGAGGAGGCGGCGGCGCAGGAGAGAGAGAGAGAGAGAGAGAAAAGAGAGAAATTGGCGGAGGATGAATAGGCGAGTGCGTAACTTACATTCTATTATTCTTATTATTATTATTATTATTATTATTACTATTATTATTATTTCTTATTTCTTATTTCTTATTTCTATTCGTATTAGGAAGAGGTCTTGACTCGGATTTTCCCTCTCACCCCAAGTCCCCAGTCCCAAGCCCCAGGCGAGGGAGGTGACACCTGCATCGGCATTCGTGCAGTGACAGTTGGAATAAGGATGGCTAGTAGGGCCCACGAGGGTCCTTTCAAGGCACACGCGAAGAATTGTTTATATATATATATATATATATATTATTATAAAAATAATTAAATTTTTTCATAACGTAGAAAAAAAAACTCTCTTTATCATCGTTGGATGTTGATCAGGACGCAGGAGGGAACCGCTCGGATTAAAAATAAAAAACCTTTACGGCTTGACATCACGTCGACTATATACTGTACATAAGCTGGCATCCTCCTGGGAAACAACGTGTAAGCCGTAAGGTGACATAAATTTCATAAAAGCAACAAAATATACATCACATATTTTACTTATTTTACTCAGTAAAATATAAATATTTTTTTAAAAATTGAAATAATCTTTCACCCTATCTCATTTTATCTATTGAATAAATAAAATATATAATATATATTTATTTTAAAAGAGTAATACTATTTGTACATCTCAAATAGATTGTACATTACACATTCTATTCCATCCAAGAATGGAGACTAATCTATCGATCATTTCGAAATGACCCATAAAATTTACCCCACTCTTAAATAGGTGGAAAGTAAAATGTACACCCCACTTGAAGGTGTACACTTATATATACCCATTTTAAAATATACAAATAGTATTTTTTATTTTATAATCATAATCTAAGCCCATTACAAACAATGGCAATCATTTCATTCCATTCCAAATTTATAATATTTTTAAAATATTTTTTAAATTAAAATTATAAATTTATTTCTAATTTATTTAATTATTTGAATTGAAGATATTATTGGTAATTTATTTAAAATTTTGACACGTACTAAAAAATTTGTGCATATTTATAAACTTTCCTTTTTACTGAATTGTAGTGGTTTGGCAATCAAAGTTAGTACACACACCTCTTTCAAATAATGCTGACTTTTTTTTTTCTTTTTTTTTGACAAATTACAACACACAATTCATATACTCATTCATCATAGAAAAAATGATTTGAATCGTTGAAAATATAGCAAATATATACTTACACACATAAAAGTAAGATCTGTAGCAACATTCATTACAAAAATTGTTGGAAAATCAAATCACAACAAAATTTAACAAAGAAATTTTTTAAAAAAAACATACATAATAGAATACAATACAAGATTATGCTATTAATGGTGATATTTTTTTTGATTTGTTCCAACAAATTTATTTATTTTTAAATAAAAATTTTAATTTTTTATAATTGTATATATTCATCTTCAGTAATTCAAAAGGTGAGAACTATAATGAGGTTTGAGAAATGAAAAAAAATAATAATAAAAAACTTTGTATTAAAATCTCGCTAAAAGTTTATAATATTTTTTTTTTCTAAAATTTATAATTTTTTAAAATTTTAATATTAAAAATAGTTTAAAAATTTATAAATAAATAAATTACTCTCGAAGAGATGAAGGAGGCATTGTACATCCCACGTGAACACCAGCTGGTAGTTAGCGTTGCTGAGCTGTCACTAACTATAGGGAAGAGACCCTTAACTATAGGCTATTTAGACATAGGTGCTCAAGTATTTTTGATTCAAGCCTTTTCAACTAGTAATTTTATTATTTAGATTTTTATGTTTAATTAAACTACAAATTTTGTTAAGTTTAACAGCTCTATCTGCTATTATGCATTAATTAATCTTGTTTACTTACTTAAAAAAATGATGAAAATTATCAAATTAAGTGAATTGATTAATAAATATAATAAAACCTCTAATCTAATTGGCTAAAATTATTTAATTCAGAAAAATATAAACAAGAATAATTAAAAAAAATAAAAATTGAAGAGGTCATCTCAGAATTACATGTATTTGAGGGGGCTCCATACATTTTCACCTCGTGAAGAGTCCCTCGTACCTAACGAGGTTGATTCTCTCCTCCCCATGCGGCCCAAAAGAACATAAGGCCGTAACCAGAGAAGTCACAGAGAATTAATTAATTAATTAATTAATTAATTAATTAATTAACTTATTAGTTTTTTTAATTGAAAATCCTGAATGTAGTGACTGCGGCGTTATTACCTGTTTGTTACTGGTTAAAGGATAAGTTTAGTATTAAAATTTATCTAACACTATTAAATAAAATAAAATTTAAAAAATATAATACTTAATATATGAGAAGTAATTCATTGCGCCTAAACCAAAAAAATAAATAAATAAATAAATAAATAAATCTAAAATGCATGACAGCTGTCATGCTGCATACTAATAATAAATAAATAAATAAATATTTATTTATTTATTATTTATTATCCTGATAAAAGAGAGTTTAACTTTTTAAGCTAGGATTAATTTAATACGTGATTAAGGTCAAATTGGAATATGCTCACCAAGTCATATGCAGCAGCTCGATCCGTGGGATAACAGGAGAGGATCATGATCATAGTACTAATTAACGATTAAAAAAGTCCTAGTAGGAAGAGGATTCACATAACGTAGTTACATAACCTACTCTTAATTACAATTTTTTTTTTCTTGTCCTCTTCTCAGAGAACAGTTTTGAGGTCCTTGTGCAGGGGGGGAGGGAATTCAAGTCTAAATGCCAATTCTGGGAACTTACAAATTCTGGAGCCATCACGTACTACTGCATCTATACATGGCAGCTAGACCAGGCACAAGCATACTCACATGCAGATGCAGGTCTCGATATATTTTATTTTTGTACTTTTTGGAGATGAACAAATTAAAAAGAATTGAAGCCCACCATCCTATTTCTTCTCCTCCTATTTTAATTTTTTAAAAATCATATAAACATATCAACAAATTAATAATCTATAAAACCAACAACTTCAAATAATATTAAGTATACAATCTTTAACAGATTATTAATGTGCTGACAAGTATACATATTAGATAAGTTTCAAATTCTAAAACTGAAAGGTTGTAATCATATTCTGTTTTGATTATCCCATTAAGTTAAATTTAGATTATGCATAATTTTATTAAGATTATTTTTAATCTTAATGAATTTGTATTTCTAGTTATATTAAAATTTAGCCACTATTATAAATATATTTTTATTTTATTAGTTTTGTGCTGCGGATGAGAAAGAATATGCATAATTGATTTTGTGCGATGGCTCCAGTAGTTTCACTCTACGATGCATAATTGATTTTGTGCGACGGCTTCAATAGTAGTTTCGCTCTACGACAAATGAATATGCATAATTGATTTTGTGAGACGGCTCCAGTAGTTTCGCTCTACGACAAATGCGTAATTGAAAAAATTAGTCCTTCAGAGACAAATGATCGTACGCGTAACTGAAGAATGAAAGATTGACCCTTCAGAGAATCCCACATATTTTTTTTTTTATATTTAGTTTGCATGTGCAATATTACTTTATGGAACTTGATTTTGGTAAAGAAGACAGAATTTAAATCAATATCATATTCTATTTTGGTTATTCCATTAAGTTAAATTTGGATTATATCTAACCTTATTAAAATTATATCTAATCTTAGTGAATTCGTATTTCTAGTTGTATTAAAATTTAGCCATTATTATAAATATATCTTTATTTATTGATTTTGTACGGCGGTTGAGAAAGAGAATGAGTGTACTTTGGAATTAAGATTTTATGAAAGAAGCATATTTTATATACCATTTCAATTATAATAAAAGTCGTCACTCCGTTTTCGCCCACGTAAATATTGTGTGTTTTATTTTTCTTTTTTTTTTTCTTAATTTTCTTTTGGTATTTTTCGTGTCTAACAAATTAGAGTTTTTTTGTTTTTGTCACAACATATATTGACTTTGTTGCCATGTAATGTGTTCACAGGTTATAATTCGATCCAATCGACATGAGATGTGAATTAAAATTTATTCTTATACGTTAAGGATAAGATCGAAATTTAAAAATAAGATTAAGATTTATTTTTATAGATTAAGAATAAAAATAAAAAGTTATATATTTTTTATTAATTAAGAAATATATTTTTATTGTCTTTTATATATATAATAATATAAAGACACGCAGGTTATGTTTGGCAACCGATATAAGGGAATAAGGGGTTATCCCCTTTATACCCGGCAACCGGTATAAGGGGATAAGAGGGTTATCCCCTTTATATCCAAACAACATTTAAGTATGGAGAACAGCTGTTCTCCTCGTACCAAGTTAATTCGATATAAGGGTGGAACAGCACAGGTAGAACAGCTGTTCCGCCTGTTGCTTATTATTTTTTTTAAAATTAAAATTTTTTAAATTATTAGATATTTAAATTTATAAAATTTAATTTTTTTTTTATTTTATAAATTTTAATCTTTTCTATTATTCTTATTTCTCTTTAACTTACCAAACACAATTTTTTTTATTCCGGTACAACTTTTATATTCAACCAAACACAAAATTACTATAATTCTTGCTTGTTTCTGAACTTATACCTATTTTCAGAATAATCAATTTTCACTTATAGCCGAACCAAACGCAGCCACAGAGTTTATGAAGAATAACAGTCTAGCACACTTGAATGGTATAAAGATGGTTTAGATTGATTTGTTGAGATGGCGAAGTATCCAACACTGAACCGGTGGACCAGATCAAGAAAATAATTTCTCATTTACGACAGTGGGGAGGGAATGCAGGTGTGCATGTTCGGAGTTGACATGAGATCGCTTAGAATAATAAATAAATAAATAAATAAATAAATAAATAAATAGGACGGTCAAAGTGATGGAAATAAGGGAGATTGAGAGAAAGGGAAAGAGTGGAAGATGAGTATACAGGCATTCCTTGGGAGCTGAGAAATAGAAGAAGTAGATTACAAACTTTGGGGAACAAGCCACAAAAGATGCTTAAATTAGAAGCCAATGATGGGTCAAAGGAGATGGAACTTAAAATAACCTTCCTGTTCCAGCTTGAAAGGGGAACTGCATGCTATCTAAAAAATCAATTAAATAAAAAATAATCTAATATTATATACTTTGCACTCTCACGACATTATAAAATTGAAGGAGTTTAGAATTGTTTTTTTTTTTGATACAATATTATAAGAAATAAACTAGGATCATTCTTCTTCAACTTGAAGTCCCACACTAGTTTAGTTTAAAACTTTTCTTAAAAATTGAAATGAAAAGAATAGCTAATGGTATAGAGCAAGTCCAAAATCAACCCGCAACAGAGACTAGTACACAACAGGTGGTGAGCAGCGTCGGCAGTGACGGTACCACAGTGGGCGGTCCCGATCTACCGTACATTTTGATCGTCCACAGTTTGGATGGTCATGATTTAGATCCCAATTATTTATAGTACTTGTAACCGTAGTTATTTTATATGAACTCAAAATCCTCACTAGATTCAATCTATACATGCTGCTCTAGATATGCTGCATGCTTCAACTCTCACATGCCACCAAGCACTAAGTTTATGCTTCACTTATTTTAATTGGCTATTGATATCGAGCCCCGAGCTCTAATCGATAACACCACAAACTTGTAGCATTTGACAATTTTTTTCTTTAATGTTAAGGTTATAAATTTTAAAAAAAAACTATTAGCTTCTGACAAGTAGAGAGCATTACAGTTCCAACTGCATTATTAGAAAAATAATAATAATAATAAATTAAGCCAAGATTTGGTTAGATTATAAATCAATATTTTTGTCAGTATTAAAAAACTTAAAATAATAATTTCAAGTGTTCGTTTTATGTTTCTTCCTCGTTTAGTCAATAAGATCTGCACCTTCTTACTTAGAATTTTATAGAAGGTTTTTATTTACATTTACCCTTCTAAAAAATTTTATTTTGAAAATAGTTTTACAGGGTTGCGTGAGGTGGATGTTAAGTTGAACACGATGAATCAATCGCGGTGTTCAACTCAACACCCAAGACACCGAATTTTTATTTTTTATTAAAAATGATAAATAATTGATCGTCATTATTAAAAAAAATTTATATAAATTATTTATTATTTTTTTTAATCATATATAATTTTAACAAATTACATATAATTCTGAAAATCAAATATTATTCAATTCTAAGAACCTAACCATATGAATAAGGAAACAATTATTTCGTGGAATGGAAATTTCCATACCGGAGCCCCATACCTGGTTCCAGCGAGATGTTATTTGTCGCGTTTATGATCCGGTGAAAAGTTTAGATCATCTCACCATCGACAGTTGATGCGTACATTGATGGCTTGGATTTTTTTTTTTTTTTTTCTTCACTTTTGCAGAGTCCAGCTGGAGAAGGTACAGAGTGAGCTGTTGTTGTTTCTTATCTTACAGAAGGAAACATAAGAAGCAAAAGTGAACAAAATTTTGCAGACAATTTCTTCAGTTTCCCATCAAAAAGAAAGATTATGGCGAATCATTTGAGCAGGATTTGTGCACTCAAAATGGAATTGCTTGAGTGACAGGAGCAAGAGCAAAAGGAGCAGAATTAAGTGAGAACAGGCACTCAATTCACTCAAATTCTGTGTAATTGAATGTGCCGACAAATTTGAGCAGGATTTTTGGTTACAATTTTATTGGCTAGATTGCAAATTCATCTTGTTCAGACAAAAATATACGTATTGGAGTGCAAGAGAAAGTTTAGTACAACATATTTTTTTGCTTGTTTGTGAACAAACCCCAACTACGAAAAATGGAAGAGATGTCAATATAGGACAATACGGAAAGGTTTGATTGATGTGTATTAAGTGAGCCGGTTCAGTTTGAAAAATAGAGTGTCTTTGGTGTTCATTTTGCCTCAACAGTCTGTGCCCGACCAAACCGAGTCATGTCATTTTTTCGTTGTAATCCATTTTTCGTTATCAATAAAATATCACTTGTTTGTGCCTATTTGCATGACCATTGTGTGTCTTTCTCTGGATTCTCACTCGATACAATTAGTAGAGTTGTACCTCGGGACGATTTTGGCTGGCTCGCTCGTGCAGGTGATGGACAAGCACCGCACGATTTCGTCAAGCGATTCTAATTCCGTGACAAGTGGCCCACTTTCGGTTTTGAGAGATTTTAGAAAGAAGCGAGCCTAGGCATACTAAAAAAAACGCTTGGATTCTTTTTTCACTTGCTATTGCTAGATAATTCGGAAATAACGTACAAACGAATATTTCAAAATATGCGCGCATATTGGAAAGCGATAACTCAGTAAATTTTACAAGATCTCGAAATCTGATGAACGCTGTTCTGATGAGGCACTGAACGGATTATTGCAGGTCAAATTTCCGAATTATAATAGCAATATTTGTTTTTCCTGTACTCTACTTGTCTATTCTCTTTTTTTGTACTCTCCTTTTCTTTAATCAATGATATATAGGGATTAACCCCTGTTCCATCAAAAAAAGCACTGTACTCTCTGCTCTATAACAAATCAACTATTTCCATTCTCTTACTCAAAATTAAGAAGACACTTTGCTTTGCAGGAAAATCAAATCAAGTCCCTTCTTATTCTGTGCCTTTGATTGCAGTGCATAATTTACTTTGAGAAGATCCACAGCTAAAGTTTTTTATCATCCAATTCTTATCCTGTTCCTTCAAATTATCTGCACCAATTAGAATTACACACTACCAAAATCTATGATTACTTGTGTAAACAGTGTAGGCTATAAAACCTAAAGTTCAGAATCGAACTCTGAACAACGATTTCACCTTCTAAATAAGGGATCGGAATTGAAAACTGGTTTCGTGATGTAATTGGAGGAATATGAGAATCAAATACTACATCTGGTGAATAAAAAACACAGAGAATTAATAAAAGTACAACGCAAGAGAAAAATACCTGAACGAAAATTGCTTGGAGAGGAGCTACAAAAGCCTTTTTTTCAGGGAAATCCAAAATGGAAGAGTTTGAATGAAAATTTAAACCCTACTAAACCAAACCACGATGGGAGAAACAAGTGAGAGAGAACGCGCGCGCGCGAAATTTTGGGCGCGCGCCCACTTTTTTTAGGGGTGGGGAAAAGGAAAAGGGCCCAGGATCCAGAACCTAAGGCCCAATGGGCCCTTTATTTGATTTGAGTGGTTGATTTAAGTAACTTTTATGAGGGTGTCACTTAGTAAAAGAATTTATATTTACTTCGTAAAAGAATTTATATTTATAATTTATATGAATAGATTTAATTTTATCGTGAAAAATCCACCAAAATCTTCCAAATCATCTAAACTTTTTTTTATCACTGGCTCTGAATAGCAGGTAGTATTTCAAATTTTAAGATTTGTGAAAATCCGAGTCTCAGAGTAACCAAAATTTGGGCCCAAAGTAGTTACTGCTGAAATTTCGGCCCAGTCTAATTTAGATTTGGGCTTGGGATTGGTCTTGTCAGAGACCAACAGGCCCAGGGTGATGCACGGCGCAAATGAAAAAAAACGGTTTTTTTTTTTTTTTTTTTTTTTTCAGAAATTCAGAGACCGTTCGTATTTCCAGGAAAAATAGAAAAAAATAAAAATAAAAAAAATAGCCCGTAATTTGGCGTCGTCTCCTACCTGATCCATCTCTCTTCCTCGCCATCCCTTATCCCCGATCGCACTAGAAACCCTCTGTCCACTCCCACCCCCGATCTCCCAAACCCTACGATCGCCGTGGAAACCCTGGGAATCGCGGTTCTCTGATCTCCTCCTCGAATGGATCTTCGCGTCGCTTCGAAGCTCCATCTTCTAATTTTGGTCTCCTTCCTCTTCCTCGAGGCTAGGGTTTGTTTCGTACACATTTGATTCGCTTCCTCGATTGCATCATGAAATTTTCCAGTTCTCCCTAATCGGATTCGACTCGTCTCTAGATCTCAGAAATCGTTGTTGAATCTGATGCATGTGTTTTGTTCATTTAGGGGGAGAGTACTCGCTCCGTCGTGTTTATTGATGGCGCTTCTCATAAGTATATCCGGAACCAGCAATTGGATGGGGCGGAGGTATGATTTTGTTGGATTTGTTGCTATTGTTGACTTAAAATTTCGCCTGAATCGAAACTATGCGTGCGCATGAAATCAGTTTATGTGAGACCCTTTACGTGATTAGATGTTTGTTTCATTTGTTAGTATACTTACTTTTTATTTTAGCGGATTGTATGATAGAAATGAAGATTTATGATTTTTAGCGATTTGATCAAGGTCATACAGATTCTATCTTTGGCATCTCTAAAGTACTCAGAGTTTTCTACTTTTTAATGTATGTTGAGGTCAAAATTGATGGTGCTTTAGTCTGAAGCAATGAATTTGTTACGCCAATAATCATTCAAACTTTTGAAGTTTATTTCTGGAGCAACATTTTAGAGTACTTAGTTGTTGTTGAGATTATATAGATGATGAGATCTGAGTATAAACGAAGCATAGTCGACTCATGTTACTGCATGTAAACTTGCTGGCATATGTATAAGCGTCATGCTTTTCTATCAATAGCTGCCTCTGATGAGAAGTATGTTGCATGAGGATGCTATCTATAGAATTGTACTAGATAATCAACCGTCCCTAGCGCAAGTGGCAAAGGACTTGGTGGTTGATACCCGAGGTCCCGAGTTTGAAGCATAGTTGCTTCACATTTCCAGCTAAGTTTATTTTAAAAATAAACGAAGCAGATACCATGCTACCTTTCTCTCTCTCAAAAAAAAAAAGAAGTGTACTAGATAAATATTGTATCTGTAAATCACGCATGTTATCTTCCTATGTATTTGAGGATTCAAGAAAATTCTCATTCTTTTCATTCACATCTACAGTTGTAGTATCAATCTTGAATAAATTTTTTTTATTTTTTGTGCATCATTTTTTTTTTTACAATGTTGCAACGGTTTGCTGCAGTTTCCCTTTGAAGCTCACATGATTAGAAGAACTAATCTTTTGTAATTTTACAGTCCAATTTAATGTCATTAGATGAAGTTGCTGCAACCACATCAGTCTTGCTTGGTTTTGCACCACCTCCTTCTGTTGCTGATGATTCTTCAGCCAAGGTGTTTACTAAATCAGACCTTTATATTACAATTTTCATTATTTTTCTCTACAGAAAATGAGAACAGTTCATTCTTCAGAACTGACTATTTGGTGACATTTGAATAACAGTTAAACAAGGTTCTGCTGCCCAATCCTTTTGATAGGCCACGAGCCGTTTTCATGCTAGAAGTAGATGGAGTTGATGGTATCTTCAATGTTCTAGAGATTTATTAAAAACACTGTTGATGCTTTCTATATGTTTAATGGCTTATGCTTTATTCCGACTTACAGATACACTGCTGTCTTCTGAAAAATCTAAATTTGGAAGCACATTCAAAAGTAGGGTTAGGGGAGCAAGTAAAGCTGAAATAAGACTTCCAGGTCAGACATATTTGCCGAAGTGATTCTGATGGAAGAGTACTATATGCTTCAATTCATTCTTTGATCTGTTTGATATTGTTAAATATAGGTGAGGATGAAGTTTCTATTGTGCGACTAGATGATTCTCTTGATATCGAGTGCAATGCAGCTTGCCTTGACCAGGAACTCAAGAATCTGGTAGGTTCATTGGTTTTTTTAAACTCATAATTAGTTATTGGATATCTTAACCTCCTTAAAGTATACATCTTAATGATAGTGTATGTGGTATGCAGGCAGATTGGCTGGGCGGATCCTATGTCGATGACAAGATTACCCTTCCCTTGGCTAGTGGAAATGTTCTTAATTTACATGTTTTAAAGGTCCAGAATCTCTCTCTCTCTCTCTCTCTCCTATCTGTGTGTGTGTGTGTGTGTGTGTGTGTGTGTGTGTGTGTGTGTGTTCTATGTTGAAAAGATAAAAGTATTTTCTTTTTTTTTTTTGGTTCGATTCCATTTTATGGCCAATTATAAGTATATAACAGTTGGAATGTAGAAAAGGTGTTTACCAAGGGATTTTTGTCGCTATAACATTTCATTTACATGTGTGAGTTCTGATAACTGATGGGAGAATCTACATGCCTTACAGGAAGCAGACCTGCAATTTGCATCGAGTCTTGTATCTTTTCTTAGGAACATTAGAAAGGGTGTAGAAATTCATGAAGATTTAGCTGGAAGCATTGTGAGCCCTGCAGAATTACTGAATGGCCGATTTACAGGCATTAAGGTGATCAATCTTTGCTCAGATTTTGGCAGAAAGTTCTAATTTGGGCTTAAATTATGATTTGTTATAAAGGGATGCTTATAATTGGGTTTATGCTTTTATACTTTCAAGCTAAATGGACCTGCAAGAGGCGGGAAACCCAAGTATAATATCTTGATCGATATTTGAACAGATATATGATTTCATAAATTGCATCATTTGCATACGGCTCTTATTCTTATGTGGCTAAATGTACTTAATTTTTTTCTTTCTGGCAATTCATGTATCGACCTGCTTTGTGTGGAAATGATGCTGAATTGGGCCGAGCTGATTCCTTTTTTTTATAATTATATTTTGAATTAGTGTTGCTAACTAAATGCCTGTTATTAAATGCAACATATCGGTAGCATTCCACTTTTAACTCACTATCAAAGAGCTATATTCTGCTTATCATATGTTTCCATATGATGAATTTATATAGGCTCTGGAAGAGGAATATGGTTCAGGGAAAATCGTTTCACTGGGAATGGAAGTATTCCAGACAGTACTTACCAAGTCATTTGATCTACTACAGAACTCATACGGAGGTCGGTGGTTGTTACAACTTTGCCCTGTTCATAGACTGATTCTACTTCTTGTCGCTATAATATTTGCTATAAACCATGTGATAAACCTGACTTATGGCATTCAAATTTGCTAAATATAATGAAGAAGACTTCATGTTTGTATGATCTAAGGAGGTATAGTTTTCATGCTGAGCTTTCAATTAAGAGGTTAGGCATAATACTAGCCTACACACTTGTTTAATGGCCGGTCTAAGAGATAATCAGGTAAGGCTATCCCTTGTATTTAATGGTTCAATCTGGTCCCTCTTGAGCTACTACATAAGAGCTATATTCTTAGATCTCTTTGAGAAGCTCTAACAGCTTTTGCATTAAAATCTTCCACTGCTTTGTGGTGAAGTTGGAACTACAAAAGTTTTTTGAAGGTGAAGAAGCCTGTTTTGGGTTTCTGGATCTTTGTAGAGCTTTTGAGAAAAGCTAGGCACTACTTTGTTGGCAGAGCTCTTCCAAAAGCTGGGCCAAATAGGCGCTTTACCAAATGAAACCTAGCCAAACTTTTTCTCCTTGGTCAATTAACCGAACATCAAAGATTTTCATAAATAGAAATGATACATGCTGAATGGTGACTATTAACAATGTTTATGACTTTGAGCACTGAAATTCCAGACATTGGTATTTCTTTCCTCTTTGATTTGTACTTGCAGTTTTTTTTTTTATCAACAAATACTAATTGAGATCTTTTCAAGTAATGAAAAGTTAGTTCTTTGATATTTATGCCAAATGGTACATGTTTCTTTTTTTGTAATTCTTTTATTTGCTTTTTTTTTTTGCATACTTGCTAGTTTTTTTTTAATCCTATTAATGATCTTTCACTGGCACAGGGAAAATTGTTGGAGTTGTAATATTCAATAAGGAGCCCACTCCACATGCGGGAGCCATGATAGATGTGGTATTTCCTTTGCGTATTTCTCGGTGGTTAGATGAAGGGAGCCAAGCTAATTCAACTGATTCAGTGGTACTGGTCAGACGGACTTTGGCCTGGACTACTGGAATTATCCTTCTCGTCTCAACTATCATTGGGGTGAGGATCATTATACGTTCCCTTTCGGTTGAATTTTCCTTTGCTTACTAAATTATGAAATGCACTTCAATGTAGTTTTCTGCTTTGTTCTTACTCTTTTTGTGTGACAGGACATAATGTTGTTAGCTAAGTATATTGGATGGTTAAGTGCTCCTAGGATCATGTCTTACTGAAGTGATAGTTACTGGCATTTTTGTTGTAGTAGGCCATGCTGCATCTTCATTTGTATAGCTCATGTACTATTTCATTGTAGTACTTTATCAACGGCCGCATGGGGGAATTAAATTGAGTAATCTATCTAGGAAAAATAAAATATGAAAAGCTGCGAAAAAGTGAGAATTTTACGGCAAACAGGTGATTTGAAATTGTTCACTAGGTTGAATATGAACCAGTCCAACTATTTGCATCTATAACCTGAGTAGTAATAATACGTCCAAAACCAGTATACCTTACATTCTGCTGATGTTTTGCAAATCTTTTGCAGGTATGCATGCTAATGAATATGCCACTTACAAGGGACACCCTTCTCTACTCAAATGTCAAGCTCGATTGATTTCGGAGCCACAGGAGGAGATTTTGAACAACATTGTGAAGTTATCCCAGATATACCCAGCAAATTAGAATTGATCTGTCATGTTGTAGATCCAATATTCGCAACTTCAATCTTATTTATCTCTAATGCATCACACTTACTGCTGCTTTGTGGATTTTCGTGTAGTGCTGGGATTTGTGTTTGCTGGGTATTATCGGGGAAGGAGAAATTAGACCACCTAAATAATAATGCACTTTGTACTTTCTTGATGAAACTGTGTAAGTTACCCAAATTTGTTTTTTGGTTGTTTGCAGTGTTTTCATTGTAGAGTGGAGTTTGTAACAAATAAGCACACGAACCAATTACTTGTGTTTAATTAAATAAAGACAAGATTGTACTTCTGAATCAGCTTGCCGTGAGCCAAAAAATCAGTTGATCTGATTATGCATGTCGAAAATTATTTCGTGGAAGGGAAATCCAAGTAGTCCTTTCTGATTTAGGGAAAGCAAATTCTGGGATGGTCTATATCAGAAATTGGTGTATAGTGAAGAAAGCAAGCGTCGTGTGGAGAATTTCTAAAAAAAAAAAAAATTAAGAAAATACAGGAATTTGTGTTTTATAATGAAATTTCAATTTTTACAGCTTCCACTATATTATATAACCCATCTAAAGCTGGTCGGTCATATTGTTAAGGCCAAAAAAATATGATCTTCTAATCTAAACATATTAGAGAGGCAAACGAAATTTTGACCTGCAACTAACTGGAGTAGGAAAAGCTACCATAATGCACTTTTCCTGCCAAGCTCGAACAAATTAAATATAGAGGCCTAAATTACATCCCGCTATCCAGTTTCAAACCGCGCATTCCCGAACCTTTTCGTCAAAACCATTCTTCAATTGGTGACCTTCTGAGGGGGATTTTGAACTCTGCTTCTTAACCTCCGGGGCCTTCAATCCTCGCCTGGTCCTTTCTTCGTCGATCCAAAGTGTAGTTGGAAGGTATAAGAAAAGGATCGGCCTTTGTCTCTCGAGTTCTGGCATTCGCTGCTTTCACAGGACTGCACACCCTGCGAGCCTGCCGAACCTTCTGTTTCTTTGGCTTTTCAGACTTGGAATTGTGTCGGGCTCGAAGGCGGGGTGGCGAATTCGTCTGATGGCTGTAGCTCTTCGAATTTCGTGAAAGTCACGAGTACTCGGACACCAGGAATTGTACCTGAAAGTTGATAACCGAAACGAATTTGGTAAAAGATTCTCAAAAAACAAAAGAGCAACCACAATTCTATGAACAGCATTTTCCTAAAAACTATCGTGCAAACATTGGAATGCCAAAATTGCTCTAAATTGCTATCTACAATGGCTTCATCAACTAGATCGAGGCATGCTGGGAGTTACCCGCAATTTGCAAACATGAGAAATATCTTGGAAAGAAAACTGTGACTTGGTAACATGAGAAAAGCAAAACGTGATTACTGATTACCTTAACTGGAAATGTGTCTTGAGGCAGTTTGGTAGTCAGAAGCTCTCTGAGCCTCCTCAAAACCTTGACCTTTTTTGCTAGGACATCAAGCAACGGAAGAAGCTCTTCCATTTTCAACGGGGGAAATCCTGCGCCAACCACAATACCCAAGTTACAACCTTCTTGCACTCGCTTTCATGCTTGCTGGATTTTCTTCTTCTTCTTCTTCTTCTTCTTCTTCTTATTCTTCTTCTTTTGCTTACCGCATTTTTCCTTCCCTTTCTTCGCATCTTCCTTCCCAGACTCAAATCTTGTGATTGCCGTTCTCTCGGGCTGACTTCGAGAACTTCTTCGAGTTTTGCGCGGCTTCGTGATCGTGATCCGATGTAGTTCTTCAAACCACCTTCTTCTTGATCCTACCGAACCAGCTACGTACTGTTCTCCTTAGAAACTTCATTGGATGATTCTACCGCCGGCGCCGGCCACGGCCAGGATCTCGCGGCCGGGGACGTCGCGGCGGTCGATGGCGGCGGATACGGCCTCGGCGGCGATCTCAGCGGCGAGGGATTCCTCCTCGGTGGCGAATTCGCCGGCTCCGGCGAGGCGGGGGAGGCCGGAGAGGAGGCGGTGGAGCGCCGCGTGGTCGCGCCGCGCCACCGCGAGGTGCGCGGGGCTGTGCGCGTACGCTGAGAGGTCGAGGTTGAGATCCTCCGCCACTGCTCTCATCTAGATCTCTTCGCTCGATCGAGCAGCACTAACGCCGAAGAGATCGTCTTCTAGGGTTTTGCGACGAGATCGCCAAAACCCTAGCCATGTAGATCGGATGGAGAAGAGAGAAAGAAGAAAAGCCTGATCAGAGTGCCAAAGTACGAACATAACGAACACCTCCCGCTCTCCCTGCTATGTTTGTTACATTTCTACAGAGTTATAACCTTCTTTTTCGGGAAAATTACTGGAACGCCATTCTCTTTCCCGCGAAATGTATTTACTGAGCTGTGTTTTTTTTTTTTTTTTTTTTTTTTTTTTTTTAAGGAGAATGTAGCATCCTACCGCTTCATTTATAAGGAATTATTGGAACGCCACTCACTAAAGTTCCAACTAAATAAATTATAACTTGTTGATTTATATTCAGAGTTTTAGATTAACCAATTTACACACTATCAACCAACTTTAAGCACTTAATAAATGATAACAATAAATAAATAAGTAAATTTAATTCATTTAAATTTTTTAAAACTAAACTTACGATTATTATTTTGTATCACTAGATAGGCAACTTTTATCTAATGGTACGTGCTTGAGCATGTGGGTCCTCAATCTACTAAGTCCAGTAAATCAATGAAAATGCTTAAATATGTACACATACAAAACCAGATTCAAATTATTTTTATTTTACTATATTTTACCATACATAGCGGAGAGTGAGGGGGTAGTTGGTTAGTGCTTATCATTAATGTAGATACGTAGTTGGAAAATAGAAGGATGTTGAAGAGGAAGTGACCCAAAAAAATCGTTGTGGGCTCTAACCAGGCTAACTTTTTTGCTGGATCAAATTCTATAAGATGTTGGGCTTATGTCCAGCATGACTGGGCCCTTGGGCCGAAGGTCTCTTAACGTAAGTGCCCCTCGAAGATTCTAGAAGATGGTATATATGCCCACGAGCACAAATTTTAGAGGCTTATATGAACGAACCCCTCCCGTGAGCGCTTTTGCAGAGAGGTGCTTTTTACACCATCAGCAATGGCTTCCCTTCTACAGCCATCGTCTATTATCTCTTCTTCGTCTTCCTCTTCTCGTCGCCCTCTCCTCTCCTCGACCTCGAGAACCCTTCGCCTCAATCGCCGCCGCGAGTTTAGGCGAGGGCAAACGCGTCTCGTTCGCGTGGCGGCGGTGGATGATTCCGCCGTCCTCGATCCCCCGCCCAGTTTCGAAGAGACGGATTCGGAGATCGTGACCTCTTTGAAGTTTAAGTTGTTGGTGAGTTTTCCTTGCAAAATTAGGGTTTTGATTCTGCGGCATTCATCGTCCCCTCCTGATTCTGGTCCCAGTTGCTAATTTTGGTTTTTTTTTTTTTTTTAATAACTCAATTTATAATTGTCGAAGCACTAAATTGCTAAAAGCGACAAATTTTTTGATTGCGCCTTTGCAATCCTAATGTTACGAATCCCCAATTGTAGAAGTAGGCTCTCATTTTTGTCCATGAGAATTTGTTAAACCTATGGAGATTTGGCTAAGTGCCAATTTGATTCGCAGCTGGATTCAGTAGTCCGCGCATGAAATTCCTATTATTCCATAATTGATTTTACTGCTATTATTGCGAAGTAACTCTGTACTATAAGTTATCAGCAAACTTGTTTTATTCATGTCCTTTCCTTTTCCGGATTCGTAAATAATTGTTCACGATATCTCTGTTATTGACTCAAAAGGGCACATGATAAATGGTTGATTGGGAGTATGAGAAGATGTCCCAGAAAATGATAGTTTTAATCGGCGGAACTACTATACCAAAAACAAGGAACAAGTGAGATCTTACAATAGCTGAAAAATCGAACTACTATGTTGTGACAGAGCAAAAATAAAATAAAACCGCACCGCCTATGTAATTGGTGACTTGCTCCACCAGCCAAAAGGCTCTAATTGAAAGGAAATTATCGAACTCCGCTATTTGTGTGTTGCCAGGAAATAGTAGTTTATCAAATGTAAAAGAGCTCCATCCTTCTTACACCGCGCATACTTCTGGTTAAAAGTTGAGCCATGGCTTACATGATTCAGCTTTGGAAATCCAAAAAACTTTAAAGAGCAATATGCATGTGCTTTTAGTAGTTACTATTATAGAGATGCCTTTACCATGAATTCGCTGTATCGATAATGTTTGTTCCTAAAACCCTTGGATGATCTTTTGCAGAGTGCTGTTTCTGGGCTGAACAGAGGCCTCGCAGCCAGTGAAGAAGATCTAAGAACAGCAGAATCCGCAGTGAAGGAGCTCGAGGTTGTTGGAGGTGCTGTAGATCTCACCAAGGACTTAGACAAACTTCAAGGAAGGTGGAAACTTATTTACAGCAGTGCTTTCTCCTCCCGCACTCTTGGTGGAAGCCGACCCGGACCTCCTATTGGTCGGCTGCTTCCTATAACTCTTGGACAGGTAGATCGACCTTAAAAGAGTTTGAATATCAACTCGAACAATAATGAAACTCTTGTGTTTATATGAATGCTATTAAGACTGAATTTCCTTTGAACAGGTTTTTCAGAGGATAGATGTTGTTAGTAAAGATTTTGATAATATAGTTGAGCTTCAGTTTGGCACTCCGTGGCCACTTCCACCTGCAGAAGCGACAGCTACATTAGCCCATAAGTTTGAACTGATAGGTCAGTTTGCCCCACCCAGTTAAACCGCTCGATTGTTCGATGGAGTTTCTACCTTTGTATCCTGTCGTCTCTTAAAATTTGCGTAAAATTTTCATTTGATGGGGCTAAAGTTTCAGACATAACTTCTTGTAGGGACTTCGAAGATAAAGATAATATTTCAGAAAACTACAGTTAAGCCTACAGGGAGCTTCTCACAATTGCCACCGCTCGAAATTCCCAGGCTTCCAGATGCTCTCAGGCCCCCTTCCAACACCGGAAGCGGCGAATTCAAAGTGACATATCTTGATTCCGACACTCGCATAACACGGGGAGATAGAGAGGAGTTGAGGGTGTTTGTTATCTCTTGAAACCCGAAAACCCTCAGTGCAATCATATACTTGGCTATTCTTTTCTACTGAAATCATTTAGCAGCAAGATTATAATTATAAATATGTTCCTGCCCATTTTTTTGAACAAAATAGATGTAATTGATACCCAGTGAAAGTTTTCATGGGCAGCAGATATGCATGATTTCTCAAATTTTGTAAAAGTGTGATAGCATTTGAATACTACTCAAAGAGAATATACTAAATTTTTAGTGAAAATTAACAGTCCCTTTTAATTAGATCTTTGTTTCATTTATGCAGCATATTGAATGTCTCTAAGATGATAAATTACATCTTTAACATTGTTCTGTTTATTATACAGCATATGAGTAGATCCTTCATTTATGGAAAATTAGTATTTTGAATCTTAAAAATAAATTATAATTTTTTAGAAAAATAAATTTGAGCAAGTTGAGCTAGGATCCAATTGGGCTTGTACGTGATCGATCAATCCCAGATCGACGCCGCATTTGATCTCGCACAGAGGAATGAATGTATGCGGGCGCTGGATCCGCCGACTACATTCCACGGTTACCTTACCTGTAGTAAAGGGACGGTAGATCTGCTCCCGCATAGGATTCCGTTACTGTGTATTTCCCGTTTCGTCCTCCCAGTTGCCTTTAGTGCGCTCCGAGAGAAGTAGCCGTTACGCGTTCCAACGGCTATATTCTTATTTCAAATACCGAACAAACTCCTCGTCTTCGTCTCTTTCCATTTCCTGTTCCCCGCAAAAAATCATTGAAACCCACCTAATAAACACATCTCTCATTTTCTTTCCCAGCTTTTTCTCGAATAGTCCTTCATTTCTCTTCCCTTCGCCTCAAATTCCACCATTTCTCCAAGAATCTCGCTGGAGCTTCAAAGAGAATTTCTGAAGCTAATCGTTTCCTCCAAACCCTGATCAAAACCTCAATTTCCTCTCTGGGTTTTCCTCCAATGGCTCCCACGCCCTCTCCGAGACCGGCACACGGCCACCAAACCCCGTTAAAGACCCCGCCTTCGAAGCACCGCCTCCATTTCCTCAACCTGAAGAACAACACCCACCCGTCGCCGAGCCCTCTCTCAGCTATCAGAGAGCCGATTCCCACCGAACACCCCGTCGAAGTCATCGGCCGCATCAGAGATTTCCCGGATCGGAAGGAGAAACCGGCGTCTGCCCTCGAGATCCCTCAAGGCGGGCACTCAATTAGGGTTCGGACCGACATCGGTTACCGGGATTTCAGCCTTGATGGGGTTTCTGTCTCTGAGGACGAAGATCTTGAAGCGTTCTATAGCAGATTCGTGGAAAAGAGGATTGAGGGTGTGAGATTGGGCGCAAAGTGCACCATCATGATGTACGGCCCGACCGGCGCCGGTAAGAGCCACACGATGTTCGGGTGCTCGAGAGAGCCGGGGATCGTGTACAGAGCTCTTAAGGATATACTAGGCGAGGGAGACCGAGAGGCCGGTGTGGATGATGCGGGTTTTGGGCTTGGTCTCTTTGTACAAGTTGCGGTTTTGGAGATTTACAATGAGGAGATATATGATCTTCTCTCCAGTAATTTGAATGCTGGTGGAGTGAGCATGGGGCCTCAGAAAGGGAATACTACTAAGGTACTTCTCCATTTGCTTTCTTGGCATCTTGATTAGACCATTTTGCTTAATTCGGTCAGATTTAGGTTCTAAATTTGAGAATTTTTGGTACTAGCAGTGATCCCTCTTGTATTAGTTAATTTGTTTCTATTGATTTGATTAAGAATGGCATAGCTAGTTACTGAATAATCATTGTGAGTTTCACACTGTTGGATTTGGGACCACACAGGTTAGACTAGAAGTGATGGGAAAAAAGGCGAAGAATGCAACCTATATATCAGGAAATGAAGCTGGGAAGATATCGAGAGAAGTTGCCAAGGTGGAGAAGCGGCGGATTGTTAAGAGCACCCTTTGTAACGACAGAAGCTCGCGGAGCCACTGCCTGGTTTGTCGCACTTATTACCTGTTTCTTTGTTTTTATTTTATCAATCTTTTGAGATCAACTTTCCAATTTTCAATTTTCAATTTTCAAAAAAGAAAATCCATTTTTCATTGTACTCTGTGAACATCTACAGATAATTTTGGATGTCCCTTCGGTGGGCGGAAGGCTCATGCTTGTTGATATGGCTGGTTCTGAGAACATAGAAGCTGCTGGCCAAACCGGATTCGAAGCAAAAATGCAGGTTAATTTTATCTTTTCATTATGCAAATAGCTAATAAATGGGTCTACACGCTTCGCATACAATATTTTCTCTTATTTTTGCTAAGTTCCTCTACATTCTTCTTACCCTGTTGCTCTTGTTTTTCAGAGTATTTAACTCTTTAAGTCGTCACATAATGTTTTATTTGCTTCAGTTTGATCGAGCAACAACAGTTCAATGAATAAGATGAATTCAGCAGTTATAGACGATGGGCCAGATCTTTTGATTCCAAAAAAAAAAAAAAATTGCTCCACTATAATTAGAACTCATGTTAATATCTTTATACTTAAATCTGTTGCAGACAGCGAAAATAAATCAAGGAAATATAGCTCTGAAGAGAGTAGTCGAATCCATTGCAAATGGTGATTCTCATGTTCCCTTCAGGGATAGCAAACTTACGATGCTTTTGCAGGTAATCTTTCTCAAAATATTATGACTTCCACAAATTTTGTTTTCCCTTTTTTAATCTGTAAAAGGAAAAGGATGACCCAAGTTCTTTCATATTTTCTTGGAATTTTCAGGATTCTTTCGAGGATGATAAGTCAAAAATTTTGATGATTCTATGTGCAAGCCCCGATCCTAAAGAGCTGCATAAGACAATATCAACTCTTGAGTACGGAGCTAAAGCGAAGTGCATCGTCCGTGCTGCCCACATGCTGACTCCTAAGGAAAAAATGAACTCTGAGGAGCCATCTGTACATTTAAATGCAAGAATAGCAGCAATGAATCAATTCATATATAAGCTCCAAGTGGAAAATAAACTAAAAGAGAAAGAGCGAGATGAAGCCCATAAAGAACTATTGCGTAAAGATCAAGAAGCCGCACAATTAAGGGCTAAGATTAGACAGATAGAAGGTAGAGGAGTGGTAGCGAAAGAAGAAGAGATCAATTCAAAAGTTATTGAGAGAACAAAGTCATTGAGACTTGAGTTGATGAAAATGGAAGAGAAGATGCTTCAACAACAAGAGGAGCTAAATATACTTAAGCAGCGCTTGCATGAAGTTGAATATGAAAGAAGCACTGTTGGTGATTGTGCACTAAAAGAAGCTCTAGAGGCAGGGAGGTTTATGAAGAAGTTGTCAGAAGTTTACTCAGGAGACCAGGGAATGGTGAAATCTATGGAGTTGGATTTTGGGGACCAACCAGCTATTCAAGATGTGAAAGAGATAAAGGAGGACCTTCGCCAGTCGCCTTCTAATAACTGGAGTCCTTGTAATATTGGTATGGAAGAGGGGGCTGATGCTAATTTTATGAGAGTCCCTGATAAGGCGGTTTTGAGTACTGTTTTTGAGGAAGACGAAGAAGGAGAAGAGAGAGAAAGTGCTGAGTTTGACTATGAGGTTGATAAGGAAGTTGTGGAAGAAAATTCGGGACGAGTTAGGAAGAATGTTGACTGTGGTTCTGATATTTATTTGCAAAAGCAATTTGAGCCTCTGATCAACTCTACTGCTACAAGAAAAACGCGAATTCAGAATATTTTCAGGCTTTGTGGGAACCATCGGGAAGTTGCTCAACAGGTCAATGTCCAAACTCCTACTAAGCAAAGATATGGTGATGAAAATGTGCAGCCATGTACCCTCGAAGTCGAGAAATTAGAATTCAGGCCACAAAATGGTCTTATTTCTGACGTGAAAAAAACTGATAGCCCTGTTTCTTCACTTCATGCACCACTTGCATTGCTTAATATGGTTGATAAGCAGAAATCAGCAGAATCAGAAATAATTAAAAGACATGCTTTTTCAGAGAAATTTGAAGATTTCGAGGAGAATATCAGGAATGGGGAAGGGGAGGCAGAAGGGTTGATGGATGTTTATGTAAAGTGGGAGGCATCCAAAGAATGTCCAGGAAATCTTATAAAAAAGGTGAAATTGTTAAAGACCTCGAACCTCTCTGATCTGAGGAAACTTATTGAGATGCACTTTGAGGAAGAAAATAACAAGCAACCTTTCACTTTTCTGTTGCTTGGGGTATGTATCTCTTCCTGCTAGATATATCTTATCACCATGTTATTCGGAAGTTATTTGATATTCAGTTTCTTTCAACTCTTAATTCTTCTTAAGTTCTGTCGGAGTTTCAACCGATTTTCATGATCCAGATGTAAACTGTAATAAATGTTTATATTTTTAGTAAAAACCTTTTCCAATGAAAAGTTTAGTTTGTACCAATATGCTTTCTCCACACCATCCTATGTTTTGAGAGAGAACTTACCGACAGAGTTGTTGTTTGCCGTTGCAGGATCCCTCTGGAAATCCGGTCGCCAAGGAAAAAGAAGCAGCAACACAAGTTAGCAGACTACCCCTCTGCAACAACCAGTTGAACGGTCACCTTGCCTCTTTGCGGTCGGCCAAGAAGGTGGTTCAAAGGCCGAATCACCTACCATTTAGCTCATTGGAGAATATTGGTGTGAACTCTCCACATCCTGATGGACTTTCACCAAAAGTTTCTCAGATCAACACAAACTTTCTGGCGGAATTAAGCGTGTAAGGTTGAACACTTCCCTATATTGTTCTTACGAATGCTTGTCCATTGCTTTATGGCCATGCATGCATGTTTTGTGTACTATCTCTTTTTGCATTTTCTTTTGAAGTACTTAAGAATTATATGACTCATCTATGTAATGTGATCCTTGCAAGGGATGCATTCGTTGTATCATTTACGTATAACTTTGCTGAAATTTGGTTTTCCTCTTTGCGTGTTTTAAATTTATCTGGTCTCAGATATTTTAATAAACTGAAGTGTGCTTGTGTATATTTTCAACTGCACTTAGGGCTTTACTTATATTGAAGTAGCTGGGTGTTGCTAGGTGAGAAACACTTAATAGTAACAACTTTTTTAGTAACTCTGCTACAGGAAATCAGCAAGATTTATGTATAAATAGCAACAATCTTTGAAGACTAAGTGGTCATTACTCTCCCAAGCAACTTCTCTGAAGAAGAAAACCAAAGCTCCAAATTGATATTTCTGCTCTAAAGAATTATAAGCTCGAGACATTTTCTTCCAAAGCGCTCTGGTAGAGATTCATGTAGCTGAAGCAGAGGCAAAATTTAGATCTCACACTATGCCAAATGAGCACTATACCAACCTTCACCAATCTAGAAAGCAATGCCACAAATGACATTGCGAAAACGGATAGGATCATATCAGGTTTCACTACCTATTCACCCTAGCTTTTTCTCCAACTTTCGGCTGTAACCATCTATACAAAACTAAAAAGTTTGGAGCTTTCGCTATGTTTGAAAGTACTTTGGAGGGTTTTAACAAGCAACGAAGAGGGTTTAACAAGAAGTCCCTCTAGTACAAGGACCCAATGTCGCTCGTCATCCCTCTAATACAACAAGATCAAATTTTCATCCTCTAGACTCAAAATGAATTTCATCTCCAAAATTTTCAATATCAGAGTAGTTAAACACCAAATTCAAATTTTCAATTGCAAAAATTTAGATTCAAAATTTTGTGAATCAAAATACTCAAAAAACTCAATTATCCTCCTTAAGAGAATACGAAACCAACACATCTTTATCAATATACAATACTTGTAATTCTGCTACATAGGGTCAACTAAACAAACATCTATTCTATGTTGTCAAGTCTATTGTCATAGTTTTGTGCAATGTTAATTATATATGGCCAGTACATACCCTCTAAAGGCACCTTCCACTTAAAAAAACTAATTTTCATGATATGCATTGTGGTTTTTGCCCCAGCAATTGAATCCATCTAAATCATTTCTCAAGCAACCATCCACTATCTTACTAGAGAAAAAATTTATATAAAGCTCAATCCTTACAAATCAAGGCCTTTCCTATTCAGCAAGATACTCAAGTATAACATTTTTAGTACATCTACTGTACAAGTACTTGAATCGTGGAATCTTTAGTCCATTAAGCAATTAAGTCTTTTCAATACTAGGCATCTTCAATCAACACTACAATATCAATTACTTTCATGCAACCACGCTCCATTCACAATTGCAAATATGTAAGACTCATTCTTCAACATCGATAGCAACAAATAATTACATGATATCATCTCAGGATCAAAGAAAAAAAAATTAAAAAATTCCACTCAATCACTATGAAATACTTGATTTAACACATAATGTTATAAAAAAAAAACATCAGAGCTCAAACCAGAAGACTACACCTAACTTCTTTGGTAGTTGTTTACGTCCTACGAATTACAGATACAAACAGTCATATTAACGAATCAATAATGTCTAACTTGCGTCCATGAAAGTGATTAAACTCTATCTTCTATGCTAAGCTACAACCTAAGAGAATTGCAATATATTAATAGAGCAAATAAACCTAAAGAAAAAAACATCGACAAATCAGTTTCAACATATAATGGTAAAATTAACTTTTGGGACTCAACTTGTATGAAATAAGCAGAGCAGAAATGACCAAAGAACAAAAACATTAGAGGTCTCGTATAAGAAACTCTACCTCAAGCTTTTCAGGTAACATATACATATAGTAATCAAAATTAGGAATCCAGTTACAAATTATCTCCAACACAAAGCATATTTAGGAATAGTTAATTGAACAAATTAACTGACTCCTCAAACACAGCTAATGTCATTATTCAAGACCGCAAAGTGTGATACTTTTGACTCTCAGTTGCTGCCACCCAAATGTTCAAGTTCAAATAACGCGCTAACGCACTGCCACTTGCTACAGTCCAAATAACTCACATACTTTGACAATGAAAAAAAAAATGCCCTTTAATAGATATTAGTATATGCAAAAAAGATGAACAAACAGATCATTTGAACATTACATTTCAAACATCACGTGACTCTTCTCTAACATAATTAAGCTATAGTTCCTAAAAATGATAGTAGTTAGATAATGTCAGCATCTTATAAAAAAGTAATAAGTTAATTTATTGCAGAATTTATATCTTTCAAAAAATTATCATGAATAAAAGAAAGCATGCCAAACACAAGACAACATTACCTGAATGTTTTATTGTTTTTAAAAATAGAACTCTTTGAAGCAAACCCACATTGCAATGTTCGAAATCTTCATGTAATGGTGATCAAAGATGTGTCACGGCTCGCTAACCCTTTTGATTAAACAAACTTCACCATACTAATCCATCCGACTTTTTTTTATCCTTATAACATTTTGGAGATCTACAAAACTAAATATGCAAATCAATCACCTTACTTTACAACAAGGGAAGCAATTAGTCCATTTCCAATCAATCACAGTTAGAGACATTTTCACTATAAAAATTATATACATTACAAAATTGTAGGAATTATAGATGGACCATAGTATTAGAAACGAAACTTGTGACATGATTTTCAAGCCCGATCGTATTACTTTTTCCCAGAAAAGTTACCGAATCAATAACCATCAAGCCTATCTTAGCTAAGTCATTGATCACCCGCAAGTTTCCCCATAGCGAATGCATAGAAAGTCTCAACTACCAAAAAATAGTAGAAACTAGAGGCTTTTGCTTATTTACCCCCGACTACTATTCAAAATTTTCAAATTTGCCTTGAATACCAAAATACCCTTCTAAACTCTAAATCCAACCCAAGAGATTTGGGGATATTTGAAGACATTTTTGGAAATCAATAAGGGCATTTTGGTCAACCAGGGGTATATTAGATATTTTTGAAGTTTTGATGGGTATATTAGATATTATCCATAGAAAATATTAGTTGTATGGTTCCCTCCACATGCAAAACAGCTCTCTTAAATGCATTCGACATAATCTGATATTCAGGAAATGATAAAAATAATAATATTCACGAATTAAAATAGCAATTGTTTGATTTTTAGTAGCATTGATGAAATTAGTAATTTACTATAGGTGAAGAGAAGAAAGACAAAGTTCGGTTTCAGAGAGTGAATATGGGATGAATTCACTTAGACTAGAATGAGAATGCAAAATAAAGAGTGTTACAGAAAGTAGGTATTTTAAAGTACACGTAAATTACAACTTAATGCAGTGGTTGTACCACCCACTCTAAGGGATATTACAAGTTTAGAACCCAATACTTTTAGGTTGCAAGTTCAGTTCCCAAACATTGCGTTCACAATTTCTCCGAAAAATAAAACAATAACAATTCCTCGAAAGATGAGCATGTTTTTCACATGAAAAAGTCTGGGAAACATTGAAAAAGAACAAAGGCTAATGAAGCAACAAAATAAATACGAGAAGTTCTGCCAGATACCTTCACTTTGCTATTCGCCCAATTTAAGATGTCGGCGTCAGTTATCTCTTTTCCTTGAGAGTGGAATCTCAAGTTCTTTAGCAATTGAAGTATATTGGATCTCATCAATTGCCACAAAAATGCTGAAAGAAAGTAAAAAGAAGGGTCAAATGGTACACTAATTTAAAATTGTTTCAAAATTTTTGAGGGCATGAACCATATGGCTCAAAGACAGCTTTACAACATTAGCCAAATGGAATCAGAGTAGAAAAAGGTTTCAGAAAAAGTAACTTAAGATGCAATGCTTCCCCTCTCCATACAACCGAAATAAGTATTCCCAATTTCTTTTAAAAATAGAACATAATCATATTTAGATAACATAGGCATGAGGAACAATTAAGTCGAATCCTATAAGGTACTTATTATAAGGCAATCTTACCAAGAATCAGCTTTTTATTTCCCTGTACAATATCATTCCCTGCTACATTCACTAGAGAAAAATTCAACTGCTTCCCAATCTTTATAACTTGATTACAGTTCTCAACTTTCCTAAATGGCATCTTGATCGGCGGCTTTGAAGCTTGCTTCCAATTGACTGATCCCGGAGAAATTTTGTCCAGAACTTCCAAGGAAACCCATCTGCACCACGGAGTTTAACCATTTAGCAAATAAGACTAGAGAAATCCGATTATTTTAAAATTTAACTTACCCATTTCTAACATCGTCAAATAAATTGTTAACATAAGTAGAGATTCCAAGACTGTTAATCCACATTCGAAAAGCTCTCTCTTCCCTTGATACTAGGACATCATCAGGTGTTGTCTGTGCAAAGTTTATCTGTTTGTTGTCAGTGGATAAACCATTCCTGCATACACAATTTGAATATTATTCAGTATGTCAATGGTTAGCATTCCTATTTCCCTGAATTCTTGTTGAGTATTTTTTTCATATCAGTAACTATTTTCATAAAGGCAAAAAGCATAATCATTAGATTGAAAATATTTATGAAGAGAAAAGGCGTCTAAAGATTCTAAACTATTCTGTTTCAATTTGGCCATCTTTTCATACTATATATATTCAATGGTTATGTAAATGGGAAAGTAATATAAATCCTTTGTAGATCAAACAACAAACAACAAAGAGTGCCAGCTTTTGAAATCATGCTAATGTTAAAGCGTAAATTTTGAGATCAAGATTAGCTGTCTTTGTAGTACAACTGGTAATAGCTCACGCGGCACTATATCACAGAAGCACAAAGATTCAAAAAGTTTGTAAACCCAAAAGAAGAATTTGAATACTCACCTATGCTGGAAAACTTGTGCAACAAATGCAAGATTGAGATTAGCAGAGCCTTCAACAATATTCTTGGGAGTTAAGTATCTTTTGCAGTCCAACTTCTCCGCCTGCTCAAGTACCATTTTTGCCCTTTCATTAGGATCCATAGTATCCAAGGTATTTTGAGTAGAATGCTCAGGTGCAAGCATTCTACTCAATCCAATTCACCAAAAGAATTAAATACAATATAATATTATTCAGTATGTTCTCGCTTGTAGCTTTGTCTGGCGGCTCAGTTCGCGGCAGTTCCGGAGCGGCTGCTCCTGCACGGCAGTCCGCCGCGTGGCTGCTCCGGAACGGTGGCTCCCGCTAATGAGCGGCGGCTCCGCGGTTCCGGCACAGTTGATCCGCGGCTTTGGCGAGTTGGCTCCGCGGCTCCGGCCCAGCGGCACCGCGGCAAAGACACGGCGGCTCCGCGGCTTAGGCGCGTCGGCTCCGCGTATGAGGCGCGGCGGCTCCGCGGCCAAGACGCGGCGGCCCCGCGGCTTAGACGCGTCGGCTCCGCGTCTGAGGCGCGGCGGATCCGCGGCCCAGACGCGGCGGCCCCGCGTCTGAGGCGCGGCGGATCCGCGGCAAAGACGCGGCGGCTCCGCGGCTTAGGCGCGGCGGCTCCGCGGCCAAGGCGCGGCGGCTCCGCAGCCAAGACGCGGCGGCCCTGCGGCTTAGGCGTGTCGGCTCCGCGTCTGAGGCGCGGCGGATCCGCGGCCCAGACGCGGCGGCCCCGCAGCTGCTTTTGGAGTGTGCAGTTCAAATATCTACGGAGAACTTGGGAGGGGCCCAGAACATGGTTCTTGAGCTGACCCAGATGGCGTCTCCGTATGCGCCGTCGTGCGCGGAGAGTGGTCGCGTACTTCGCCAAAGCCATGGGTTCGAGAATCGTGAACTCATGCATAGGTGTTTGCACTCCGCTGCTACTTCCTTACAAGACCATCCTCTCTGCATTCCAAGCATTCAACAATCTCTCTCCTTTCATCAAATTTGCGCACTTCACTGCAAACCAAACCATACTGGAAGCCTTTCACCGGGAGGAGAGGATACACATCGTTGATTTCGACATCATGCAGGGCCTGCAGTGGCCGACCCTTTTCCACATCTTGGCCACCAGGCCCAACGGGCCTCACCAAGTTAGGATGACGGGCCTCGGCCCATCGGGCCCCTTGCTCGAGGAGACCGGGAAGCAGCTCGCCGGGTTCGCGAGGAGGCTCGGGATGCGGTTCGAGTTCCACCCGATCGCGAGGCGGTCGGGCGATCTCGACCGTTCGATGGTCCCCGCTCGGAGACCGGGAGAGGCCGTGGCCGTCCATTTGATGCGGCACGCAATGTACGACGCCACGGGGGACGAGAGCAACACCCTGAGGGTGTTGGAGAACCTGGGCCGGCCCAAGAGTGCTCACCATGGTGGAGCAGGAGATGGGCCACAATGGGCCCTTTTTGGGCCGGTTCGTGAGGGCGCTGCACTACTTCTCGGCCGTCATTCGATTCATTGGGCTCCTCGTGGGCCGTAGATGATATGGGCCGACACCGCGTGGAGAGCGGGCTTTTAGCGAGGGAGATCGAGAACGTGGTGGCGGTAGGCGGGCCGGGCCGGGGCGGGGAGGAGAAGGTGGGGAGTTGGCGCGATGAGCTGGCGCGGAGAGGCTTCGTCCAGGTTGAGATGAGTGGGAACGCCATGGCTCAAGCACAGCTAATTCTTAACATGTTTCCACCTCCAATGGGTTACAGTGTGCTGCACGGATCGGACGGCTCGCTCGGCCTCGGCTGGAAAGGTGCAGGATTGTACACCGCTTCTGCGTGGACGGCACGATCGTTTTTATAGATTTTTTTTTTTTTTTTTTTATGTAGATTGATTTGTGCTCCTAGTTAATTAATTTATTCATGAAAGCTAATGGTTGATTTAATTTGTTAAGAAGAAAAATGTGTATTCTTTTGTGTTTCCACGAAAGTCGGCGAAACAGGTTATTTCGCCGCCGATTTGCACTTGTACCGAACGAGAGTCGGCGAGCTGAGCCGATTCACCGCCGAGTCTTATTCTTACGTTGAGTTTTGGAGATGTGGGTCCCACGAGAATGTCGGGGTTTTACTCGACCATAAAAGAACATCCGAGTTTGTAGAATTTAGAATCCTTCTTATGCCCAAAATTAGCTACCACCTAAATATACTCTACAACCTCTTCCTGGTTCATTCTCTTATTATGAATCATGCAATGGTGCAAAATGTTTCCTCATTAATTGATCTCTGAATGCTGGAGCAGGAGATGGAAATGTTTTTGCCTTTCATCCTACAATAATTCGCACGTCAATGCATGGTTTCCACTGGAAAAAGAAATTTTGCAAATCAAGGATGAATTAAGTCGACGGTGAAATTTGCGTAACCTGCGATTATTATTACTAACTCAATTCGTTCTCCGCAGCTGAAACAATGTTTCTGAGTGAGATGAAGAAGCAGGCATCTTCTTTTCTTCAAGAGAAGTACAAGTCAGCTAGGCTTGCCTGGACTGATGTCACGCAAGCCGAAATGTAAGTTTAGTTTCAATCTCTTTGTTTTTCTGCACACAGATCATAATCTAATTAGAAGATTCTAAGTTCTGCAATATTTCTAACAGTTTGACTGAAGAGGCTACGAACGGCGACCCGTGGGGCCCCGATACAAAGACGATGACCAGAATATCTGAAGCATCTTTCGACATGGATGACTACGGGAGGATTGCAGATGTGTTACATAGAAGGTCTAGTAGTAATTTGGTATCTCACTGAATTAGGAATGAAGATGTATATTGTCTAATTTAATCATCATTAACTATGGTATATTCCAATCGAGAGGAGAATGAAAAGTTTTTGTTAACAAGTTTCTGACATAGTCAATCTCACATTCTCATGCATCATTTTTATTTTATTTGTTCATTTATTTTTTCTGTAGATTGCGGTGTGTTAATTTTAAGGAATGGAGGCAATCATACAAAACCTTAGTAGTTCTGGACTTCCTGTTAACGCACGGACCGGAAGATCTCTTTGAAGAGTTTCACTGTGATACAAATGTCATTCGAGAGCTCGGAAAATTCAATTATGTAGATGAAAGAGGGTAAAATATAACAATTTTATTGATATTTTGTTATAACTATATATGAAATTTCCTTTTGAAATTTTGTTATGTAATATTTTTTTCTTAGGTTCAATTGGGGATCATGCATGCAGAAGAAATCTGAAAAGATATTGAAGCTACTGAGCAACGAAGAACAACTCAAAGAAGCACGCACCAAGGCACTTAAGATCTCACAAGAGATCAAAGGATTCGGAAATTTGATTGTTTCTCCCTCCGCATCTTCTCCATCTTCTTCTAAAAGCTCTGGAAGCTCATCCTTCGGCTCCTGCTTCTCGAATAGTCCCACATGGAATGAACAAGATAGGCCAAATAATCAAGAGATACAGTACAAAATGGCGAACGAACCCCTTGATAATCTTCAAAAAGGATCGGAAAAGAAGGAATTAGAGGGGTTGCATCTTTGGAATACTCCTATTGAGGAGAATGGCTCTCTCCTCGAATCAACTAATGAAGATGAAGTAGAATACGGAATTGGCTGGTCTACTAGATTTAGTTCGCGGATTTTCGAGAGTACAAATCAAAGTAAGAGCTATAGCAGAATAATGCCGCAACGAAGTTCATCGGATGCATGCAAGGTGACAAAGAAGATTGAGCGGCAAATGTCATTGGGGTTTTGAAGGGAGAGACCTAACAAATAGCAAGGCATGCTTTATTTGTCATTCTTTTGTACGTTGAAAAGAAAACGAGTAGTAAATAGAAAAAACAGAAAACTACAATGTGGTAGAAGTAAAAACTACATTAAATTCCAGGATTCTGGAACAGCAATTGCTGATTTTGTTCATAGAAGTGTATTGGCATATATGACGATTTACTTCGTCACTCGCAGTGTACTGCACAAACAATTTTAGCTAAAGTTACATCTTATATCAACATAACTCTTGACAAAGGATTGATAAGTGTGACCTTACTGCTCCGTGCCTCAAATATATGTGTTCAGACACATCTTTAATAAGGGTTTCAAGCTCAAACTTCATAATGTCACCGCATTTGTCAAATATGTCGTCTGGTGTTCTTTAGTTTGTGATTCAAGAAAGATGGGCATGGTAATGAACAAGAGAAATACCTTCTGATACGTGTAAATTGAATTTAAAATTCGCTGCAGAAGAAATCAGCCTTGTTCTGTCGTCTGCAATATGCATGCATGAGATTTGTTCGGCAACAATAACAAAAGTTTGGTAGTAACTTTTTTTCACTTGTTTTTCTGAAGAAATCAATCCACTAGGTAACTCCATTGCTTCAATTTGAGTTATGAAAATAAATAAATAAATAAATAACACAAGTAGTGTTAACCAAATGAAGCCTAAATATAATTTGATCAGGTAACCTGCAAAAAACACAAACTTTTTCAGAGTTTTCCAGAACACAGCGGCCAAAGAGAAACTAGAACTCCTGTTTTCAGCATGAATTAAATCTATCTGAACATTAAAATAATTGAAAGATTACACAATTCAAAAGTTAAACACGTAAGGCTCTTTACGTAGGTAAATATTTTTTACGAGTAATATGCTCTATCATAGCGGTGCAAGTATGATAACAAAGAAGAACTTTATTCGTCAGTGAAAGCGAACGACAATGCAGGAGATGGTAGATTTACTCATTCTAGTGAGAGCCTCCTCTGCCAAGCACTCCGCCGCCTTTTGAGCATCCTCAATGTGGCTTATCAAGTCCACAGCTTCTTGGCACCTCATAACCTAGAACAAATATGAGCAATTTGCTCAATCCTTTTCCTTTTAAAGGAGCAATACTTCACGAATACTAACACGCCAAGGTAAACAAGATTAAAAAATTTACCTCCCACACACCATCACTAGCTAGAATAATGAAGTCGGTATCGGATTCTACATTCTGTGCAGTGATAGCAAGCCTCGACTTCTTCGGGCGCTTGTGTTCTTCGCTATTTGCGGCGCACTTCAATTGCAGCAAACCTGCTCGACATAACACATTAGTTAATGAGTTAACAATAAGTAGCGAAAAGAAGAACAAGGCGGCACGATTTTCTTTCTTGAGCAAAAACTATGGCAGAAAATAATTTCACAGAACAATTAAATAGCTTTTAACAAGCTGATCAATAAGGGGACCTGATATAAAAGATCTTCCATTCTGACCAATCTGCGTTGCCACACCATCCTTACAAACTACAACTTTGTATCCGCCAAAATCTGCTGCTATAAATTTCCTACCATTCATAACAAGCAAAGTCGTGGACCCTGCAACATCATTTGCACCCTCTCCAGAATTGATATTGAGATAGGCCTTCCTCATGAGTTCTTTGGCCTTTTTTCTTATTTGGTTCTACAAACGAACAAGTAAAATATCACCAGGCATAATCAAGCACAACTAAATCTGTAACTTGTAGAATTTTTTGAAAAAGTTAAATTGTACAGTACCTCATTAAGATTCTTTTGAAAGAGATGAGATTGCAGATACTTTGTGATACCACCACCACCACCACCACCTATTTGCTGCTGATCAAAGGCTCCAAACAACCATAACTCTAAGCCTTCTATTTGTTCCCTTAGCGCGAGCACGGAGCCTTCGGAGTTACCATCACTCTCAACCGAATAAAAGCCATGAGAGATTGCCACCCCTCTATTGTTCTTCAATGCCTCCTCCTCCTTTATAGCCCCTGCAGCAAACCTTCTCACCTTAAAAATTTCCAAAAAAAAACCAACCCAAACAAAAATCAAAATAAAAATTAGTTACTAATTGTTCTAACCTCAATTCACATTAGAGTAAATATATATATTAAAAAAAAAAAAAAAAAAAGATAAAAGGAAGCAATCCAATTGTTACCTTAATTTTTTTTAGCAGAACGCCTAGAGCCATTTTTTGAGATTGGAGAGGAGGAAGAGGAAATAAATGAATAAATAAATAAATAAATAAATAAAACCACCGAAAAATGGGCGATGTTAATTTGTTATATAAATCTAAACACAATTTGCTTAGATTTATCGAATTGGATAGGATTGGTCTACATTTGCAGATTACAAGAGAATAGCTAAAGATTTTTGGGTGCACCTGGTGCATCTGTGCGCCAAAGCATCTCTATGAGATGAAATAGTGACCTTGGGATAATTAACTGTGTACCCCTGAAATATGAAGAAATATCTGATTTATCCCTCTTATTTTTTTCTTTCCAATATGCCCTTCATACGTTCCACCGTTATTAAAAATACCCCTACCGTTTCCCTTTGTTAAGTTAACTAGGGTTAAACTAGAGTTAAATAATAATCGGAGTTGAAAACTATCAGATATACCTATTTTGCCCCGATTTAGGGTTTAGGGTTTAGGGCGATTTTTAGGGTTGGGTTTAGGGTTTAGGGTTTAGAATTTTTTAGGTTTTAGGTTTAGGGTTTAGGGTTTTAGGGTTTTAGGGTTTAGGGTTTTTTAGGGTTCTAGGGTTTTAGGGTTTAGGGTTTAAGATTTTTTAGGATTTTAGGGTTTAGGGTTTAGGGTTTTAGGGTATATTTGAAAGGACAAAATAGTAATTACACACAGATAACGGCAGTTTCAAACGGTACACTAACAGAGTTTAACTTCAGGGGTATTTTGGAAAGAAGTTGGAACGTAAGAAGGGTAGTTTTAATATTAGCCTTCTAAGAGGGATAAATCTAAAAACAGAAAAATTTTTAGGGGTACGTAGGAAATTGCCCCTAGTGACCTTTGTGTGTTTATCTTTGTTCTATGTGGTATAAATTTCTAATAACAATGCTTTTTAATGAAATTATTTAACCAATAGAAGTTGTTATCAGCCTCTTTATTCTTTTTTTTCAGTACAAAAAGAACCCCAAAAAAAGCGAAAACAAAAAAACGTTAATAGCATTCTCTTGTAATCACTCAACCATTTTCGTACTTGAACCAGTAATTGATTTTTAAGTTGTTACACAGCCTCCATAATTTGAGGGGCCATAAAAACCATAGAAGCAAAATTGAAACAAAAGTCCAGCACAGGTATTCTTTTGAGGAGCTTCAGATTACATTGAAGATTTTTTTTTTTTGGAAAAACAAGCAAAGAAATTCATAATAAATCCACAAAATGGCTCAGAAACTGGGTCAACTTAATCCGCAGGGTTTTTCCGAGTTTCCTCGCTTGATTTCATTGCCTCGGAAACTCTAATTTGAACCTTCAATTTTCAGTACCAGAGACTCAGAAAACTGGAACTAAATAATCCACTGACTATATTAAAAGAAGTGCCTAGCAAAATCTATCACAGTTACATGTCTCAGCAAACACAGACAAAAATTGCTAGAATTCCGAATTCAAACAATAATGAGATGCAGATGAAAAGTTTTGATCCGCTGCGAACGCTACCCAAAGAGTGTCGAGCTAACTAAATAGTGTTCTCACGAGGAACTCTGCTTCTTCAACTTAGCAAGCTCCCGCTGAGCAGCGCCACTTTTCTAAACAAAAATAGAATCACAGGAATGAGAATAAGAAACTACTACTATGTAAGAAAATTTCATATACGACCTCTGCAAATTATCTGTTAATATATTTATCCATCAGCAAAATCTGAATTATCATATACGTTCTTCGAAAAGTTGATTTCTTGCACATAGACCCTAGCACTCCAAAAATGCCTCACTTTAATGGTCTTTTCTTGAAACAAAATCAGCTTTACCCCATGAATAAGATAAATCTCCAAATTAAGATTAGCATATTTTGTGAAGTATCTGCAAATTTAAGTGTGTTTTATGAAATTCAGATTTCACCGAGACGTACATATGTAAACCGATGATTTCGCAGATATATGAAAGCCATAACAGTAAATGCTGACAGAAGCAGAAATCAGAATGGAAAGGAAACTGACCTTGATCTTCGCTAACATGACCTTAAACCTATCGAAATCATTTAAGGAAGCTCTCCTCTTCTGAACTATCAATTTCCTGCCCCATGAACTGCTTTCCCATTTGTTCTTCACATCTGCCACAAAAAGAACAAAGGAAATCTTTAGATTTATCATTTTTGTTTGGTGCCCGTTTAACCTAGTTTATAGACTTATAGATCTCTACTACAGAGAAAAGGCTCCAAAAGCAGAAGATTTTGTCATGGCAAGAAGCCCAAATGAGCTTTGGGCACCAAAAGCTGTCGCTGTCGAGTTGATTTTGATGAAAGAGGTGTTGGTGCTTCTTAAAACAGCTCTAACAAACAAGACTGTACAGAAGCTTCGGCCAGGGCAAACATGCCCTCAACAACTTTCACCAATAAAAAAAAGGAGACCGTAATTTTTACCCGCAGCTTCCATGGCAGCAATCAATGACTTCTTTTTGGGGATTCTGGGAATGTCGATTTTGATGTCGGTCAAGGAAAGCCTCTTGAAATTCATTTGGCCACGTACCATGTCCGGAGCATCAACAAGCGCCTGATACAGTTTCAATGATAGAAAGAGAATAACCGTTAAAATAGCTAGCACCACTTCAATTGCCGAGGATATCTACTAACAGAGGCATCGATCGATAATAGCATTACTAGAAAAGCACGCATTCATAAACACAACGAGAAATGAGAAACAATTGTGCTCGCTATCGAGATGCTCTTGTTTAGCTCACTCTTATTCTAATGAAAAGTCCCAGCTTAAGAAACAAAAGCTTGTCCCACGAATGCGGGGATCCGACCTTTGTGAACTACATACACAAAGCTTCCTCACAGTATCCACCTTGATGCTATCAAATTTCTAAGAAATACAAAAGATAATTTTGTTACTGCATTTGCAAGATATTGTTTTCAAACTGATACAGAGTTTAGTTAATATATTTGCTGCCAAAGTAAACAAAACCACAAATCCACAAAAGTTCATCTAATCGATACACGAAAATTTTATGCTCTGAAGTAGAAACATACTAAAATCAACTAATAGATCGTTAATCACCATTACAGTATCATTCATAGCAGCTAGTGTAAATATAATTGTACTCACGATTCTACATAGAAAGCGAAATCACGGTTCCGAAACACCCAAATCCCTTAAAAAAAAAATCCACGAAATCACAACGAAACAAGAGGGGGATCGAAAACGATACCCGATTCTGGTCGATAACGTCGACGATGACGACGAGCCTCCCGTAATCCTTGCCGTAGTTGACGAGGGCGACTCTCCCGATCTCCACGTATCGCTTGAACCCCTACAAAAATCGCGAAAAAAACACCAAAAAATTAAGAAAACAAAAGTGGAGATCGAAGAGATCTATAGATCTAGGAGAAGGGAAACGATCGATCGAACTAAGCATCGAGGAAGATCGGGAGGTAGAAGGGTTGCTACCATGGTTGGAGAGGTGCGGCGGCTGAGAACTGTGTTGTGCAGCGCGACGCGTAGGGTTTTATTTTCGAAAATTTTCAAAAATTAAAACTGTATATTTTTAAATTAGTGTTTAGCATTGTAACAGATTTTTATCAATATAATATTTTTCTATCCAATGGGCGTTACGTGGAGGCCCATTAAACCATTGTTGGGCCTATTCAACTTCTCTGTTTTCTTCTTCAACCAGGTGGGCCCCACGCCCTCGTTAGCTGTCCCACGTAACCAAATATAGCCGTTACTACCGATCGCCTGCATTCTCCGGTCCTTTCAGCTGACCCTATTATTTTTCTTTTTCTTTTTTTTTTTTTTAACCCTAATCCGTAAACCGCGATTTCGATTTCGCTTCCGCTTCGCTCACCTCCTCCTCCTCACCCTCGTTCCTCCAAAGAGCCCTCCTTCAATCCCCATGCAACATTTGTAATCAAATTCCAAATCCATCGCCGAGCTATTCCCAAGGTAAAAAAAAATCAAAAACCAAATGTGAATCTAATGCGAATCTGCAAATTATCTCTTGTTTTCGTTCGATAGTTCTGAGGATATGATATGCGATTTTCAACTATTGATTTGATTACAGTGCGGCGGTGGCAAAGAGATCGGGGGATTATTGTGAGGGTTATATCTTTTTTTTTTTTTTTGAAGCGGAGGATTTTGAGCGGAGTTGTATAGGAATTTTGAATCATTTTGATCTACAATGGCGTGCTGCGGCGGGAATCCGGAGGAGATGGGGGAGCCCGACGCTTTCTATCCGATCAGAGCCGAGTGCCGAGATGATGTTCCCAACAGCCGATTCAAGCCCAGGGTAAGCTTCTCTCCGTCCCTTCTTTTATATATATATATATTTTATATATATATATATATATATATATATATTTTGTTTAATTCGATTCATACATATTTTTCGTTTAATCTCCCTAAGCGGATATCAAAATAGCAATGCATGCCTCGTTTGGTATTGTTACTATTTTTTGTTTTTATAAATAATATATTCTCTGTGGTTGGATTTTTTTCATTCTGAATGCTCTTCGAAAATCGAAGCTAAGAAGCGAAAAAAAGTCAATACTAGGATTTTATTTTATTTTATTTTGCTGGCAAACGAATCGCGATAATATTGTATTGGGAGGTTCATTTGAATTTTCATCTGGTAGATGACCTGCTTTGCTGATCATGCAGCACGGCAAGACGCTTAGCGCGAGAAGATGGCATGCTTCGTTCTCCGAGGATGGTTATTTGGATATAGCTAAAGTTCTTAGAAGAATACAGCGCGGGGTATGAGAATTACCATTCTAATTTTATTTGAATAACTGGTCCCGCGTAATCTTGTCGAGGTTTTATTGGATAGAGACGAATGATTAATGGCCGTTTGAGCGGTTGAAGGTGCTGCAACTCTTGTCATTTTCTCACGTCCTTCATTTTACGACAGGGTGTTCATCCGACTATAAAAGGAGTTGTGTGGGAGTTTTTGCTCGGTTGCTATGATCCAAAAAGTAGTTTCGATGATCGAAATACGCTAAGACAAAATAGAAGGTATTGTTTCATTCCTCTGCAGGGGTCACTGCATTCCTGCTATGGCTGGTAGTTATTTGTATATCACATGCGCTGATTGCTCTGTTGGCAGGTCAGAGTATGAGAATTTAAAGTCAAAGTGTAAGGAAATGGAGAAGGCAGTCGGTAGTGGAGTTGTGATTACTGCTCCTCTGATAACAGAAGATGGTCAGCCTATCGAGGATCCCGCAAGCAATGGCGCTGCCTCCCAAGAGAATATTGCATCTGATACCACAGATTCCTCCAATCTAGAGCAGCAAGCAAATAATGAACCTTTAGACAAAGAAGTCATCCAGTGGAAGCTGACTCTGCATCAGATTGGTAAACATTAACAGCAATTTGACAATTGTATTCTGCTATCTTTGCCTTCTTTTTGTGTGTGTGTGTGTGTGTGTGTGTGTGTGTGTGTGTGAGAGCAAACTGCTGATGTGCTATTTATGGTCTTACATCTATTCATCACGGTTTCACCTTGAATATTAGGATGAGTAATCAGTAATTTTGTACTTGATTGTAGGTTTGGATGTAAATCGTACGGACCGGACACTTGTTTATTATGAAAGCCTACAGAATCAGGCAAGGCTGTGGGATATTCTTGCAGTTTATTCATGGATGGACAAGGACATTGGTTATTGCCAAGGTGACTAGCAATCACAGCTTCTGACTGAAAGAATCTGAAATTTTTGTTTTCTTTGATAGCCCAATCTAAAGTACAGTTCTGAGCAGGAATGAGTGATATTTGTTCTCCAATTTCGATCCTTATCGAGAATGAAGCAGATGCTTTTTGGTGCTTTGAACGTTTAATGCGGAGACTGGTATGCATCCATTCCCCCTTTTGTGCATTTTTTTCATTCAAACTGAGGCATGCAACATTTTCTTTTTTAATCACCTGTTTTAGTTATTTTCATTCAAGTACTTTCGATAAGATTTTACCTTATTGGAATTTATGCACTTCTCACAATTTTCTTCTTTTTTTTCCACTGTGAAGCGGGGAAATTTCAAAACCACGAGTACTACTATTGGAGTTCGCACTCAATTGACTTTGCTATCATCCATTATAAAGGCTGTTGATCCAAAGCTGCATGAACACCTAGGTATGATTTCTTACCTCAGTCAAATTACCATTTTTCCAGGTATTGTAAATGCCGATACATTTGATAGAAGACTATTAATGCAGAAAACTTAGATGGAGGGGAGTACTTGTTTGCGTTTCGCATGTTAATGGTCCTCTTCCGCAGAGAGTTCTCATTTGTAGACTCGTTGTACCTTTGGGAGGTAAGATCCCCTGCTTCATCACTTTTCATTTGTGGACTCATTTTCATAGTAACTATTTTTCAGTTTTTTCCATTATTCAATAGCTTGTATTTTAGTTGACTTTTTCCCCTTTTTTTTTTTTCTTGATTACAATGGTTTTTCATAAGAAGTTCAACCATGTAGACGAAAATATTCATGCATTCGACTCCACATTATTGCAATGTTGCTGTTGCCCGCTGCTTTTCTTGTGATTCTTGTTGTCCCCATAAACTGACGCGAACACAATTTTAAAATTTAGCTTTGAGCTTGTTTTTGACCAAAACTTTCAGCTGTTGTGGTCTATGGAATATAACCCTAACCTTTTCTCCACGTACGAGACGGAGTCGGAGACAGCAGCTAATAACAAGAGCCAAGAAGCAATAGGAGATCCGAGTCTGTTGATGCAGTATGGCAAGTTTGAGAGAAAGAATATCAAGGCTGGCCAGATGGACCACCAAGCCAATTTATCCATCTTTCTCGTAGCCAGCGTTCTCGAGGCCAAGAATAAACGGTTATTGAAGGAGGCTAAAGGTCTAGATGATGTCGTCAAGGTCATCTCTCTCTCTCTCTCTCTTTCACTCTCAGTCATTAAGAATTACCTAAATATCTACATGTGATATATATATATATATATATATATATATATATATATATATATATATATAGTATGGAAAATCCCTGAGAGTTCCCAAGAAACGAAAAAAAAAAAGGGCGTTCCAAGTTGGCATATAGGCAGTTATCCAACAGTAGCCCTAAGCAAGGAATTACATATCGTGATTCTTGAAATACTTATGCACAAGGAATGTAACTCAATACTACAATTAATTTTTTTAGCTGATGCTAATCACAACAACTGGTTTATATATAAAATGACTGGGCCTGTATTCTTGAATTTTACAATCATGTGCTTATCGTGTCGTGTCGTATCGTGTCGTTTCTTATATATAGTCGTATGAATGTTGTACCATGAATTTCTTTGATTCATATATTTTACCTAAGATTAGACTGTGTCGCAGATCTTGAACGACATCACGGGAAGTCTGGACGCAAAGAAGGCATGCGATGAAGCATTGAAGATTCACAAGAAGTACTTAACCAAAGTATCCCCCTCTAACCATACATCAATTGTCTCATAATGAGTGATTTTGACTACTAGTTTAATTAAACTGAATGAAATTATGTATTTTCATGCAGACCAAGGTTTCCTAGTCTTGGGGCTCTGCTATATGAAGCTCCCACCAGCAGCTTTGGCTATTGGAAAAGCGAAAGCGCCATCGAAGAGGCCCTCTCCGATTCTTTTGTTTTACCTTTTGATTTTTCTTACAATTCATTCGTTGTTTCGTTCCCGCGTAACACGTTTTCTTTGCGCGGGAAAAGACAGTTAATATGATGATTGTATGTATATCATGTTCAGTACTGTACGAACTCCGAAATCATTTAATCTAAAATTCACGAGCTGGATAAAGGACTCATCTATGTATGTATCTATGAGAAACCTCTTTTTAGAGCTTCTACTTCAATGTACAAAAAAAACAAAAAAAAAAAAAAAAAAAGACTTTTAGCTTGAATGTTTTTACTTGAGTCTGAAGATAAAGATTCAAATGCAAAATTCATGACTTTTGATGCAGCTAATGCTGCTAATTTCAATTTTAATTTCAAATATAGATAACAATCCAATAACAACACCATCTAGAGTTACTAAAAAAATAAAAAAATAAAAAAGAAAAAAGCAAAAGAAAAGCAATACAAAATAATAATAATAATAATTAAAATGATTCAAAATGTTGTGCGACGAGAATAATACTTCATTTAAAATTATAAAGAGATTGCTTATCTATAGGAAAATAGAAAAGTATAGAAATTGATAGATGGTCTTTAATACAAATATAAGTGATTTTTGAAATGTTTAAATTATTTGAAAATTTAAACAAAATTTTTAAACTTGGCAGATAAATCGAAATTGTGGGGCAGGATTAGGAACGCACAGAGAATGTTTTGAGCCGTGTACGATAATCCATATTTACTCGCTTTCTTTCTTCTTCCACTATCTCCCGTCCACTTTTTTATTTTATTATTATTATTATTATTTTTTTTTTATTTGTGTGTGGCTCGCGTTCACCTCACACTTTAATCAACCCACACCAAAAAAATAAATAAATAAATAAATAAATAAAAGAAAATCCAAAGCCCCACCTTTTCTCTTTCCTTTTTTTTTTTTTTTTTTTTTTTTTTATTTTTTATTGCTGGGTCTTAAAATAAATAAATGCTTTTCAAATTTTTCGCGAGCGTTTTGAGCGAAAAAGCGATTCCGACATTTTTGTCCTCTTCCCCCCGTTTCTTCCTCTTCCCCTCTCCCTCGATATATTATTTGATTACAATTACAATAATCATCTCGGAGAAAAGAAGAAGAAGAAGAAGAAATTTGGTGAGGATATATTTTTTATCATTTTTGTAATCATCCTCATTTTGCAAGGATTTTCTCGATTCCATTTTATTTCTTGATCTTGGAATTGGCTTAGAATCATATACATTGCTAATTTATGTTCATCTCATTTGTAAAGGTAGAGAGAGAGAGAGAAATCGGTGAGATAAATGGAGGAGATGGAAGGGACGGTGCTGCGCCCGTCGTTGGAGAGGATGATGATGGTGAGATCGGAGGAGAACGGAGAGATGCTCACGGAGCCATTTATTGATGTTTGCAAGCTTATCCTCCCCGTCATTGGTACACTACCCATCATTTCAATTTTTTGCTCCTTTTTCCATTTGATCTTGTTCTATGTGAATGAAATGTAATTTACTTTGATGTGTACGTTTATTTCAATTGTTACCGAGTTTGCACATGTGATTCTCTTTGCTGTAAACCCAGAATCATTAATTATAATAATTCCGCGTTTGTTTTTATTGTGCACGTGATTTTTTATTTAAAATTTTAGCTAATTTTCGTCAGATAAATTCGGTCCTGCTATGTCGATTGTGAAGTCCGACGTAGGGGGCAATTTATCGGTATGAGATCTCGACCTTTTTTACATTTTACAATCTATTATCATATCTCCGATCGATGATCCGTGCGTGCACATTTGTTACCGCTCTTGTATCTGCGTATTCGTCAGAGACTCGAAGCCAAGTACTCTTCCGATCCTGCAAAATACCATCTCCTGTACAGTTTGGTGCAAGCGGAAATCGAAAGTAAAACAGCGAAAGCTTCTTCGAGCTGCACTAATGGAATCCTGTGGTTAACAAGGTGTTTTTAATTAGGATCTCCAATTAAGAGTCTCAAATTCTTTGTAATTAAATTGCTGCAATTTTCTATGTTAATTATCAGGGCAATGGACTTCTTGGTGGAGCTGTTCCGAAGCTTGCTAGAGCATCCCGACTGGAGCATGTCGCAAGCCTGCACGGTGTCCTACAACAAGGCCCTCAAGAAATGGCACGGTTGGCTAACGAGTTCCAGCTTTCCGGTACGTAATTCTTCGTAATTTGTAATTCGTAATTCATTCATCTGCAGTCGCAGCAGTCGATCGACCCGTAGGTTATGTTTTAGTGTGCATACTCGGGTTGTGAGTTTCGTAAATACGCTGTTTTATGATTTAGCTTGTAACGACAGATAGCGCTGAAAATTGTCCCCGATAGAAAGAAATTCATGGAGATCATGGGCGGATCAGGTGATATAAATGCAGATATTGAGACATTCTGCACTACTTTTGCTCCTATACTGCAGGAGAACCACAAGTTTCTGGTAATATTTACTTTTGTCATTTTGCTTTTAAAAGAAAAAAAATAATAATGTTATCGACAATGCCGGCGGTGATTCGACCTTGTTGCAGGCGAGCGTCGGCCTCGACAACCTGAGATCTTCTTGATTCCGCCGGAAGCTGCCTCCGCACGAGCAGACGCAGACGCCAACTTATTAATTCTTTACATCCTAATATTGTATGCAGATTGTAATATACATCAAAAGCTATCTAGTAAATCACCTAGATAGATTTGTAATATTCAGGATTTTCCCTTCTTTTTGAGCATCAGATGCTATATATATAGTTTCTCTCTAACAATTAAATTAAAATTGCTTCTGAAAATAGTTCGTACGTAAGTCGTCCACAAGTTATGCATTGTTTAATCCAATTTATGGCTTCTGTGTGTTGTAATTAATGCTACATGCCTGCTATAGAAGCAGAAGCATTTTGTTGTACTTCAATCCTCGATGGATTTTTTTTTTCTATTCTTCTTCTTTTTGTACACAAAAATAGATGGGTCCTTTTGTACCTTTTGTCATGATTATTTAATGCTCCCATCGTATTTTCTCATTTCTCATGATGATCTCTACTAATTATTATAATGGTCGTCCATCACCAATCCTCATAAAAACGTTCGCCAAATGAGGAATAGATTAGAAAAAAAAACATTTCATTCACCAGTTTGCTCTATTACCACCCTCTACAGATTCATATTTCCTGCTATATATATATATATATAATAACTCACAATTAATGTAGACTTTACAGCCACTTAATTAATCGCCTAGAAATATATATATTTTTTTTTTTAAAAAAAAAGGAGACAGCTAAATACCAAAATGTAGCAAAACAACAAGAGTTAAAATTCCAAAAGCAGCGTTACTCTCCAGCAAGATATTTTTATTTCCCGGGGTGGTGGTGGAGGCGGAGGAGGAGGAGGAGGAGGAGGAGAAAAGGACGGGGTGGGGAATTTCCGTTTTGTTGCACCGGTGTAAAATACCGATTTTACCCCCGAGCTCCTCGTCGTCGTCGAAGCAGAGCTTGGGGTTACCGGCCAGCTTAAGCTTACCCCCCATCCGATCCACGAACCCGGCGGAGAACGGGATCCGACCCGCGAGGGAGTTGTTGGCCAGGTTAATCTCATTCGCCGAGGCCTCCAGCCGCTTCAACTGGTCCGGTAGCTCCCCTTCTAGAAGGTTGTTGTCCAGCGCCAGGTAGCAGAGGTTTCCCAAAAATACCCCCATCGACCCCGGGATATTACCGCTCAATCCCAAACCCGACATTCCGATCCCCAAAATGCCCCCCAGCTCCTCCCATATTTCCGGGATTTGACCCCCGAGCCCGGGGTTCCCGCTCAGGTACACCTCCTTTAGAGCCCTCATTTCACCCAGCGCCGTGGGGACGCCCCCCGTGAGCCGGTTCTTGCTGAGGTCCAGGAACTCCAGATGGTTCATCCGGTTCAGCACTGCCGGGACCGGACCGGAGATCCGGTTCCAGCTGAGGTCGAGCTTCACCAGCCCGACCAACCGGCCGAGCTCGGCCGGGACTTGGCCGGTGAGGCGGTTCGCGCTGAGGTCGAGGATTTTGAGCGTCGAGCATCGGCCTAGGGCGGAGGGGATGGCTCCTCGGAAGCGGCTGCGGGAGAGGAGCAGCTGCTCCAGGTTGGATAGGGCTCCGATCTCGTTCGGGATGGTTCCGGAAACGCCGGTGCCGGAGACGACGAGTCGCCGGAGGCGAGGGAGGTCGCCGATGGAGGACGGGATGCGGCCGACGAGGGAGGGGTTCTGGATGAGGACGAGCTCCTCGAGCGAGGAGGGGAGGCTCCACGGGCGGGTCGGGAGGGGGGATTTGGAGGCCATGGCGAAGCAGTTGTAGTAGAAGAGCTTGCGGAGGAAGGGGAAGGAGGCGGCGGCGGAGAGGAGGAGTTGGGAGATGGAGGCGTTGGGGCCGCAGGTGGGGTTGGAGGAGAAGTCGGAGACGAAGCCGAAGTTGAGCTCGACGATGTGGGGGACGCCGGCGGAGTCGTCGGAGGGGTCGGAGAAGAGGTCGCAGAGGAGGCCGTGGGGGCCGGAGAGGCAGAGGTCGTCGGGGTAGAGGAAGCGCCAGTCGACCCCGGAGTTGATGGACTCGAGGGCCGCGTACGCCGCCTCCTGCTCCGCCGCAGGGAGCCGAGGCGATTCTTGAGCGGCGCCGCCGAAGAGAACGAGGAGGAGGAGGAAGAAGGAGGAGAAGAAGAGGATGCTAGATGAAGGAGATAGCTCCATCATTAATGAAGTATTGTGGGGAGGAGCTCAGCTTCTGAGAATGCCGTGTGTGTGTGAGAGAGAGAGAGAGTTAGGATTAATTGGAGTTTAAAAAGGAAGAGAACAACACGAACAAAGCGGAAGGAGAGAAAATAGTCCCTGCACCTGGTACATCCCTACCTCTCATACACTGCCTATATTTTTATTCAGTTTAGTTTTCCACTTTAATCTTTAATTAATTAATGATAAAAATAATCACTATTTACAATATCCGCACCGCCACCGTTTGAAACAACAAAAGGATCCACTTAAGATTTATTAAATTGGAAAAGGAAGAAGCTAGTATTAATTTGGTGGGTTTAAGCAGGAGTGGAAAATATATATATATATAGGGTATATATATGTATGATATCCTAGAAACTGGTCACATCGAAGTGATCAGTGGAGGAAGCCCCATTGAAGTGCATCATACAGGTGTATGGGTAGCAAAGCCCATATATATATATATATCAGGACGGTTCGGTGTTGGGAGGCATGGTGCACCGGGTGCAGAAAACAACTTTGTAAAATGAAGGGAAGGGAATAGCAGCTACGGCCGAAGGCTGCAGGCAGATCAGCCTGCAGGGAGCCAGAGACTAGGACGGCAAGGCGGAAAGTAGTGGGATCAAATGAAATGACCATTTTACCCTCCCCTCAATCGGTAAGCTTTTAAACTTTTTGTTTTCTCTATCACTATATTTGATCGTGGAATGTCGACCGTCCGATGAGAGGGAATCAAGTACCTCATCGCGTCTTCGTGCTCGGGAGTACTCTCTTCTGTACTCCGTCTGATCATGATCAGACATCCGCAGTTAGTGAGTAGGAGTTCTACAACATTGAAGCCAAAAAGCTTCACCATACATGATACACTGCAACTTTCCTATTCCCCATTTCCCCCCCTTGATTGCTAATCACGCTCGACACCACGGCGAAAATTGATATAGAGTACACATGACTTTAGCAGCACTCCTTCACTTCTACTTCATGTATTTATTATTAATTTATTTTTGTCAAAATATGCACGTCCCTATACATATCTTTTACTCTCGTAACATAATTTTGTTCTAAAAATAAAATATATTTTTATTATTAACGAAGCAATATTAAAGAATACATAATAACTACAGGATTTTTATTTTTTATTTTTTTTAAATAAATAAATAAATAAATAAATAAATAAATAAGGAATGGAGAGTTGGTTTTGTACTCTCCGACAAAGAAACTGCCATTAAGGCCCCCCAAAAGAAACCAATCCGAATGTTCTCTACTTTAATACTTTTCCTCTCGGCCTGCTTTATTTTGGGAGCGGGTGCGCCGCGCTCAGCTGGTTTCTTCTCTAACTGAAATGACTAAACTATCCTTTGTTGCGGCACGTGATGATGCTGCGCGAACGGGTTGGCTTTACCCCGCACTCTGATGCCTCGGAGGGTATTATTAGCATGAGAAAATAATATTTCGCCTTTTGCACGATCTGATCGCCTGCGCGGCGGGACCACTTAAGTGAGAAGAAACAACTTTTCCACCGAGCAAGAAACGGACGGTGTGGATCGAGAAGAGAGATGCAGCGAACGTACGGTCCAGATTAGAGCGGCGTTGGGAAGCGCGAAGGGAAGGGATCAGGCTGACGTGGAAGGTAGCGGGGCCCAAAGTGGTGTGGAGTACGATGGAGCCTGGTGGTAGCCGCCGACAACCCGGGGACACGGCCTGACGGGCACGGATCTGTCGGGTCCCACCACCATTCCGCCGTATGAATTCGATCCGTCGCTTTCGCCTACCCGCGACCGCATATAATAATAATATAATAATAATATAAATTAATAATAATACTCCTCAATTCTCATTCCCTCCCATAGAACCCGATAGGCCCAGTCCAAAAAAGCCTTTTAGTCTGATTGAATTATTATTTTCGATAACAAGCTTTCTTTCAAAAACTATAATTCACATCGGTAAATATAATTTAAATTATTAAATTATTTAAAAATTAAATTTTATAAATTTTTAATATTTTTTTATCTATCACGTGGAAATAAAAATAAATGACTAAAAATAAATATTTTTTAAAAAAGTGATGATAGAAATCTTATAATGAAAATCAAGAGTATGAATTTTATTTTAAATAGTTTAAATTTTTTTCTAAAAATTAATTATTTTAATTTTTTACACAAACGTTTCATATTTATCATTAAAATTATAAATTATGTAATTTTTTTATCATTACGTGAACTTTATATATATATATATAGTCCGACTATTATACTCTTATGAGTATAGGCTCATTCGTACTTATAAGTTTTCGGCTCTTGGATGAAAAGATATACGATTAGATTATAGAGGCCCCCTAGAATTTATACTATTTCACCAACAACCTACTAAACCCTATCGGTAGCAAACTAACTTTGTTGCCACCTATTTAGTTTTAATGATGGAGCTTCCAAAATGATGATCCACAACGTTAAATATAATATAGACTATTTAAACTATCTGCTGCTGAACATAAATATCCTTTTAAAAGTAATGACAAGCATCTTCTAATCGAGAGTATAGATCTTATTTTAAATAGTTTTTAAAAAAATTAAATAAAATTTAATTGATTTAGATTTCCTTACACAGTTAAAATAAGCAAAAGACTCATATTTATTTTTAAATTACAAATTTTATGACCCTTGGATCATTATGTCAATGATGTCAAAAATATTTGAAATTTGATTTCTAAATACTTTCAGTAGCATAGATTATGTTTAACGATATCGATTATCGATTTGAAAACTTTAACATAAAAAATAAATAGATGACAACAGTTTGCTATAATATCATTCCAACTAAACTGCATGTTTGGTTCAAAATGGGAATTAAAATCGGAATTGATGGAAATAAAAAAATGAAATGATGAATCTCCTAATTTATTTGGTTCACAGTAGGATTATAAGTTGAAATCAACTTATTATTATTATTTAAATAAGACCTACTATCTAAATTTGTAATCAATATCTAAATTCAAATTGAGATTCGTATCTTAAATTTAAATTTAAATTCAAAGCCAAAATATAAAACTATATTTAAAATGTAAATATCAAATTTATATTAAAATTAAATTTAAATTTAAAAGTTAATAATTTTGAATTTATGTGTTAAATTTAAATTTAAAATTATAATTTAATTTAAATTTTTGTTTATTTGTATATTTGAATTATTTAAATAAATATTATTGAAAAAAAAAAATTCGTTCCGGAATCAAAATTGACTCTCATCTTGTTGGAGAAATTGGATTTTTTCTGGAATGAGAATCAGAATGCTAATCTGGCAAATTAAACACAACCAATAAAAATGGGTCATTCTGATTTTCATTCCAAATCTTAATTCCTTTACACCAAACATGACCTATATGGATAGGCGTCTCTAAAATTTATTAGGTGGTTGGAGAAATAGTAAATATAATAGTGAAAATGATCAAAGAGATAGACAGAGGTATAAATTTATTTCTTTGATTAATTTTAATTATTAAATCAGATTATTCTACCAACCATCCATAAAATCTAAGTGGACATTATCATCCTAGTCGTTCATACTTTTATTCAAAGATTAAAAACTTATATCAGATTAATATAATAATAATGATAATATCCCTAATAGTTTAAGTAATTGAATTACATATAGGCTAGATTCAATAGATACAGACTGATTCTACGTTACATCTAAAAAAAAAAAAAAAAAAAAAGTCGTGCACCGTGCGCAGGGTTTCGTTGACACCGTACACGGTTTTTTATTTCTTGCTGTGGACGGCGACGCACCTTCATCCGTTGACTTTGATTTTAATTTTCAACGGTAAATAACATAATTCGTAAATGCGCTTTTCCTTGAAATTCAAAGTAGTAGTTGTAGACTTTTCTTTTTCCTGGTAGAAAAAAAAAAAAATTTATTTTTTAACGGAAAATTATGAAGTGTATAATTAATGAAGGTGATGAAATCGGCAACGATACGCCGCTATTTGCTGCACACATATCTAAACTCGGCGACGAGTACTGATATTCCCAAAACAAACCTAAAGCGCGTTAGGGTAATAAGCCCTAGGTTGCTCCCGCGTTTGTGCACCGTGGTCTCTGGAGGAGTGGGAGGAAGAGGAAGAGGAGGAGAAGCGAAGGAGGGTCCAGCAATGGCGGTGGCGAGTCTCTACCGACGAATACTCCCCTCCCCTCCCGCGATCGAGTTCGCCTCTTCCGAAGGGAAGGTAATCTTCGAGTTCTCCTTCTCATCTCCCGTTCCCTTACTCGAATTATTCGATTCGTTGGTTTTTTTTTTTTTTTTTAGTAGTAGTAGTAGTAGTAGTAGAGTAAGAGAGATGGTGCGGTTGGATTGATTTGATATTCTATTTTATCTCTGGATTTGATGACGATTTATGTTGGCATTGTTACTTTCATTGATCAGCTATGGTTCTGTTCAAGTACGGTTAGGGTTTAGAGCCTGTTTTATTTTACACTGTAGCGCTTTTTGTTGAAGTTATGTATGAGTAGTGCTATTACAATATTGCGCATTCTGCAGTTGAATCATTACTCCAAAGCATCAAATTGGATTTTTTTTTTTTTTCCTTTTTTTTGAGACTTTTGGTTCAATGGAAGCTCCAGTTTTTTCAATTTGCTAAAAGCTCAACTATAGGCTGCTGCTGCTTAATGCAGAAGCAGAAGCAGAAGCAAAAGCAGGGCCAAACATGCCCTAATGATCTATATAGAAAGCTACCTGTTCTCACAATAATTTGTGTCTTTACCACAACATAAGGAAGAGGAAGTCAGTTGGAAGTAAAGATTTGGTTATATTAGGGAGTAAAGGTAGGAATAATCTGTTGGTGTACGTAGTCTATCAGCGATATAGGAATTGTCATCTTCAGTTGTTTGTTGGCATCTGCAATGGTTTTTAGAAACACTAGAAAGATACTGAAAAGATTTATCTAGCCATATTGTATATAGAAAGTTAAAGCTCTGAATTCTCCTCAATCCTAAGGTTTTCTAAAAGAATGATTTTCTCCTGGACTGTATTGGGTGAACTTCATTTTTTTTTTTTTGTAAGGCTCTGTCCTTATGCTGTATAAAAATTCTTGCAGGGTCTCTTCTCCGAAGCACTTCAAGGTGGTACCATGGAAGGGTTTTTCAGATTGATTTCGTACTTCCAAACTCAATCAGAGCCTGCATACTGCGGATTGGCTAGCCTATCTGTTGTCCTCAATGCTCTTGCAATAGATCCGGGAAGAAAGTGGAAAGGTGCAATAACAAACTTTAAACTTGGGATTTAACTTTAATAGGTCAACAATTAGTTAAGATTTATTTGCAGGTCCCTGGAGATGGTTTGACGAGTCGATGTTGGATTGCTGCGAACCTTTGGAGAAAGTCAGGGCTGAAGGCATTACATTTGGAAAAGTTGCATGCTTGGCTCAATGTGCTGGAGCTAAGGTTGAAGCCTTCCGTACGAATCAAAGCACAATTGATGAATTCCGCAAGTATGTCATGCAATGTGCTTCCTCCGAAGAATACCACATGATTGCATCATACCACCGGAAACATTTCAAGCAGGTAATATTCCAATTCTTGTGCTAATAGTACTTCTCTTGGAAGACGAGCTTATTACTCTTCCAGAATTTTGTCTTTTCAACATTTTGTGCCCTTGAATTTCCATTGATGTGTTCAAGAATAAACTTCTGTAGCTTATTAGTTAATTTATGTACACAACATTACTATTGGTACTTTTTTTATTTGAAAGTTAGGATGGCCGGCATATTGACTTATGTCATATATTTGCAGACAGGGACTGGTCATTTTTCACCAATAGGTGGTTATCATGCTGGAAGAGACATGGCACTCATTTTGGATGTTGCTCGATTTAAGTACCCTCCCCATTGGGTGCCACTGACACTTCTTTGGGAAGCCATGAATACAGTTGACGAAGCAACTGGATTTCCGAGGGGGTATGAATAGCTGCTGTAGTACAATAACATGGATTTCTTTCTTTTTTTTTTAAGTTGAAAATGTGTATTAAGGCCCCCTCTCAACTTTTGGTTGTTCAGATTTTAGTTGTTTTCTTTGATTGACTCTGGAATTGTGTTATAATTAGTGCTCTGTTAGTTCTCGTTGTTAACTCTTTATTGAATTCATGACTCTATCGGGCAAAGCCATTACATTTAACGGAATTGCTGAATTTTTTTGGGATCCCCAATTTAACTGATGGAAATAATTTGATCAAAGCAACTGAAACTGAGGGGGGTCTCAAAAGAGGTGAGGGGGTCTTAAAAGAGAGAGCGAAGGAGGGAGGGAGATCTTACTTCCAATTAACGCATAATTTTTCTGATTTTTTTTTTTTCCCACCCACAGGTTTATGCTTATTTCAAGACTTCAGAAGGCCCCATTGCTTTACACCTTGGTATTATTTTATTTTTGTTTGACTTGTGGGATCTATTCATTTTAGTTCAGTTTAAGTTACGTACATAAACTAATAGATAATATTCATCTTTAGACTTGGATGTGGCCTAATATTGCTAATATTCTGTTGTTAATAACGAGAAGCAACAGCGTCCATTCTATAATTGTTAAACAGAGTAGTATGATTGTCATCTCTTTGTATATTCTGCATCCTCATGTATTCAATTCTTTCCTTACATCTGTTCTGTGTATATTTAACTTGTTGCATCATTTTCCATGCTTATGAGGAGATGTTAATATAAGTTTGGTCCAATCTTTAGAGCTGCAGACACGAGAGCTGGCTCAGCATGGCAAAGTATTTGATCGATGATGTGCCTATTCTTTTAAAGTCTGAAACTCTAGACAGTGTGCCAGCAGTACTCTCCCTATTTATTAAATCACTCCCTTCAAGTGCTGGTGATTTCATTAAGTGGGTTGCAGAAGTTCGGAGGCAAGAGGAAGGTGGTTCGACCTTAAGCAATGAGGAGAAAGCGAGGCTTGCCCTGAAGGTTTCCATTTACCTCCTTTTTTGTGCATATATATAAAGCCCTGCAAAATCATTTTCAAAAATACGTCCTACTAAAAATCTGAATTTCATATATGCCCCTAGCAAGTGCTACAAAGATACCAGTATCTTTAGTTGGGGGGCTATCAAAACCGCTGATCGAATCTGGTTTCATACATGAAATGTTTTTTTTTAGAGGGACGATTTGCTAAGCACAGTGGTAGATATGTAAGAAATTAAGTTTCTGACTGGCGTATAGGAAAAATCTGATTTTCCAGAACATATATCTATATAGATGATCTGCAGGGTGTACATATAGGGATCTCTTTTCTTTTTGTCATGATTTCTCTCTCTCAAAAAAGATTCATATGTTTGCTTGCTGGACTTCAGGAGGAGTTGCTGCAACAAGTTCATGACACTGAATTGTTCAAAGTCATAGAAGAATTACTATCTTCTGCTGATCATTGTTGCCTCAATTCGTCATCTTCCTGTGGCAAAGATTCACTACCTGAAATTGCAGCTAATATCTGCTGCCAAGGGGCTGCACTTTTAACCGGAAACTTCGTCATGCACAATGAGATCTGCTGCAAGGGTACATGTTTGAAATGCTTGAAGAATAATGGGGATGGCCATGCGACTATTGTTTCTGGGACAGTGGTTTCGGGCGGCAATAAACAAGGTGTTGATGTGCTCGTACCCGTTTCACCTGCTAAACCTGTTTGCTGTTCAGACCTGAGTAGTTGCACTATGATGCATCCTGCAAGCACTGATGTTTTAACTGTTCTGTTGTTGGCTTTGCTTCCCCTGACCTGGTTGGATATCAAAGATCAGAGTTTATTGGATGAAATTCAAGGTCTTGTTTCGACAGATAAACTTCCGGATCTTCTTCATGATGAGGTATTTTTTACAAGATATTTCCTGATGTTCTCCACCATTTTACAACTTTGATTTTTTGCTTATCTACTGAAAGTTTTACAATAATGGTTCTTGAAAGTTATTTGACTCAGCATATATTGCGAACAAATTTGTACCCAACAAACCGCGGTAAGCTCTTTCATGCCATGCAGTGAAATTTGTAGAAATTCATCATTATAATTTACGCCTAAAGCTTATTATTTTTCTATTTGAAGCTTTCTCCAGCCACATGTTCTTTCCACTTCATGCATCATTGTCTGTATTAGACTATCAGTACTGTTTGGCTAATTTTATTAATGACTCTTGATCGGACAACTCACTGAAATGGGATATTCTTTTTGTATGGCCGTACACAGGTTCTGCATCTGAGGCAACAGCTTCATTTTCTAAAGAGAAGCAAAGACAAAGAGGTGGATGATGATCCAGTAGTTCCTTCGAGTTCTTAACCAATTTTTTTTTTACTGTTGCAACAAAGCGCTTTCAAAATGAAAGTGTACTTACCATTATTTATGAGAAAAGGGCAACTCCTATTCCGGTTTTGTTAATTACAAAGCCAACAACAGGGACAACTTTTTCAAGTAAGAAGCTTTTCGTTCGGAGCAATTGATTGTAGTATTTAAGGTAACACCTTGATGATAGATGAGTAGCACTAGAAATATGCCTCACATCACACTTGTCATTTTTTCAGTTATTTTTCCATTCTATATTTTTATTTTATTCAGATTTTCTCTCTTATGCTAATTAATGTGGATTGGACTTGGTTCTCGGAAGGGTTGAAAATTTTCAGTGTTTTTTTTTTTCAATATTCAATATTTAGAGAGCTTTTCTGAAGTGCGTAATTTGGTGTTATCGTCACATAGTAGGCATTTCCCTCGCGAAGGGCTCACCTCGTGTACGACGTGAAGTCACGACTTCGCACGAACAACGGGGGGATGTCGAGTTCGGGGAAGAAAGAAATGACTGGGAACATGGTCGCAAAGTTCCCTCCGGTTGTATACAGACCATCAAAATAGTTGTCTTGTTGGATCTATTCTGGGCCAAAGAATTGGAATTCCTTTGTGAGTGCCTGAATGTTTCTGCCCGTGAATTGGAGGATTAGGTTTGTAAAGGTGAACTTGTGTTGTACATACAACCTCTGCTTATGCATTTATATTGTTTTCCTTTTCCTTTTCCTTTTGGAATGGTTGTTAATTTTTTTTCCCTTAAAATGCTTTGTGTCATCAATTTCCTTTCCTGGCAAATTCTAAGCATTAAGAGAGAATTAAGTGAACTGGGAGACCCAAAGGCCATCTTGATAAAAGACCTGCCCAGATAAGACTTTGCCTTGGAGAGAAAAGCCTTTCAGATTAATAATTGCTGGTAATCATCTGGTGTTCTATTCAGAGAGCCCGATGGTGTGTTATATGGTCTATGGAGTCTCTTCCCTTCCAAGTAATATTTTTGCAAATTTATGTGTATGCCAGCTCCAGTTTTCATTCTACGTGGTTTTTAAAATGGCTTTTCCATTAGGAATGCAATGTGAGAATAACATCACATGCGCAACATTTTTCTCATTATCTATCAATAGTATTAACTCATTAACACTATTTTGGAGGTAAAACTATATAAAAGAGCTTTCAAACATAGATCATTTTGATATACATCTTTTTTTCTTGTTTTTTTAATATATTATTGCGAACTTCAATTTGTTTCGAGCTACATTACTATCAGTGATCTTTCATATGCAAATGAAGCATTGCTCCTGATTCTCAATATGATGGTTGCCTACATTTTTTGCACTATTTGTTGCACTGGGTGTATGACTACATTGAACTCACTGTAAGAGTCTTAAAATCAGAATTTAAGTTGTTGTATCTATTCTATGATATTCAAAACATTCATATATTCAAAAATTATTTTCCATCCAGCCCCTCTTAGTCTAGTCAGTCTTTTGAGAACCAATCATATGAAAATTTGTATTTCATTCGTACTTTGCGGGTGCGAAGAGGAGACGATAGACTATCGATGAGATGATAGACCATCTCTAAATTCGTATTCCATTCGTACTCTGCGGATGCGAAGAGGAGACGATAGATCATCGAGGAGACGATAGACCATCTCTTTTTACGGTGTGTCTTTTAGCGATTCGCATTGGGGATGTGTACCGGTATCGGGGATGTGTACCGGAGCCATCGGGAACGAGAAAGAAAATTGATGAAGAGGTTAAAAAATTAATGAAGAGGTTAGGAATGTATGGGAGAAGCGGATGTCAACAAGGAGGGATGCTGCAAGGTCGAAGCAGCTTATCTACTTGTCGGCAATCTGGTCGGCGATTTAGACGATCAGAAATAAAATGATCTTTCATCAAGTCTACTCTGATCCACTCTGTGTTGTTAATTGGGTCAATAGAGATGTGCTACTGTGAAAGAATTTGATGTAGAGTTATGTTAATTGAGTCAATAGTCCCCTAGTGTATTTTATTTTATTTATTTATTTATTTATTTTTTTTGTTCGAGACCCTGCTGTCTTATCTTTATTGTCTAATTCAGTTAAATGAAACAGGTAGCGTGCTACCATTCTCTTAAAAAAAAAAAAAAATCATTCATATATATATATATATATATATATATATATATATATATATATATATATATATATATATGTTATATATTTTAAATGGTGTAAATCGCAACTAAAGTTCGATCTAGGTTTAAAAACAATAAACATCAAAAATTAATTGTGGTTTATTAGGTACGCAAATTCTTTATTCCGAGGGGAAAGTCATGGCCTTGCTTTATAAGTTGCCGGTGCATGGGGTGTACCACTACACCCGGTGCAGGCAATAATTCCCACATTGGGAGCCACCGTTATTGGGCTGCGCCCCTATATTCAGGATCCGGCCCAACAAATTGACCCTCCGAATCCTTTACCACAACTTCTCCCACAAACCCTCACTGGCCTCCGCCTCCGCCTCCGCCTCCGAACCCTCTCTCTCTCACTCTCTTCCTCTTACCGCGTCGCTCTCTCTCATCGCACTCGCTTCCTCTTCGATTCTCTAAGCAGGTGACGAAGATCTACGATCACTACTCGCTTTAATCTTCTTCTATTCGATCTCTAATTTATTTTCTTCTTTTTTGTCAATTTTTAGACCTAATAATTTTGTTAGGCTTAATCTATTCACAGAGCCCCCTCCCTTTGTTGTTCTTTGCATAGTTTTTGTTGAGTTTTGTATACTCGAAATCAGGTTCATTTAGATCGTATCATAAGAAAATGTCATTTTTTGTTGGATATATATATATATATATATAGAGAGAGAGAGAGAGAGAGAGAGAGAGAGAGAGAGAGAGAGAGAGAGAGGTGCTGGAATACTATCAGTAGTAAAATTTCATTGTTACTATATATTTTTTTTTTTTCCGATGATAGAGCCTCCGAATCGATAATCAGCACTGCTGAACATGATCTAGACTACTAGAACTATCTAGAAATTAAATTTCAAATTTATTCGATATTCTTTTCTTATCCATCAATTGGACACAAAATGAACGACTGAAAATGAATATCCTTCAAAAAGTGATGATAGGAGTCTTGTAATCAAGATCGAGAGTATATATCTTGTTTTAAATAGTTTAAAAAATTTTCTAACCAAAATTCAATCAATTTAAATTTTTTTACACCGTTAAACGAGCAAACGTCTCATATTTATTATTAAAATTACAAATTTTGAATGAAGCGGCAGCATGCTGCCTTTTTCTCAAAAAAAAAATTATAAATTTTGCAACCCTTTGATCATTAGGTCAATGATGTCGAATAGATTTGAAATTTGATTTATAGATAGTTCCAGTAGTCTAGATCATGTTCAACGATGCTTATCATCGAATCGGAGGCTCCATTATCAAAAAAAAATTGGTAGTAACAATAGAATTTTACTATTGATAGTATTCCAGCACCACTATATATATATAGAGAGAGAGAGTAGAGCTTATATACTTTTAAAAGTATAAGCCAATTTATACTTATGAATTTTTTACCATTAGATTTGTATTGGAATTTGTGCTATTGTAAAGTCAACTAAAGAGAGAAAAAGAAAAAGTAAAAAATATAAATTCTAATACAAATCCAATGGTAAAAAATTCACAAGTATGAATGAACTTGTGCTTTTAAAAGCATATAAGCTCTACTCTCTCTCTCTCTCTCTCTCTCTCTCTCTCTCTCTCTCTATATATATATATATATATATATATATATAATTTTTTAATGACGGGACCAAAATGTTTAGGTGAGAAGTTTTGAGACTAAAATCGAAATATTAGGGTACTATAATAACTATCCGTATGTTTGATACTTTTCTCTTTTTAAATGCAAATATCATGTGGAAAGATTTGCCAGAGTTTCTCAATGGAGCTTATGTAATGTGTGAGGATTAATCTTGTTGGAATTACTTTAAGGATAAATTAGTAAAATAACAAGAACTATCAAAACAAGGGTGATGAGTAGTAACGACCAAATATATTTGCTTATAAGAATGGTAGAGATTAGTATCTTCAATTTCTTCTCTGTCCATTGAAGTGATTTTTTGTTTTGTTACTGCTTTAACTTTTAAAGTTTGTAGGAATTTCTCTATAAAAGATGTATCTTCAGTACTACATCAATGAAAACGGGGACAAGGTCTACACCACCAAGGTAACTCCTTTATGTTTTAACTTATTTTTAATATTTTTCCAAGGCTTATCTGAATGTTAATGTCCATTGACTTCTAAATAAGTTTTCTGTCTTCGATTTTGGTTCTGCAGCGAAATAAGCTTATCGATCTGGATGGCATATTTTACATCTGTTAATTCATTTATAGTTCCTCAATTTTGAAGGAATATAAGCCATCAAGTTCTTATTGCTTAGATCATGCTATTGATAATTGTGCTATCATTCTGCAGAAAGAATCTCCTCTTGGGGTGGCAACACAATCTGCTCACCCAGGTAGACTCGATATGTTACTTTTTTTTTTCAAGTATAATTGCTTCTATCTTGGTACAGTTAGTTGTTGAACCTAAAGAAATTAGAACACCTTGGTTTCTTGACTTATTTGATTACTGTTTATGATGTTCTGATGTCCCTGGAATAGAATTGTGTGCTTATTTTATTAGAATATTTAGATTCAGATTTATATTCTTGTGCACATAAACATTTTTTGTCTCAGCCATATATGAAATGATGCAACCAGAAAATATAGACATGTTAGTGCTCTTTCAACAAGAAGACTTGCTTGTTGTAGTATTTTAGTAAAGCGAGAAAGGACAGCTTTGGCTATTTAGTGTGACAGCCTCTCATCGAAACTTACGTTGGTCTTATTGAATTAAAGAAACTAGGTGTATCGTATTATGTATCTGAAAGGAATCAAATATTTCTCACAGTACTCAATCTATGAAATGCTATATGTTTCTTGTAAGCTATCTGAAAGGAAAAGATGCTTTGAAATGCTAGGATATCAGAATATGTAAAAAGTTATGCTTGATTCGTCTTTCTATTTCGTTACGTTGAATGTTGCATTCCATGTGCAATCTGCTCATCTACCCTTTTTGGGGAAAAAAAGAGAGGCAAAAACAGAAAAAACATAATGTGCTTATATTCATATCTGATGGTGCAGCTCGCTTCTCCCCGGATGACAAGTACGCTAAAGAGCGGTATCTTTTGAAGAAGCGGTTCGGGTTGCTCCCTACCCAGAAGCCACGTCCCAAGTACTGAGAAAATTTGCATTACTATGCTCCAAGTTCGAAGCAGAGCTATTTGGTATTTTGAAGCAAATGATGTGTTGAATTGAAGATTATATCAGTCACAGCTAGTAATGTTCTGGTGTGGTTGTTTTGTCGTAATCGGAGAGATAGCTTTGTGTTGTTGAATTTGGTCGAAGTCGTGCTTTTGTGAGATGAACTTGTAGCTCTTATAATTAGTGCTTTTGTGGAAGTTGGTACTGATTAGAACTTAAAAGCGGCGGATACGCTTCTGTTCTTTAGATTTGTGTTGATATCTATTGAATCACTGTGTGCTAGTACTTTTAGAAACCTTGGAGAGATGAACGACCTCCATGTTTATTGCTATTTGCAGGATCAAAGGATGGAAATATAGAGATAAAGGTGCTTTAAATTTGAAACTGTAATAAAGGGGGCTATGCGCATATGTTGGTTGGTTTGATTTCATAGTCAAAAGCAAACCCAATGCAATAAGAGAATTCACAGTCAAAAGCACCCGAATATTAAAACAAATCAGAAACAAATTTCCTTGTGCTGTGCCACCTACATGCATTTTCAAAACAAGCAGAAATCACTTGGCTATGGGCTTTGAGAGACAAACCCATCATCTTTATCTTTGTCTCTCCTGTGGGTGGTGGGGGTGGGATCTCTTTTGTACAAGTTGAGCATAGGAAAAGTTGTATTCAATCTCTTGAGAGAATCCTCAGAGAGCACATTCTTAGCAGCAAGCTCCCTAGCCAATCCCATGGCCTCTCCTCTATGCCCAGCATAGGCAATCCCCTCCACCAAGAGTATGTAACTAGTCTCATTTGCCTGGCATCCTCTCTCCACCATCTCCGTGAATATATCGATGGCCGGTTCGATCCTGTGAGCTTTACAGAATCCGAGAAGCACCGTGTTATACGTGATGACCGTGGGCTGGAACCCCGTTTTCTCCATATCCCTCATCAACCCGAGTGCTTCATCCACCATTCCATCTCTGCACAAGCAAGAAGTTAGCACATTGTAAGTAACCTCGTCGGGATCGATTCCTTTCTCCATCATCATCTCCGACACCATCTGAAGAGCTTTCGTTCGATTCCCGCTGTTCCAGAGCCCGCCGACGATCGCATTATACGTACTCACATTCGGGGTGCAGCCCGTCTCCCCGAGCTTCTCCAAAACCACTAAAGCCTGGTCGGCGTTGCCTCTCTTACAAAGTCCGGATAGAATCGTGTTGTAGTTCACGATATCGGGCAGGCACCCGCTGGAGATCATGTAGTCCATGAATTCGATTGCTAGCTCCAATTTCCCATCTTTACAGTAGGCAGAGATCAGGGGATCGAAGCAGTATGTATCGGGCTTCAACCCTCGCTTCATCATGTCCTTTATCAATTCTCTCGCCCTCTCCGCCATTCCTTCCTGGCACAAGCAGCTGATCAAAACACTGTAGGTGACATTATTCGGCCTGTATCCTCTCCCGACCATTTCGTCGAGCAACTTCTCCGCATCCTGCCACCTCTTCCGGTTCAGCAATCCGCGGAGCAACATGTTGTACGAAATCACATCGGGCTCGCACCCGCGCGACGGCAAGCTGTCCAAGAACTCGCGCGCGGCGTCCAGCAGCCCTTCCTTGCACATCCCTCTGAGGATGGCGTTGTAAGTGTAGTTATCGGGGCGGAGGCCCCTCAGAGACATTTCGTCGAGCAGCTTCAGCGCCTTCTCGACGCCGCCGCCGCCTTGGGCGATGGTGGCTTCGATGAGGATGGTGTAGGTGACGACGGTGGGGCGGCAGTCGTCGTCCAGCAGCTCGTCGAGGGCCTCGAGAGCGAGGTCGAGCTTGCCCTTGGTGCAGAGGCTGCCGATGAGGATGTTGTAGGTGACGACGTCGGGGGGGCAGCGGTGGCGCGCATGCGGGCGAGGGTGCGGACGGCGCGGTCGAAGCGGTCGGCCTTGCAGAGGCCGGCGACGAGGGCGTTGTAGGCGAAGACGTCGGGGGCGCCGTGGGACTCGAGGAGGTGCATGACGCGCTCGGCCTTGGCCGGGTGGCGGGCGCTGAAGAGGGCCTTGATGAGCTTGGTACAGAGCACCACGTCGGGCTTGTAGCCCCTGCCCACCATGTACTCGAGGAAGTAGAGCGACTCGCCGTAGTTCCCGGCCTTGTAGCTGCGGTTGAGAAGCTTCGTGTAGTGGGTCTCCTTCGGGTCCACGGCGGCCGTGTAAGTCGCCTTCAAAGAAGAAGCAGCAGCAGTAGCATTAGCTACAGTTCCTCTGAGAGCGATCAGATGGTTTGGAGAGGAGGATTTTGTTCTCACCACAGAGTATCTGCACGGGAATGAGTAGGAGGAGGAGGAGGAGGGGTTGGGGTTGGGATTGCGTGGGGGAGGAGGAGGACAAGGAGGAGACTGGGATGGGAGGGAGTGGGGGAAGAGCTCGGAGAGGGAGATGGTCATTGTGGGAGATGAGGTTACAGTGAGTATTAAGCCGTTATTAACCCATGAGCGAAGGATTCAACATACACAAAGAGAGAGAGGATGGGGAAAGTGAAGAAGAAGAAGAAGAAGAAGAGAGTGGGAGAGGAGAGCTTTACCCACTTAGTATGTGAACAAGGAAGGAGAAGGAGGAGGAGGACGACGACGAAGGCCACGGGTCAGGTTTGAGATAAGGTAAAGGTTATGAGGGGATTTTGTGACTCAGCGAAATACTCTCGGGACCCACGTTGCAGGAGGACCTGCTTCAAAACTTCATATGCTTGAGGGGCCTCCATACAAATTTACCTATACTATTTGGTAATATCCTATTGGTATTTCTACTAGGGTCGAGGTCGAGGTCGAGGTCGAACCCTCTTAAACAATCGCCTCTTCATCTTCTTCTTCTTCTTCTCATTCCATTCCCATTCCAGTATCATCTTCTCTTTCTACAGTTTGTACGCAGCGACTGGTACTGGTGCTGGGGATCGAGGAGGAGGAGGAGGAGGAGGAGGAGATCATCGGAGATCATCGGAGATGACGGAGTCGTTGGTGCGTAAGAAGCCCGGGATGACGAGCGTGCGGGAGATGCCGGTGCTGCAGGACGGTCCTCCCCCGGGCGGGTTCCCCCCAGTGCGCTACGCCCGCCGCATCCCTTCCAAGGGCCCCAGCGCCGCCGCCATCTTCCTCACCGCCTTCGGCGCCTTCGCCTGGGGCATGTACCAGGTCGGCAAGGGCAACAAGATCCGACGGTATCTCCTCCTTCCTTTTCTTCTCTTTTCTTCTCTTCCCTCCTGCCTGTGGATCTCCCTGTGCTTGCGATTGAATTCTTACAATTAAGTTTTTTTTTTTTTTTTTTTTTTTTCTAAAAAACAAGAAAATTTAGGATCTTGCTTGTGGTTACCGTCTGCCCATTTCTTCGAAAACGGAGATCGTGAAATAATTGATCTAGATATTAGGAACTAGTAGTTGAGTACTTCTTCTTAATCGGCCGATCGATGCTCGGGTCTAGGAATTGTGGTGGAATGTTATCTCCTTCGACTTACTTTCGCTGCTTACCGATTGATTGTTGCACTAAACACATAATTGTTGCTTAGGAATCTAATCTAACGGTGCATACCATGAGCTTGAAGTTGTATCCCTCCTTCCTTGAGGAATCAGCAGTAAGGGGCTTACTCTTGACAAGTCTAACAGTAGTAAGTAGGTGCCGACTTTTACTTATAACCATTTTGTCCTTCTTCCTCGGCACGTGAGCGGTTGAAGATGCATACTATTTCATACTCACGCTTCGTGCCCTCCTTTTATTTTTCACCTAATCTAGCTCGGAAAGAAGAGGAAAAATAGGGCGGGGACGATAGGACTCTACTATAGTTAAAAATTCAAGGATCATTTCATTTGAGAAAAATGAAGGAAACTGAAGGTTTGTATGTTCATTAACCCCAATAACCTAACCATTCATTCTCTATGGTATGTGGAAGAACCCTATTGGTTAAGAATTGTCGCTCACCAATTTGTTCCCTTGAATGCTTGCCTCCACCCTCGTCGCACATGTAGTAGTGCTTATGCGGCATGTAATAATACCTTCTTCGTCTCTTTTCTTTTCTTTCCTTTTTTTTGTTATAACATGGACGGTTTTGGCTGTGGATCTTTGCTTACATTGAGCTAATGACACGTTGGATAATCTTTAACCCTTCGGAAGGGTGGATTCCAAGGTGTAAGTAGAAGTGGCTCTCGGCTGTTAGAAATAGGTAGTCGATTACTTGAGAGAGTTTTAGGAGACTAAATCGAGTTGTGAGTTGCTTTTGATGCTAGTATCTCGACAGAGCTTCAATAATCAATTTTGCGGAGAATTTTTTGCTTCTTATTGAAGAGGAGGGGCGAATGACTACCATCTTAAAAAATGAAGAAAAGAAGAATAAGAGTGGATATTTCTAGGAAAAGCAGTAAATTGTGTAATCTGAGTTTTGGAATATAAAGTTCCCCTGAAACTTATTTAACAAACAGTTGCCTTCCTGATCGCAGATGCATTGAGGGCAGCAGAGTGCACTCCTGCTGTTATTCAATATTGATTATGAAATTTATGTATAATTACATTCGATCCATCAGAGTGGTAAGTGAAATGCCAATGACAAACTCAAAAGAAGGTGACTTTTTGAACCTTACGTAGAAGAAACCTGACTTGTTTTTCTGTTGATTTGACAGGTGATAGGTACAAAGTGAAATATATCATCTTATCAAGATCCTTTACATATATACACCATTCTCCTATTAAGATCTTTAAATTGTCACCCTACTAATTTTACGGCCAAAAATGAAAATAGTAACAATGACAAACAGACTGCGGATCACTTCTTATGCATACTAATTATCTTCAGAGTACATTAGCTTAAGTCCATTATGATTAGAGTCTGATATGATATTTGACAGATCTTCAGCTGTTTGGTTCAGAATTATACTGAACGCGTAGATTTTTTTTTTTATCTTGGTTACAATTTACATGGACCACTCTTGCAATGATGCCACCATATACCTGGCGATGGTTAATGTTTTTCCTTCCCTGACAATCAGTAGGATGTAAATACTATATTTTCTTGGTCAAGTGGTAAAAGCATGGACTATGAATTAGGTTGTTATGGTTGAATGTTTTCAACAAGATCAGTATTATCAGACGACAATTCAGAGCCACCTACTTTGGGACTGCTGTATGAATCATTTGTTGCGTTGAAGAGCTTGTTGTGATTATTGTAATCAAATGCATGGTGCATGTGCATATTATAGGTAGAACATAACATAACGATCTTCTTGGCCTTGATAACTCGACATGCTTTTTCTCTTAGTGCTGAATATTATTACGTGTTGCAACATGACATGCTTTTTTTCTCCATGATTACTCAACTATTCTCGTTACAATGGTTGGCTCTGAGCCTCCGCGTACTCGTCAGATGCGAATTGTGACTTACTCCTTTTTATGTAAATATTAGTGAGCTCAAGGAACTGAAAATTAACTCTCTTTTTTTTTTTTTTATGTTTATATTAGTGCGCTCAAGGAAGAGAAAATTGCTGCTCGCCGTGCGATACTTCCCATTCTTCAAGCTGAAGAAGATGAGAGGCATGGAACTTCTTCTTTCCCATCTTTTCTTCAGTTCTACTTCCATCAACTTCTCCTTAAATATGAATTTTGCCGTTCGACTGTTTCTAGATACGTGAACGAATGGAACAAGTATCTCGAGGAGGAGGCGAGGATTATGAAAGACGTGCCTGGCTGGAAGGTCGGGGAAAGCGTGTACCACTCTGGCAGATGGATGCCTCCGGCAACTGGCGAGCTGCGACCCGATGTCTGGTGAGAGCCTAAATCAGGCCACAACCTTGGTTCCATCTTTGGTTCCCTTTCAAATGTCTTAGAGTGGGAGGACTTTCATTTCTTCTAATGATAATAATCTGGAGTATATGTATAATTTCGCCGGCATCGACCGGGGAAAGTAAGTATTGTGTGTTCTTCTTAGCTTTTGATTGACTCAGATTTTGGTGTTCTTTTGTTTAAAAACTAATGGCTTTAAACGATCGATGGTGGGTCAAACGGAGTGCCAAAATTTACATTTCAAATTTCAGTTACGCATTTTTGGTTCTGCATTTCTTTGTGCGCAGAAAATACTGTAGGGGTGTTTTGAGTTTGGTCACTCCAGTAAAATTATTGCACAAACAATATCGTCTCATTCGGCTTAAAAAATAAAACAGACTGAGATGAGATGTTAAACGAGTTGGGCGGCTCTTTGGACTAGACAGTGCAGGCCGGTCTTTCTGGAATAAGTGGGCTCTGTACTCTCATCTCTGAAAGGCCCAAGAAAGCCCATATTTTAAATATATATATATATATAGTTTTCGTTTTAAAACTATTCAAATTATATATATATATATATATATATATATATATATATATATATATATATATATAACTTTATTCAAATATTTTTTTAAAATTTGTGTATAAATAATTAGAAGTTTTTAAATTTTTAAATTTTTAATTATTTTTAACGATAATAGCTTTTTAATAGTTAAAAAATATTTAAAAAAAAATTAAAACTTTTTAAACATAAAAATTGTAAAATCTAAAAAAAATAATACTAGGACAGAAAGGATCCGGCTCGGCCCGAAATTTTTGACAGGCCGGGCCGGGTCGGGTGGGGGCCCTTTTAGCCCTTTTAGGCCCGCAACGGTAGTTTACTGTAGATTTTTTGAGTCTGGTCACCGCCGGTGAGCTCACCTCCCCTCACAATTTCGCTTGATTCGCTCGAAAATAATTTTTTTGCGGGTTCTTGGCTTAAAAATTTGGAGGTTACGGCTACTTGGCGGTGATTGTACCGCAATGGGAATGAGTCTTTAATATATATATATATATATATATAGGCGGTGATTGTACCGCGAGGGGAATGAGTCTTATATATATATATATATATATATATATATAGGCGGTGATTGTACCGCGAAGGGAATGAGTCTTACATATATATATATATATATATATATATAGGCGGTGATTGTACCGCAAGGGGAATGAGTCTTATATATATATATATGTATATATATATATATATATATATATATATATATATATATATATAACCCAAATGAAAATTTTGAGACAAAATAATTTAAATAAAATAAAAAATATTCCAAACAAATTAAAATAAATAAATAACTATACATAAATCAGATCTGAAAAATAGAATAGTTTAAAAATAGACCTATCCAATAAACAATTGTTTAAATTTAAATAATAGAGATTCAAAATTAAATTTAAATTTTAAATTTGATTCATAAATTTAGACATAAATTCGAACTTTCCTTCAAAATTTTAAATTTTGGATATACAATACCCAAAAAATTACATGTTATGTGGAACGTATATAAAAAGTACGGCTAAATTCAAAGCAGATCATATTAGCATCTTATTATTGTACGCGATCACAATGAATTGCTCAGATGAAAAATACAAGAGAAAAAAAAAAAAGAAGAAGAAAAAGAACTGGCTAAAGGATCACAAACAAATGAATGAAATAATAGTGTTGCAACAGTTAGAACAAAGCAAAATTTGATTTAAACAAATAAATGCTTATCAAATTAATTTGCTAGCGCTTATGGCCATCCTTTGCACCAACTTGCAGAAGCAAAGAGAGACCAATCACAACAGATGATCAAAAAATGCATTCGATCAAGCCATTCTTTCTTATGCCGAGTCTTTGTAGTTGTCATCTACAACCCACATCTTTTTCTGGAGCACAAAAACCATCTCCCCCTCTTCTGAATCTGAGTTGGTTTCTGCTTCCACAGCCGCCACCGTATCCCATTGCAGTGCCGTTAAGTACCTCTTAATGAATTCAATGACCGGAGCTCTGTCACGAATAATTATGAACCCTGTCGGCCTGAGCATTCGGTCCATCTCAATGAGTAGGTCTTCGGCGCTGCACCCTTTCTTCTCAATATCGGAGAAGACGGTCCAAGCATGGAGCAGATCATAAGTTCGAGGGTATGTTGAGAATGACTCGCACCTGTTAAGATCGAGATATTCAATAAATATATTGATATGAAAATGGTTAATTGATTTAGTTTTCTAGATCTTAAGGTTTATTATAATAATCAGCAAGAATAGAGGTCATGGAGCCAGATGGAAGCAAACAAAAATCCAGGAAGGACGTAAGTTGTATGTAAAGCAAAAACGATCCTACTGGTTATTGTTCGAGAGAACTTGCAGGTTCAATTAATAAATTAGTATTGTTTCCAGCTATATAGCTCGAGAATGGACCTACGCATTACACCGTCAATCATGTCCTCAGCAAATAAAATTAAATGGCTATAGATTACTGACAGGTCATATACATGACTCTAAAGTAGGCAAAATTCAATTCCCAAATTAGTATATAATGATTTGAGCTTACCAGTCATGGACAGTGCCGATTAGGCCTCTGTCGTAGATAATCTTTAGGCTGTTTGGTCCTTCCTCTGGCACCACATTCATTACCCAAACATCTTTATCTCTTAGAGCCGAAGCAAATGATCCCATGTATGCTTTCATATCCATTATGTTCCTCACAGTGTTTGGTCGAATCTTAGGGCTCAATATGCTCCAATAGCTATCAACCCTCTGTTGCCATATTTCCTGCCACAAGAGGAAAGTATTAAGACCCCAAATTTCCTTTGTGACCACACAGAAATAAAGACATATTAGGGTGCGAGGAACATTTTCTATTACCACATCCTTTTCAAATGTTTCAGCGGAAATGTCAAAATCAGCAATACGGGGAGGAGGGGCAGTTAACCGAGCAGGCCAAGGGAGCAAACCACTCCCTTTATCTCTCTGATTCTCTGTTAAAATTCAACGAGGACCAAAGTCAAGGCGATTTGGAATATACTAAATAATTAGAAGAAGATACCAAACAGAGTTCATTCGAAATTCTGATGGTAATGAGCAACCAAAATGAATTTTCTCAATGTTTTCTCTAATTTTAAGTGAAAAATATATATTCTTCATTCATAAAGAAAGAAAGGGCATAAAACTCACGTTCTGAATACGGAGTAATACAGGCCTCCATCGGCACTCCCCAAACAGCATCAGGATCATCATCAGACCTGCAAAGAGGAGGGCGAGTGCCAGGCTCTCTGTTCATGTAACAATCATTTGTAAGAGGCTTCACCCATACAACAGTCTGATTTCTCTTCACAGCGATTTTCCAACACATTCGCTCAACTAGGGCGCTCATCTCCTTCCATATTCTTATATCCTCTTCATCCTGAGCATATGCTTCGGGAGAAGAGTAAGCAAAATATCCACCTGGCCTAAGCAACCTATCTAATTCAAGTAAAAGGATTCCATCCCTTTGGAGCCAATCAATTCTACAGCGAGAACAGTGGGCAAGTTCAAAAGATCTACTAGGATAAGGGAGCCTTTTTGTGCCCAATACACCGAGGTAAGCAGGAATTCCCCTCTCGAGCGCAAATTGAATTTGGTTTTGGTGAACATCGTTTGGTGCCAATGACATCGCAATGATGTCAGACGAGAGCAGATAACCTCCAAAGCTTGCAACACCACAACCAACATCAAGAACAGTCCGAATATTCCCCTCATTATTTAATTTGTTATTCGTGAAGTTAAGCATCTGCCAATCCACAATAACAGTTTTCTCCATTATTTCTCCTGGCAGCAAACCCATCATATATAATTGGTAAAAATGCACAGAACGTCATGAACTACTGTACATTGAAATGAGTCCTTGAACTTCAAATTTTGATTTTACTACCAAACCTTTTTGTTGATTTTAGAAAATTCCATCAAATAATGCAATATTCCATTTGGTTATAGGAAACAAAATGAAATTACCATCGAGTTTTGACACAAGGTAGTCAAATCAAATATATTAGAAGTTTCGGCAGTAAACTCAAATTTTGAAAACTTTAAAGTTAAGGTATCCATTTCAAAAAGTGTCGTAGTTCAGGTAAGGTCTGCACATTTTAACCTGTATATTATCATTGGAAAATAAAAGTTTAAAATATTCTCTTACGAGTAAATTAGACTTACATTGGCGATTGCTGATATGTATTTATCAGCTCCATGATGAAAATGAGTCCCACCTCCAGGAAATACAATCTTATCACCTTTGACAATCATCCAGTTCTGGTCCGACTTCTCATGAGCAAGATGGGTGTGAGGTATGTTGACTTGCCAAACTTCATCTCGGCTTTTTGGCCACTTTATTGGAACCTACCTCATAGATTAGATTAAATTATTGTTAACACCTGAGTAAAAATTATATTATCAGGTAGATTGGATCAAAGATACTCCTTATCCAACCTTGTAACCAGGTGGTGGAGGTATCAAGCAGTTATAACGCCTCTCAGGCTGTGGACAATGTCTCTCGTAATGCTCCATCAAGGTTAAATCCAGCTTTAAACGTGTTTGGTATATAAGATTTCTGTCAAGACAAGGAATCAACTCTGAAAGCCTATCATCACAGACCTTCAAGATCAAAAGCAGAGAATTAATTCAGAATAATTTACAGCCTTCAAGAAGAACAGTGGTTAAATTTACAGATAGCCATGTTCCTGAACTTTTCAATTAAACTCTGTAGTCCTGACTTTCTCATAAATTACAATTCCATCCCTAACCACTAGATAAATCTAATGACACATGATTCTCTTTTCCTGTAAGAGGACCATTTTACCCCTGTTTCAGCACACTGAAATAAGAAAATCACTATATAAAAGGGATGAAATGATCGCCTTATAGAAAAACTTGGATTTGCAATATAAGATAAAGAGTTCAGGTCCAGGTGTAATAGTGAAAAGTCCATGGATGAAATTGAATTATCAGGAGAGAACAAAAGACTAACCATGCATTTACCCTAAGAATGAATGTAGTCTACAAGCACTTACAGGAAGGCTCTTCAGTATGAAATTGTCCCCACCATCTTCTTGACCATAAAAGGATTCTTCGGACTTACCAACTTCTCCGCTTTCCTCATTCCCCCAACCAAATGATTTTGAAAATCTACTTCCATAGTCGAAAGCAGACATCGTATGCTGCCCACGAGATCCGAAGAAAGAGCCACCGTATAGAAAAAGGAAAACTAAAACAAACAACAAAATACACAAAGATAGGACCAAACGACTCTTTTGGCCTGCATCTCCTCTACTCCTCATCGTTGAAGCAACCAACTAATAGCAAACAAAACTCCTAAACCAACATATCAGGCAATACTAATCGAAAGATGAAACTCTACAACAAGCAATAGATAATGCACCAAAACACCAAAAAGTGACCAAAAAAATTCAGCTTAGACTTTTTTGCTTCTCTTCTTATATTAGAACAGCCACAAACAAACTTGTAATGTCCTGTAAACAAGAAACCATATCCAATCAGCTGATTATCATAACATCTATAAGAAAGCAAATGGACATATAATAAGCTAAAAAAGAAACTCTTCTGCAACAGTATCAAAAAGAGAAATACTCTGATCAACCGACAATAGTAATAAAAATTTAGAAACCAATCAACTACTCATGGAGAGAAAATCTCTACACGATCCAGTCCCTGAGCGACATTGATTCCAATAGCCAGATGACAAAAAGATTCGTAATTTGCAAGCGCAATGAGTGCAGATACTATGCAGAATACAGAAAAAGATAAAATTTTACAAATTACATGGCTCGCATATAAAACTCATGGCGCCAACAAGTAAACTATTTCTAGCGACAATAAAAAATAGGAACCGGAAGGGTCAGAAATTAAATAACAGGAATAAAAGAACTATCTGAAGATAACGATGGTCGAGAGTGACCCATTTACCAATCCTTGATAGAGTAAATGAACATTATTAAAACATAAAGATCTCTAAAAAAAAAAATCAAAATAATCTCAAATTTGAACCTTCGGATAAATTCCCCTCATCGGCCTCAAAATTCAAAACAAAAGAAGTATCCTTCTAATCGATCGACTCCATTTTTCATAATATTTATGGCACCAAAACGAAGATATTCTCCGACTACGAGTAGAAAATGATAAATCACGCTGCATCGAGACGATTGAGATGGGGATCGAGAGATAAGAAACACAAATTGATTTGATTACACTCGTAACAAAGCTTACCTTCTGAAGCAATCTCGATGTAAATCGACGAGAAAAACGAAGAATAAAACCCTAGATCTGATCGATCGAGCTAATAATTTATGAATAGGAGAGTGTGAGCGGATCTAAGAGAAAGATAGATCGAGCTCCTTCAATGGCGCACGAGAGAGAGATAGAGAGATTTTGTAGGCTATATTCTAAGAATTGTAGAATTGGGAGGAATTTGGTTAAAGCAATTTTAAAAAGAGGAGAATTCGGAATTTTCGTTGATTTGAACTTCAAATTCAGAAAAAAAATTAAAAAAAAAAAAAAAAAAAAATCTAACGATACTCTTCCTCACTGTCACGATGCAAGGTTAAAAGAGTAATTTTATTGAGGTAAATACGGTTCCTCGTAGCAAATGCTTTATTAAATATTTATCGAATTTATAAATTAAAATTTTAAGTTAAAATAAATTCTTGAATTTAAATTTTAAACTTTTATTTTAATATATAACATGAGTCTATTTTTTTAATTAATTTATTTATAAATTTGATAAGACTTAAGGAACTAAGGTTGGTTATAAAAGGTTCAATGGTGTTTATTATATGCTAAGCCAAGTACTTTGTTAATGTAGTTTCCACGGTTCGTAATGTTAATGTATCTTTGAGGTTACAAAAGATCCCAACGATGAGGAGTTTATTATGTAAGCTTTGGATTGTAGTCGTTCCTCTGATTTGACAAAGAAAGAAATCTTAAATTAAATGGTATGCAGAAGAACCAGGCATAAAATCTTAAATGGCTGTCCATGAAAACGAGATAGAAAATTACCCAGTAACGATCAAATTTTGTACTGCATCAGAGCCTACATCTGAAGCATAATCGTTTAATCACACCCCAGACAAATTATATGTGCTAAACAATGTATACATATATATATATATCTTCACAACTGCACAAAGGTCAGAAATCCTTTGAATTTCTCTTGATTTGCAGTTCAAACGCGTAAAAGATAAACAGATTAAGCTGCCGTTAATCGACGGAGTGATCTCTCACACGCAAGCACCACGAAAGGATCTCGGTGACGTCTTTGCTTGTACATCTTGCAACTCTCAAATTTGCTCAGACAGTTTTAAGTTACTCCAGTTAATCCAATAATCAAAGCTGCACAACGAGAAACACTAATCAGTTCACATGTTAACATAAGAGTGGCACACATATGCTTAAAAGAAAACAATTAGGTAAGAGGACCGCATAAAAATCAGTTATCAGTAACATAGTCAATGGATACCAGTTCCATAGCTCTTAGTGTTGCAGCCTTGCATATCAGAATCATAGAATTTGTATCACAACTGCTCTACTACAGAAAAACATAGATCCTAAATGAAGTAAAGAGGTGTGCTCATAGTGTTTAGTATGGGCTCGAACTCGGGAATAGATCTTTCCAATCAGTTCCTTCTCAACAATTCTTTGGTGCATGATTATTACGTCTTCTTTTTGTTGTGTCGAGTAAGAAAACAAAATGCCCGTGTCAGCAAGTTCAAACGAGGATGGTTGCATATATGTCCTTTCCCAAGAAAGCAAAATTCTTCGTGTTGGAACAGCATAACAGGGCCATTCTATTGATGGTTTATAATAGAAGCAGTCGCCTAGAATAAAAAGTAATAATCTTTTTACAAAGGAATGCTACCCGCAATTCATTTTATGGGCGAGAAAATATTTAATAATAGTTCTACTCTTTTAGCCTGCCAGCTGAAGAAATAGTCAAGGTGAAGCAAGCATTATTCGATTAAGAGCCAGGACCAGGGTAATTCATGTAATTTCCAAAAACTATAAAAAAAAAAATAAAACCAGAAACAACTTACCAGGGGCTGCGAAGTGAAATAACAGGTGAGAATCCATTAGGCTTCACTTATGCAGAACACTTTTCTTTTGCAGTTTCGGTTTCTTCTGAATATGGTTCTAAAAGGAGAATAGCAAAGAGTAAAAGAACATGAGTGCAAAAAACAACAAATCATTTACCATGGTAGGTATATATAGTGGGGATACCTTTTGCCTTTCCAAAGCGTCAACATCAGTCCTCTCTTTCCAGTTGCTCTTGCGCAATTTGATCGGACGATTTCCAACATACTTACCTAAATTTTGTTGCGAAAAAGATTAAATGGGTCACTATTGAGAAATAACTCAGCAAGCACAGGATAAACTTCAATGCATATTAACAAAAGCAAACCAACCATTCATTTCTTTTATTGCAGCTGCAAGGTCAGAAGGGCTTGAAAAACTGACAAATCCATAACCCCTGGTTTTTCCGGTTCTCTTGTCCCGTACTACCTGAGAGAGAGAATTAGAAGGTGAATTGATCCTCATTACATAAATTAGAAATCCACAAGATATAACATACAACACAAATAAAGAACAAGCTAAAACATTACAATGCCAAAGCTTAAATACATTTAATAGAGTTCACATGCAGAACACTCGAGTACACCTAGTGAATTAAAAACAGAAACAAATTTACCTAACCAAAGCACTTCAATGAGATATAGCTGTCGCCTATCATACACCAATCATTATGAAGATGAAATTAACGTTTACATAGTTTGCAGAAAGCATTTTGCATAGTTGTGTACCATTTTCATCCTACAAAGAGTGCAACTGTATCCATTATTCTCTTATTAATTGTCCTTCTGGAAAGCTTAGTAGTAGACTTCAGAAATGGGATAACAAAGAGAAGAGCTACAAAAAACGAGATCATACAAGTAAATCTCTAAATCAAAAGTCTTATCTAGACAAAGAAATAAATGCTTGATGCCCCCTCAACACATAACTGTAAACAGATCATGGTTCATATATATAAAAAAATAGCCAGCCACATTCAAATCTCAAAGAGGTACTCACTCTTGCCATGTTGAAGGAGGGAAACCTTGTAAATGCTTTTGAAAGAACATCATCATTGACTTCATTCCCCAAATCTCCACAGAACAAACGGAAGTCATCTGGAAAATACAGTATGAGCAACTCAGGAACTGAAGAGAAGTGTTAAAAATATCTACAGAAGAGTATTGTGCGAGACCTATGTAATCAGTTAAATTTCTATTGTATGTAAATGTGTATAAGAAGTTTGCACAACTGAATTAACACTGTCCAGCATAGTAGCTTTTAAAATTTAAATTCTAAATAACACCTATATTTAGATGCGGTATCTAAATTCAACAGTAAAATAAAAACGAAAGTCTACTCATTGTAGCTCGGAATAGATGGTTAAAATCTTAAAACCACATGCTTGGGCAGAACTTCAGCAAAAAACATAGGCAGTGCATAGATCTTGTTTTCATACACTCAACAATCCAAAAGAATTACTTCAAAGATCACCAGAGAAAACTAAACAGAATCAACGTGGCCAAAGAAAGAGTATATTCCTTATTTCTACTACTAACATATCTTTCATTAGCTTTCATGCTTAATCCATGTTAAAAGAGAAAAGTGGCAGTTACAAAGTATGCTTTAAAATTCCATGTCGTGAATATTACGTTTCGTCGCAATCATCTTTATTAAAAGCAAAGTTTAAGTTGTCGGAAAACAAGAAGTATAAAATTAATAGTTTAATTGCCGGAAAACTAAGTTGTAATACGTACTCTCTGGCCATTCAGCCAATGTCGGATCCTCCCAACTCTGCCCAGCAGCTTTCCGAGGAATCGCCCTCTTCTTTGTTTCCGCTTTGTGCTCAACTTCGCTGCTTGCTAAAGCAGCTTTCACACTTTCTAGCGCCTCTGGTGTAATAGTTTGAGCATCCCTTTGAAACAGTTGTTGTGCCTATCAACATCAGAACCATAATAACGTTGTTGAAATTGAATTATCTTACAGTAGCAGAAACCCTACGCATTCTACAACAATATTCGAACTTTTTGCAAACGAAATTGGAGCGAATTAAACGAGTCATGAACATCAAACAAAGCATCAAAATAACAACTTCTCGAAAATCACACAACCACCGCAAAGTAAAAAAAGATTACAAATACGAGGATATCTAGGGCATACCTGTTGATACTGGGGAAGCGTGTAGACACCGGGGGCGACCGGGGCGGCGGCTGGGGCGGTAGGGTACGCCGGAACGAAGGGCGGAGGCATCTTAATAGGAGGAGGGATCTGTGGCGGCGGGAGATAGGGCTGCGACGCCGCGGGACCAGGGTTTTGGAGATGGAAGGGGAGGGGAAAGTGGGGAGCGGCGGAGGGGTAGCTATACTGCGACGACGACGACGACGACGGAGGAATCGGATTCGATCCCGGAGCTGATTCCTTCGACATCGGGAGCGCGAGAATGGGTGGAACCGAGGAGATTGGGGATGAGGAAGGCGAAGGGGGAGAGGACCTAGGGTTTTGGTGGTGGTGGGGATCGATTTGGGAAATTAGGGTTTGCGAAGCGAATTGGTCGGTGGTCGAGTACGACGTGGAACGAAAAGCAGAGACTGCGCGATTGCGTGATCGGGTTTCAGATCAAATCATTTTCCGTTACTCTAACCCGATCCACATTTGGATCAGGTCTAGTCGGATCGATTTTAATGTCTCATGGGTTTAACCCGAACCGATCCAATCTAATCTAGGTGAGGCAAAGCCAAAGGCAAAGCCGTTACTAAAAACGAACCCGGTTTCGGATCAAACCGATCCAAGCCCGAATCCACCCACACCATTACCAGTTTTTTCCCCGAATAAATCTAATCTAGTCAAATTTTTGACTCTAACCCGACCCGAGAAGTTTTTGGGTCAAGAGTAATTGATCCGAACCCGAGATATGGACATAACCCGACCCGCTTTCTCTTATGTTTCCGAGTTCTCGCCTTGGTCGTCCTCATCCTCGTGCGGCAATAATGGCGGAAGCGTCTCGATCGGCGGGGAAAAAGCGCGGTCGCGTCGACGAAGAGATCAGCGCCGAATCCAACTCCAACGCCGATTCCAATCCTCTACAAGCCGTAGGACTAGGTTTTACCCTCCTTCTCCGCTCTCCTCTCTCCTCTCTCCCTCTTCGCTTACTTTTGGATTTGTTTCACTGTTTGTTGGTGTTATCCTAATTTTGTGTTTAATTCTCGATGGTAAATTACATGTAGTATCTTTTGATTAGTTCAATCGCTTCTGAATTGGTGTTATTACATGGTGTAATTTGGTTATGGAATTTGTGATCAAATCATAGGTGTTACAGCTGTGTTTTGAGCTTTAATCTTCTACTTGTGCCCGCAAAAGAGTTCCTATTTTGCATTATCTTAGTTATCTCAACTTGGAAAGTTAGGAATTATTTTGATAATAACATTATAAAAATGCTTCCTTTTTTTTTTCGCCTCTATTTCTTGTCAGATGAGTTAAAAGGACTTAAAACATGCGTTTGCAAATGAAAAGAATCAACTTTGGAAGTCCTCTTCTAGATTTATTCTGCACTGTTCTTGTATCTGTTGTAATATTCGTGGAGACGCCATTCTAAATATTTGAGTGTCTAATAATCCGTGGTCTTTTTCTAAGATAGGTGATGATCACTATATAGAGTGATCAAGCTTCGTATAACTTTATCTTTTAGCAAGTAACGATTTACTGCATTTTTGTAGTGTCTTGGTAATGTACGAGATTCTTCTTGCTGTTTCGTTTGCTTCGTGCACTTCGGTGGGCGCAAAAATTGCTTTTATTTAATCTTTATTCTACAACATTATAAATGCAGAGAATAATCTTACATTCAGCGATACTTTGGTTGCTCTTCAAATGATGCAGGCACAATTTCCAAGTGTAGAAAAGGTATGAGCTCTAGCTCCTAATTACAAGCAACAAGGAAGGCGTGTTCTTTCGCTTCCATGTATGGCCTATGTGAAAGCTCAATGATTTACTGAATGCAATCTTAATGGTAGTTTTAATAAGTATCATGGCAAACCAGCTCGAACTTTCGTTTGTCAAACAGAAGAATTACTACCAGCTATGAAATTTGTTGGCTACTTAAGAGCACATGGATGATAAGATGCTTGTTACTTCATGTACAACAGGTCACAATACAACCTTTCATCTTACAGTCGCAATTGTACAGTAGTGTGAAGGACAGGACCCAAGTTGATAGAGACTTAGAGGTTTGGTCTTTCACTCTTATTTAAGATCTGTAGCATACTGTTGATCATTTTCTTATTAATACATGCACTTCATTTTTTTTTTCACCATGTGCTTCAATCTTTTCTGATCCTTTATAAAGTTAGTGTGGTGCGTGATAGTCAGCAAGTTGCAATACATATTGTGGCAACACAGTATATCAACAGAACCGCACAAAAACACTTTCTTCAATAGTTGACTGCGAACTATCTGCTTTGCACTATAAGTGCGATTTATTTACTAAAATTGCCTCATTTATTTCTGTCCTTCTGATACTAGCTCTTCTCTTTTCCTTGCAGTCACTGAAGAAGGAAAAAGTTTTGCGTGTATTTAAACTTAGTACCGGACAAGATGACCATGCGATAATGTTCATGGAAGATTATCTAAAACAGGTATCTATTTGCCTCCACCATTTAGTACCCAAAATGATTAGATGGCTTCCTTGGGAAATACTTGTTTGGTAAATTTTCTAGGTCTCTGCCACCTAGTGTAGTTCTGTTTGATTTCAACCCTTGAGTTGTTACAAATGAGTTTCCAACCTTGGATTTCGTTGATATCATAAACTCTATATTTATTCCCCCTACGAAAGACAACCTTTGGAATTATGTCATGAATATTTGTATGAACTTCAATTTCCCAAGAATCTCCCATGCCAGGCTAATGTTGGTAACTTGTATCAACTACCAAAATTTAGGTAAATTTGTAGTTTTTCGCTGATCAATGATGTATTACTTGTCGTTTGATTCTTTAGAACAGGTTCTCTTCTTAGCACATACATCAAGTAATATTTTTTCCTTTTTACTCATTCTTATATAGATGGCAAGTTCTGTGAAGAGATTTGAGAGGGAAAAGCAACATGATCTTGAAGTTTTTGAGTGGTTTAAGACGTATGTTATCGAGTCCAAACTGGATGTTTGCATAGCGCATCAGGAGTTGGTGAGTCGAATGCCATTGTGAATTAGAAGCCTTGTTCTTTTTAGTTTTAGCATAACTGATTTCCATTTGTTGGTTTTGTAATATTTTTGTATCTAACTGTCAGAATTAGGTATTGCTACGGCATGATATCTCGTGAACAGGAGAGTTTAACTCGTCCTTTCTTTCTTTGTTAGCATGTAGAACCAATAAAACACAGAACAACAAAAATAACATCAACATTTGAGCTGATGCCAATCACCTAAAGTTCCTAAGGGTTATGACGCAGTTATCAGCTTGGTGTCTTCTAAGAGCCTTCTGCAATGTCATTTTTCCCTTTTTTTTTGGCCTGATTTACAGTTAGAGAAAAAAAATTTGTACCATTTGACAGCTATAGTGAAATAATTTATGAACTAGTTTAACCATTATAACAATTATCTTATCGCATTTGCAATATTTGCTCATATTCTCATCTAAACACATATATTATTCCCTTTAAGGTTCTCACTTTTGCTGCTTTTCAGTGCTCATTGTTATCACATGGAGGTGAAGTGACAGACAGGCATGTCACTTTGTTAATTAGTGCTGGTCTGCTTGTAAGTATGATTATTCCATAATTGTTCATGATCTGTTTGTTAATTGCCATAAATTCCAAATACTGGCCATACATGATCTGTTATGGCCATGATCTAATAATCTTTACTGCTGTTGTAGACTCGTCAACTGATTGATCCAAATATGTATTGGTTTGCAATTCCAAATATTGGGAGCATACTGAAGGGCCTTTCACAGGTATCTGCTATTAGAATGCAAACATTGATTTCTCTATCTCGAGGTGCTTCAATGTAATTTTGACCGAAATAAATTTCAAACAAAGTTCTCGTAGCGTGGTTCCCTCATCTAAAGCATATTAACTGTATCGTGTAGGGAAGGAAAGAGCTTCTCTCGTTGCTAAACCGTAGGAAATACAAGGAAATGCCACTTGCTCCTTTAGAGAAGAAGCGACTACGATTATCACCACTTGACATGCGGTTCCACCTTCGGGATCTAATCGGGTCTGGTCGTCTAAAAACCCTTCAAACACCTACCGGGTTAATCGTCCGAGTAGCAAAAGACTGAGCACAGGTACTTGTTGTAAATTGAACATACATGTTAATGGAAAATGTTACTATCTATTTTATCCAATTTACGTCCAGGTGTGCACTGTGCAGGCTCACATTCTTTGAGATTAGGATGCCTGAATTTCAAATCAATTTCGACAAACAGGGATGGTCTGTCCAAGTTAGAGAGAAAAGAAAAGCCCAGGTACCATGAAAGCATTGACGACGCAATCCTCTATTAAGTTGCTTGTTATGACTGGCATTTGTTTATTTTCTCTCTCAGAAACAAGAAATACTGCAACAAAGCATTTAGCACAAGGTGTTGGATGATTTACCCTGACCGTTTGATCGAGTTTGATTTGCGAATTCGGGTCTGAGCATGGAGATGAAATTAATTATAAAAATGGCTGGTGCCTGAGGACCTTGCACGGAATCATGTAATACTAGTTATATTCTTTCTAATGTTTTGGTGTCTCTTTGATATTTATTTGATTGGATGGAAGAGACTATTATTATTTGATTGGGTTGACCTATTATTATTTTGCATTATGATCTTTAGTCATCATGGTGGTTGAGATTGATAAAAGCAACCCTTTTTGCAATGGTAATAGGAAACAACAACTATTTAAGATTCTTAGTACAAATATAATCATCTTCGCAAAGTATTGTTCACTGTTTGTGATCGTTGGTTCATGTAGATTTGTTCTGATCAAAACGAAGGGGGAAAAATGATTGCTCATAGAAAAGAGTTTTTAAGCCACCACTCTTTTGCACAACCTTTAGATTAACTTGTAGTATAAAACTAGCACATCAGCAATTGATATTTAAAAGAATGGTAATATATATATATATATATATATATATAAAATTAGACTGGAATACTATCTAAAGTATCAAATTATTAGTTTTATCAAATTTTTAATTTTTGGATTAAAAAAATATGTAATTAGAATAATAGTGATCTCCTAGGGTTTACTAGATGGTCAGTTGAATAATAAAAATTTTAGAATACCGTTATAATCCGAACTGCAAATTTTTTTATTTAAGGACTAAAAACTTGATAGCACCAATTTTTTGGTCCTATAGATAATATTCTAACCGATCTCTCTCTCTCTCTCTCTCTCTCTCTCTCTCTCTCTCTCTCTATATATATATATATATATATATATATATATATATATATATATATATATATATATATATATATATAGTCCGGCTACTATATTATTAATAGTACCAAGTTATTAGTAGTACTAAGTTATTGGTGCTATCAAATTTTCTACCCTTAGATCAACCCCTTTAATCATTTTCATCCATTAGATTTTATTATTTACCAACCACCTATTAAACCCAAGAGGCCCACTATCATCTCAACCACATATTTTTTTAATCCAAGGGTTAAAAACTTAATAGCACCAATAACTTTGTACTATTAATAATATTCCAGCCTAGTTATATATATATATATATATATATATATATATATATATATATATATATATAGCCCCCAAAAATAACTTTTAGTTGCACAAAATCAGTAGGAATTGGACAGCCGGAGTGCATAACATTTACAAGACTAATTCAACCTTTCCTCGAAATAACCAGGCATGACTACCAAGATGAAATATTTGATAACAAAGTATGCATGTCTCTTCTCTCCAGCTCTTGTTTCATAAATTATGAGCCTAGCATGCATATCTCAGAGTCTACCAGGTAACCGCAAATAATTGGCTAGCAAGGAACAGGCATCATATTGTCTATATCAGCTAGGTCAAGCTTGGTTAATCATATCCTCCTCTCTTGCTTTCTACATATCTCTCAGTATCTGACACCCAACACAAGCATTACCCACATTGAATTGTGTTTATGGTTTTTCTTTACCTTCTACTGCACATTTAAGAACAAACAAATATGTAGTTCATAACACGGGATTCGATCACAGGACATCCTAGAGGAGAACAAGTATTCCAACCGCGGTATCACACCACAGTCACAGTTGGTGGGATATATATCCTCATTAGTTCCGTAACAGAAAACCGCATTTAATGTTTTTTTCTTTTGGTCTTCTTATTGGATAGAGCACCAAGAAGATATAACAAGAAATTGACAAAACAAAAAGACTGAATGCATGCTTTTATTTTCCCATGCAAATACTCTAATTTGCCATCAAACTCATCAAAATAAATAAAGAGCATACACTCCTTTCAGAGCCAACCAACCATCAGTCTCTGAGCTAGACCCGTCGATTTTGATGATACCTGGTCTTTAGATAGGGCATAGAAGATCATCAGTATTTAGCATGCAGAAGATGCCGAAAGAAGCAGGATCATCACAATGAAGCTATGGTACACAGCAAGAGAAGATAACTGCAAGCCTTCAGTAAATTATTAGTGCTTAAGATCAAATCAACTAATAACATGAGTGAAACTTCATGTCTCATACATATATTACGTAATTGAACCGCCATTAATCTCCTTTCATCTCCAAAACTTCACTGTATTAAACTCTAGGAAATTTACCAAAGAGGGATCAAATCTGCTCGCAATGGTTGATAACCTTAGCTCTTTGCCCCCTCTTCCTCTTTCATCTTCTTCTCCCATCTGCGTTTCTGCGCAAGTAAAATGCACGGGCACAAAGACAAGAGTTGATTCAAATCTTCGTTTACGTGAAAATGGATTCATGGCAGGAAAATTCTTAGACTATCAGAATTGTAATATCAGATTATCTAATTTTGCTTAAGGGGCTTCGAAGCAAAGATAATGCGTGAGTAGCAATGTGTAAAATTCTGTTTAAAAGCTCCCAACATATCAACGTATCGGGTTCTTCAGGAGACCACTGGGGATGATAAACTGACAAGAGCCAAAGCATGAGAGGAGAAAAGGCACAATTAGCGTAAAAGATTCACCGATACAAGGTTCACGAGCAACTTTTACATGTAGACTGAACTAAACAATAAATTGATAATGATAAACAAAAAGCTCATTTTAACAAATCAAATATGCATTCCTTGCAGAGGATATTATCAAAAATATACATTTCATAGTTTTATCATAGTTTTATTGATCTAAACTCCAAAGCAGCACTCAATACATTGAGAACACAGTAAGATGTTATATTTCGAGCTTCGAAAAAATAAATTTAAAAATTTCTTTTCTTCTTTTATTGAGAAAAGAAATGAATTCCTCATTAAAAATAAGCAAGGAAATTGCATAGGTATAAAAAGAGAAGGTAAGCGAATTTCAGGCCATTTTGGTGACTCAAACAAAGATATGCATGTTAACTCTTCTTCCATATTTTAGAGCCAAAACAATGGTATCATAATCATCTAGAAAAATGAACTGTATAATTCTCAGAGCTTTTCCAAACAAAACTATAAACAGCACCATATCCTACTATTCATAATATCCAGTATCAATCTCTCCTAATCACTATCGCAATCGACAATTTTCCTACCATGAGATGAAGTTACTGTTTCCTCTCAAATCTAAAAGTACAAAAAAAAAAAAAAAAAAAAAAAAGCTATTAATGCAAGGAAAAATTACACTACGACAAGCGAAAATTGAGAACAAACCTTATAATCCAACAGCATTTCCGGCATCTTCTTCATCAACTCAGCAGTATTCGTCCGCCTGAGCAAAAACCCCCAATTAGCAAACCCGTAAACACCCGATCTTCGAACCCCCAACCAAAAACCCTAGAAACAAACTAAACACACAAAATCGACAAAAGGGAAGGGAAAATCGGTTCGAAATCTCACTTCTCCGCAGCAATGCGATCGCACTTGTGCCCTTTCCTCTTGTTCCTCATCTCCCCTCTCGGCGGATCATACGGCCACTCCCTGAACCCCCGACAGACGAAAAAAAAAAAAAACCTCTTTTACTCCACAAAACGATTGATCGGATAAAAAAAAAAAAAAAAGCATTTGAGAGAAGGAGAAGGTTTGAGGATTACTCTCCGGCGAGAAGCACTTCTTTACGAAGCCGAGCGCGTTTGCGGGCGCTGAGGGCGAGGGGCTTCCACGCGCCGAGCTCCCAATAGCCCCACACGCCCTTCGCGAGCTCGCTCTTGTACTTGGCGAGCTTCTCCCTCCACGGATACGCCGCCGCTCCCTCGCACCGCCGCTGTCGCCGCCCCAGCCGCCACCTTCCCCGACATGGCCCCCGCGAATCGCACCGCACAATCTGAGAGAGGCGATCGAGAGCCAAAGAGAGGAGAGGGGCGGTGAAAATTACTGGGGTTTTCTCAGATGTATGTAATATCTAATATCTACAAGGGTCTTATTGTAAGAGGTGCATCATAGGGTAAAATCTTTGGTTAGTCCCTGTACTATGGTGATTTTTACCTTAGTTCTTGCACTTTTTAGTTAGAAGATTATATAGTGCACGAAAATAATAATAATAATAATAATAATTAATTTTTTGAATAAAAAAAAATGGGGTGAGAGAGGCTCGAACTCTCGACCTCAGGATAACCCACTTAGCTATGAGACCTACGCGCTAGCCAACTGCGCCACCACCCCATTATGACAAGAAGGATTATGTTACTTTTTTTACATAAAATAATACAGGGGTAATATCGACATTTTAGCAATGAAACTATTTTAGTTAAAGATATATAAAAACTAAATGATTTATATGGAGATAGTAAAGTAACTAACCACAAATATTCATGAGTGAGCTAAATTAGACCAAATTTCACGGCAAGTTTAGTGAGCAATGGTGTAACTCACCAAATTCTAAATTGTCATTTGAAAACTCTCTCGCGCACAATTAGACAATTATATATTCTCCAGCTAATCGAGAATTTTAGTGAAGAGATTAATTTTAAGATGATGATCATTTGTGTTTTACTGAAGATGATGGTCGAAACAAAACGGAACTTATCGGTTAAAATAATGTGATTCAACAATATTGTTGCAGGAGTAATTAATCGAGAATATTTTGTACTTCTCTAATTTCAGCTAAAAACTTCACAAATCTCCATTGTGTTTGATGAAACATTTAGAAACAAAAAGGCAGTTTTAATAATAAAAAAACAGCACACATTTGGTGCATTTGGTAAAAAAAAATTAACTAATCATGCTCACATTAATTTGGTGGATAAAACATTATGAGATAAATTAAATTTTGAAGCTCCTTCATTTTTTAAAATAATTTGTTGGGTGTCTCCATAATTCTTGTTTAAATTAGTAAACTAATAATATATGGCAATAATAATTTATTTTTTTCTTTTCTTTTCCTCTTCATTTTTCATAGCAGATCGCGGCAATCAATCTCAGGATACACTTCTCTTTATTTTTGCACTAATAATAAATTTCAATAAATTTAGCATATAAATTTATTGAGCACATATAATGACAATGAATCCCACAGATTCAGAAAATTAAAGAAAAATCTAGTAAAAAAAAAGGATAGCAATTAATTAATAAATATTTGCTGTGATGTTTTCTCTAGATCTCTCTGTGCCTATAAATTCCCAGATGCAGTACACTGTGAGACCATGCAGCTGCAGCAATGGCCTTGTTGAGAACCTTACTGCCCATTTTTCTCTCTCTGTTTGTCCTCTCCATTCTCGCTTCATCTTTCCAAGCAGGTCTCTCTCTTACTATTCTGATATTGCAATTTGATTTTTATACTTTTTTATTTAAACATATTTCTTGTTTTTGAATGCTTGTGCAGTATTTTTGCTCTAATTTTTTGCACTACAATGCGATAATTACAGAATCCACAGTATCAAGATACTATATAACCACACTAGTAAATAAATATAATGTATTTAAATGACTCACAATTAAAAAGTGTAAAATTTGAAGTAGATAAAGTAGAGTGAAAGAATATAAGCATAATCATAATAATGTATGTAAGAATATTTATGTGGCTCATCCAAATCGGATTACATCTGTGGATACGAAGAGATCGAATCCACTATTAAAGAAAGGAGAAAACAATATTTGGTTACAGATTACTAGTCTATTACGCCGGATATGCATTATTACAATTGAAAAAAAAAAACTCTCTATAAACTGTATCTGATGAGAATTCCTCTCGATCATAATCCATTACACAGGTATTGAACGAAATCAAAAAAGAACCAAATAGACTAATAGGTGATTTAGTATCATCAAATCCAATAAGTACAAAATTATGTTGTAAAGAGAATTAGTATTTTTTTTTTTTTTTTCTCTTCTCTCTCTCTCTCTCTCAAAAAAAAAGAAGAATGTTTTAGTTACTGCAGTTAATGGAATAAAACAGTTTTTATAACAAATGTTAACATATGCCAGATTTTATTTGGCGTGTGAGCTAGACTAAAGTAAGATGCAAATATACTAACAAAAATAAGAATAAAAAACTACACACGCATTCAATCTTACTTATTCTATATATCTTTTGGTTTTGTTTTTGTTTTTGTTCGTCTACAGAGGCTGTCCGAGTACAGGGGCATGCGCACTGCGAGCCCCTGCCCAAATGCACCGATGATTACTGCACGAGTTATTGTGCGAAGCTGGGGATTCCGACAAATGGCCACTGCGAATACAGTGGAGGAGAATATCTCAACTGCTGCTGCCCCTTACTTAGCTTTTGAGTTTGATTAATTAGCTTTGATCTTGTTCTAAATAAAATGGTGGATGCATGGTACCAATTTAGTTAATTAATTAAATTTGAGTTTCTTCCTATGATCGATGCTTTGTATTTTCCATATTCCCCTTCATTACTCTATTGCATTCAACATTCAACCTCCTAAATTTGTGAGATTTTTAAAGCCCAATTTATTTGTCAAACCTTTCTTCGTTGACTTGACCAAGTATATATGTCCTTATAATTGCTATTTAAATATTGGATTACTCCCATGCAAAGAGTTGATTATTCAGATAATTTGGTCAACTAATTTACACATATATATGTAATTGGTTTTCAAATTAAACTAGAACACTATAAGCAATAGTGAGATTTTGAGATGATGATGATGATGATGATGATGCTTTTCTCGTGTGTTTTATGTAGGTGAAAAGGTGATGGCACTAACTTTCTTGTTTTATTAAAATTTTTCTATTTTAATCGTTGTTAAGTTATATTTGGAATTGTGAAAATATTACGCTATGATTTAATTCATCCTAATCTCTTTTTCTCTTTTTCTCTTTTTCTTTTAAGGAGAGCAACATGTAACATCACTCTGTAGCTCATGTTTCCACAAATGCTCCTGCGTGATTGTGATCTCCTCATTAATATCTTCTTAGGTGTGGGACACGCGGCGCAACAGTGGCCGTCCGATTTGCTTTAAAAATTTGATAATTTTGTTAACACATTAATTAAAAATAAAATAATATTTAATTAAGAGCTCTAGCTGACGATGAAAAAAAAATTGTTTTTAAAATTTTCTTAATAAGATTAAAATTTGAAGATATGATGATTGTTTTTTTGATGCAAAAGAGTTGTTTGAAACGAATTAATTCACAAAAATATCAAAATTTACTTTTTAAACTGTAGTAAATGGCAATTTTAGCCTGTGGCAATGACGCATTCTCGTTGAAAAATAATAATATCTAATAAGGTCATTTCGGTCATTCCACGAATGGCATTTTGGAAATTACTCTCCATCCCCAGGGCCATTCTTACTACCCACCAATCTATAAATAAGGGCCACTCCTCCTCGGAGAGTCTCTCTCCTCTCCCCCACCAAATTCCTCTTTCTCCCCTCTCTTTCTCTCTCTCTCTCTCTTTCTCTCTCTAATCGTCTTCCCAAATTACCCCTCGCCTAGCCGGATCCCCGCCGCAGATCTCGTCCGTACACCCATTTCCGGTCCCGATCTCCTCCGCTCCCGATCCTGATCCCGATCAAGATCCCGATCACCTTTGCCCTCCTCCTACGCCACTTAATAACACCTTTTTTTTTTTTTTTCTTTTCTTTTTTTTTTAAATAAGAAAATTATTTATTTTTTTTCCTTCTTTGACCCTATCTTTTTGGTGTCATTCGCTACGCACCTGTCCCCTCACCACACCATTTTTTTTTTAAAAAAAATATTGTTTCTCTCTCCTGCTGACGTGGCTTACGATGCCGAATCACGTGCTCGGGGTGGTGGTGGCGCCGTCGCCGTCGAACAAGAAGCGCAAGGAGCGCGACATCGGCTCGGGGACCGGCGCGCCGACAGGAGCCGAGCCGATCCAGGCGGCGCCGCAGCTCAAAGCCGAGCCGGATAAGACCGGGAACCGGCTCCTAGCCGGTTACCTGGCGCACGAGTTCCTCACGTGCGGGACCATCCTCGGCAAGCCGTGGGACCCCAACCCCAACGCTAGGGCCCGAGCCAGAGCCCGGTCCGAGCCGAGCCGGGAGCCGAGCTCTGCTAAGGCGCCGCGATCGTACGCCGACGTGGCGCACCTGCTTCGCACAGATGGGGCCCACGTCCCCGGCGTCGTCAACCCCACCCAGCTCGCTCACTGGCTCCAAATGTGAGGTCCACGTGGCCGAAACCCATTGGCTGTTCCCATTCTTATGGGACTCGGGTGAAGAGACCCCCTCTCTCCTCCGCTCCGCTGCATGGCACGAATCTCGAGGAAGCGAGTGAACCGAGGTAAACAGAACGTGTTTCTTCTTAACTAGTAGAGGATTTTTTTTTTTTTTTAAAAAAAAAAAAGAAGAGAGAGAGAAAAAGAAGGGTTTTTTCTTTTTTTTTTTTCCTTTTTTCCTTTTTTTTCTCGCAATTTTGGATTTTAAATTTCCCTCTGTTTAGGAAACTCGTGTTGTTGTAAAATGAAGCGACGGTTCCATGAACTTGGTGTAGTTCTCCTCTTATGTTTTGTCCCTGTTCTTCTCAATTCTCGTGCTTGCTCACGTGCATGAAGCGTACGTACATATATATATATATATATATATATATATATATATATATATATATATATGGTTGATGGGTACTTAATTTTTTATAGCTTGTTGAGAAAAAAAGTAGCAGCAGCAGCAGCTGTGAGTGGATATGAAGCATAATTCATTGTTAGGTTATTGATGTTGGGAAACCGAGAAACCAAATACCATTAAACTTTTGTCACTTTAGCATATCCATTGCTTTGTATTGACACGTTTCAAGCAGCTTCCTGTAGCAAGCAATAATCTCTAGTAAAGTGCTTTTGATAAAGCGACATATCTAATGCTTCTGCTGTACGTAGCGGAAGCAAAAATTAATTAGATTTTGAGTCTCAAAGGAATTACAAACAGCAAACAGCATTACATTCTATTGCAGGGCCAAAATGGCCCTTAATTAGTACTGTTTGTTAATTATGTTGTCTCAGAAACTCTATCCCAAAAATGTTTCAAATTGAAACTTTTTTAACTCTTCCTTTATAACATAAGTTTAAGAATTTTCATGGCTAAAAGTAGTATTCATTCATTCATTCTCTTGGTAACATTTATTGGAGTGAGCTGGGGTTCTAATTAAATAAGGCGATGTTAATTAATTTTAATTATGAGCTTGATTTGATTTTCCCAACAACTGATATTTAATATTTTTAAGTTTCTATCCGTTACCGCTTCTCTCGATAATGCATGTATGTGAGCGAAGGTATTAATGTTTTTTTCTTTAATCTTTTTTCGGTCATTAATTAAAGACGTGATGGAGATGATCGAGTTTAAGAATATTCAGATATATATATATATATATATATAAAACTACTTAAGAATTCATAGCTTAATGGTATCATACATGCATGATTCACACCATATATATCCTTATTTAAAATTGATAAATAGCATTAATGATAAAAGAAGATAACATACTAGTAATTCACCACCTCCTCAGCCATGCATGAAGGCCAGTAGATGCAGAATTAATCTTTATTTACATAATTAGATTATAAAAAGAAGTTGCAGAACACTTGAATATATAGTAGCAGCAGTAGCAGTGGCAGGAGATAATAATAATCGTCGTTGTCGTCGTCGTCGTCGTCGTTGTGGGAATTAACCAACTAGCAATTCTTTGTGTTCATGGCGCGCTCGACGGACTTGGCGTTCTCCTTGATGCTCTCTCCGGCCTCCTCGGCGGAGCCGATGATGGTGTCCTTAACCTTCTGTGCAGTCCCCTTGGCTGTGTCCCATGCATCCTGAGCTACCTGCTTTGCTCTGTCACCAAGATCCTGTGCTGTTTCAGAAGCCTGCTCAATCATTAATTATCGATCATGTATTCATCACTAACTGACACTTTTACTCCAAATTAAGTTCAAACTCAAAACAAATTTGCTTACCCAAAAAAAAAAAAAAAAAAAAAAAAGAAAGAAAGAAAGATTAATTCTGCATCCTCTGTAACTCATTACCTGACTGGCAGCCGTGCTAGCGATCCCCCTGGCGTCCTCGGCAGTCTTCTTTACTTGATCTCCCACCGATTCCGTCGTCTCACCGTCCTCGCCTCCAGGTCCCTATAACATTTTTCAATTTTTTTTTTTTTAAAAAATACTCTGCATATATTCTCATATAATCTTTTTCTCTCTTTTTGAACTTAGAATATATATACCTGGAAGGGCTTTTGAGTGCTAGTAACCATAAGCCTAACACTCCTTGGGCTTCTTTGGGCCGCTAATGGGCCGAGCCTGACGAAGTACTTGGGGAGGGCCCATGTAAGCCCAAGGCTTGCCATAATAATATATAAATCTCTGCGTTGAATAAAATTAAAATAAATTAAATAGAAGGGCTTTAGTGAAAAAAAAAAAAAAAAAAAAAAGGAAAAGGAAAAAGAGGAGGATGGATTAATTAATTAAAGAGCTCGGAGTTTCGTAAGTTAATTGGTGTGTGCTAGTACTCTTCTTAGTATAAATAGTTGTGGTTACGGCCTCTGGAAAGATGCCACGTGGCACGCGCTGAGGAGCTCGTGGTTTTGAGTTGGGTGGGACCCAGTATTCCCGGGCTGTGTTAGTTTTTTGCGGTTGTTTCGAGCCTGACCTTTTCCCTTTTTCTTTTTTTATTGTAAATTGTAATAAACCCTCCAATTTTAAAATGGGCCGGGCCGGGCCGAAAATCCAGTATTACTATTTATTTAAATATATAAAAAAAAATCGATTCTGTAGAAATAAATATTGCATAAAAATTATATTTTACGAAAATTAATAATTTTAAATGGGGCATAAACAAAACATTTTGTTTTAATAATTTGTGGAGGAGCGCGTGGCGTGTGGAAATCGGGGGCGCACGAGTGAAGTGTAAATGAATACAGAGGAGATCTCGTGGGACTCCTACGAAATAAGTGTGCCCACGTGTGGATTATTAGTCATATATATATATATATATATATATATATATATATATATATATATATATATATATATATATAGCTATGTTGTAATATTATTAATAGTACAAAGTTATCATCAGTGCTATTAAATTTTTAACTGTTGAATTAAAAAATATGTGGTTAAGATGATAGTGGACTCTTTGGACTTAATTGATGGTTAGAAAAATAGTAAAATTTAACGGATAAAAATAATTAAAGGGGTTATCTAAGGATAGAAAACTTGATAGCACCAAATGCTTGGTACTATCGATAGTATAGTAACCGACTATATATATATATATATATATATATATATATATATATATATATATATATATATATATATATATATATATATAGTCCGACAATTATACTATGATAGTACCAGGTATTTGTTGCTATCAAATTTTCTATCCTTAGATCAATCATTTGATTATATTCATCCGTTAGATTTTACTATTTTTTCAATTATCCATTAAACCTAAGGGGACAATTATTTTTTCAACCACATATATTTTAATTTAAAGGTTAAAAACTTACTAGCACCTATTACTTGGTATTATTAATAATATTCCAGCCTAACGTGCTATATATATATATATATATATATATATATATATATATATATATATATATATATATATATTTCATGTTTTTATTTTTATTTTTGTTTTTTTTGGGATTCAAAATCCGGGCATTGTAGTGGTCAAATTAAATAAATAAATAAATGAAAAAAATTCTGTGCATCGGAAATTGTGTGACAGAGAGAGAAAGAGCAGGCAGCAGTTTTTGTGGGTTTGAGTGGCAGTCGTCGCCCCCAACATCCAGAGAGACAAAAAAAAATAATAATAATAATAAATAAATAAATAAAATAAAAATGTTGCTTCCATTCACCATATTCTATGTTGTCTTGTGATCACCCTCTCTCTCTCCCTCTCTCTCACTCTCTCTCATGTTATATATTTATTGAGATCGGTTACTATATTTGTAAAAGTATCAAATAATAGATGATATGTTTGTAAGTTTTCTACCGTTAGATTTAATTAACTTCAGTCATTAGATTATACTATTTCACCAACCACCCACTAAATTTAATAAACTCATTATCATTCCAACCACACATCCTTTCATCCAAGTGTCAAGAATCTATAAGCACCAATGACTTGATATTTTTAAAAACATAAAAGCTCAATTTTATATATATATATATATATATATTACTCTTATGAGTATAGATCTTTTTATACTTATAAATTTTTCGCCCTTAGATGAAGAAATGTGCGGTTAATTAGGATGATAGTGGTCCCCTTAGAGTTTAGTGGATTGTTGGTGAAATAGTATAAATCTCAGGAAACCACTACAATTTTAACCGCACATTGCTTCATCCAAAAATTAAAAATTTATAAGTACAAATATATATATATATATATATATATATATATATATATATATATATATATATATATGTATATAAAAGTAGAGCCGAACAATGTATTAAGTGGTATGCTTAAGCCTGTCATGTGCAATGTATTAAGTCCCGTTGTCTCTCTCTCTCTCATTGTTTTCGAGATTGATAGATGAAGTATTTATTCATTTTGTATTTGTTGGTTTCTAAATAAATACGTCATTTAGTTTTTTTATGAATTACTATTTTGTTTTCATAAAAATTATGAAAAATTTAATATATAGAAAAATTGAAATACATTTTATTAATTTATACATATTTATTTTCTGATGTTTTTATGGAAATTATGAAGGAGTTAATATATAGGAGAGTTGAAATACCTTTCATTAATCTATACATATTTATTTCCTGATGAATGTAAAGTAAGTTGATTTGAGCTTTAATTTTAATTTTCATTTGAGAATAATTTCTGCTTATCTTCGTCCTATCTTGAAAAGTGTCGGTTACTCGATGTAAGTTAGTGAATTTCATATATAGTAATAAATACTCTCAAATTTGACGTGGTAGATTTTACGATTGGCCGAATATTTATTGAAGCATGCTTTTGACTATGTCCACGTCCACTCTTAATTCTGGTGCCACCCTCTCTCTCTATATACTAGTTCGAGCAAAATATATATATATATATATATATATATAATTAAGCTGGAATACTATTAATAGTATCGAGTCATTTGTGCTATCAAGTTTTTAGCCGTTGGATTAAAAGATATGTGATTAAGATGATAGTGGTCCTCTAGGGTTTACTAGGTGGTTGGTTGAATAGTAAAAATTTTAGGGAACCACTATAATCCCAACCGCATATCTTTTCATCCAACGGCTGAAAACTTGATAGTACCAATTGCTTGGTGCTATCGATAATATTCTAACCGAACTATATATATATATATATATATATTTTATTCCTTGGAGTTCACTATTATCATAGCCGCACATTTTTTAATCTAATGACTAAAAACTTAACAGCACCAATACATTGGTGCTATCGATAATATTAACACTGTAAAACAATAGTATTTGATCATCTCTGCATCATGTTGCAAACAAATGAACCAGAAGCATATATATCCACGAGGAAAGAGATTTATATATATATATATTACTTCTGTTCATTCATGTTTCCTGCATGAAAGTCTTGTTTGTTTCTCTGTCACCTGGATCATCTTTTATTGGTAAACAGTATAAAGAACAGTACCTTCTATAAAATCCATATGAGTCACCTCTCTGTGCTTGTATCTTGTATTGTCTAAATAAATGACTAAGAGACAATGGCTTTGCCTCTTCATTGCAGACTCAATTAGACAAAATTTATCATCAGTGTCAAGAAAAAGACAGTCTACTGTCAGCAAATGCTATTACTATTACTATTTCTTTTTACTGATTCTCTTCTTTCCTTTTTTTTTTTTTTTTAGGAAATTCATGAATATATGCTTGGTAAAAGTGTGTGGAGACAACTCAATTTTGAAAGCACAATAATATTTATACATTTCAAATAAAATATATAATATATATATTATTTATTTAAAAATAAAAAATTATCGCTGGTTAAATTGAGATAACTAATAAAATTCATCGATTTCTGAAATAAATAAAATATAAAATATATATATATAGATAGTATTTTTTAGAGCAATAATGCTATATGTACACCTAAAAAAAAATGTACATCTTACGTTCCATTCATTTAAAAATAAAGTATTTTTAAGAGGTCACTTCAAGTGACCCCTCACCACACCCCATCTATTAGATGGGTGGGGCGTGAAATGTACACCCCCACAAGGGGTGTACACAAGTAGGATTTTCCTTCCAGAAAAATGCTACTTGTACATTCCAAAAGAAGTGTACATCATACACCCCACTTATTCAATGGGTGGGGTGTGGTGAGAGATCACTTTACAATTTATAAAGTGACTTTTAAAAAACATTAACATTATTAAATAAGTGAGATGTGTGATATACATTTCTTTTGGAATATACAAATAGTATTATTTTTTTTTTTTTCTTTTTTCACGCTGAACTACTTGCCATAGTATTTTTCAGGGTGCATCATTTTGTTACTCTTGCTTGGATAAATAG